>SJYV01039878.1:0-10248 GCA_006410875.1 Neotragus pygmaeus | reverse complement strand
GACAGGATGGCTGTGGTTTAGAGTGATGTGCAGTTCCGGACTCCTGGGCATGTCCGTCACAGCACATCACAGCTGGTTCTGCATCTGACCAGCACTGGCTTCTCAGCAGCTCCGAAATGCTGAGTGGTGGAACTCACCATGGTATCCCTGAGAAGGTGGGTGGAGTGAGGTTTCTGGACCAGAGCACCCCCTCTATCTTTACCTCAGGGGCATTCTAGAAGACCAAGCAGAGCTCTTGGAGAACTTAAAACATGTCTCCCTCATACCTGCTATGCCAGCTCCTCCTTCCCAAAGGAGAAGGAATGTTCCTCTGAAAAACCCTAGCAACCCTTGGCAGGAGCAGCCCAGAGGAGGTAGCTCATGGCCATCAGTCATCATTATCATTCTTACAACACTTACTCCATCATCTCGAGGAAAAGTTCTGTATGTTTTGTACCATCTGACTGATGGATCCATTTAATACAACTCTCTAAACAAGACTAAAAGGAAAACGCTCATTTTCTTTGAACAGAATCAGAAAAACCACAGACTTCTCAAGTTTGAAATGAGCTGGGCTGTTGATTTTAATATTAAAATTTGGACTGCCAAGAGTTGGGTAGGGCTGACATATGGTGTGATACTGAGGGTTCCCCAGTGAGTCTGCCCAGGGGTTGTAATGATGTGACAGGAGTTTCTGACTTTATTTTCACACAACCAACTACCCTGGACTTCTCACACCCAGCATTTGGGTTAATGGTGGTTAAGGGAAGCAGAGTGACCTAAATTAGACACACCCAGGCCAGCACACCTGGAGAAGGTGATGGCACCCCACTCCAGTACTCTTGCCTGGAAAATCCCATGGATGGAGGAGCCTGGTAGGCTGCATGCAGTCCATGGGGTCACAAAGAGTCGGACACTACTGAGCGACTTCATTTTCACTTTTCACTTTCATGCATTGGAGAAGGAAACGGCAACCCGCTCCAGTGTTCTTGCCTGGAGAATCCCAGGGATGGGGGAGCCTGGTGGGCTGCCGTCTATGGGGTCTCACAGAGTCGGACACAACTGAAGCGACTTAGCAGCAGCAGCAGCAGCAGCAGGCCAGCACAACAAAGGACAGGAAATCAGAACAGTTAGGAAGAAAGGGGGAGATTAGAAGTAATACAATGAGTTCTTCATGACCCAACACTAGATTTTCTCAGAAACTTTTATTCCAAGGAATCAGGTAGAAGTCTTCAAAACAAGTGGAAGTTCCACTTTAGAGCAGTGAAAGGGCAAAACCAAGGCACGGAGAGGGTAGAGCTGTGTTCAAAGCCACAAAGAAAGATGCATTTGGGTGGGTCTTACATTGTGTGGGACCCACTTGGTAATCTCAATAACTCTTTCATTGAAGGACTATTAGTCTGGGTTGTTGCAGAGATTTGTCACAGGTTCCTGGATAACTCACAGACCCCCTAGGAGGGTCAGAGAATCATGCCACAAGGCCACACACAACAGTGTCCACTTCAAAAGTGAAAAGTCCCTTTCGAACCTTTAAGGGAATAAAAGTAGATTGAACTTTGAAGGCAGGCAATGCGACCTTCTAAAACATTGTCAGTATAAACTCTTCCAGGGAAATTAGCCCAGACACCTGAGCCCCTGGTTGCCCTCTTTGTGGGAACTCTGAGTAACAAGTGCTCTCTCCAATGGCAATCTGCTCTGGATTTTCATGACTCTAGTTTTCCACTCATACACTGTGTTCTCAAACACCTGCAGCTTGAATTATGGATGGAGAGATGAGTCAGGAGTATATGAAGATAACTAAGAATAAAGGGAAATGAGGACTTCACTGGTGGTCCAATGGTTAAGAATCCGAGTTCCAGTGCAGGGGATTTGTGTTTGATCCCTGGTAGAGGAACTAAGCTCCCACATGCTGTGGGGCAACCAAACCAGCACATCCCAACTAGACAAAGCCTGTGCACTGCAACAAAAACCCAGCACAGCCAAAAAAAAAAAAAAAAAAAAGAGTACAAGGAAATAGCCTAAGATGTAAATAAATAGTTCAGAAAATCAGAGCTAAAGGGACTTGGTAGGTGTGTGACGTCACCGTATCTGGGGATCAGGGATGCAGCTTTGGGGTTAGCAGGCAAACCTAAGCAGGGCTGGAAGGGAGGATGAGAGGGGCAACAGGGCCAGAGTTCCCAGCACTTACTCTTGTCTGGGTGCTGTTCCACAGTCTCTGCATGAAGTCAAGTTGGACCCCAACACACCGTATACAAGTTTTCTTTCTCCTCAGGAGGCAGCATCTGGTGTGGGGAAGAGCACAGCCACACGAGTCACGTGCCCATCACGAGTAGATTCATAGCTTCCTTGGTCCTTCCATGTCTCATCCGGGAAATGAGAATAACAGCAGGACCCTTGTCAGGAGGCAGCCATGCTGATTAAGCATGTAACATCCCAGGCCATTTGCAATGGTGTTTAGTTCTTAGCAAGAATTTGACAAATGTTTATTATTATTTCATTTCATGAATGAGATGATTGAGGCAAAAGTAGGCTTGAGTCACTGACCCCAATCACTTAGTGTTAGAACTGGACGGGGAGCCCATTCCACCATGGAGCTTGTCTATAAGCCACTAGAGAAGGATGCAGTCATTTGTGTTTACTCAGATCACTGTGGGCTTCCCAGGTGGTGCTAAAGGTGAAGAACTTGCCTGTCAATGCCGGAGAAGTCAGAGACATGAGTTCAGTCCCTCTGTTGGGAAGATCCCCTGGAGGAGGACACGACAACTCATTCCAGTTTGCCAGGAGAATCCCATAAACAGAAGAGCCTGGTGGGCTACAGTCCATGGGGTCACAAAGAGACGGACCCAGCTGAAGTGACTTAGCATGCACACATATCGCTATACAATTTTTCTCTTAGGCTCCCTCACACAATACTCCCCAGGATACATATTTGTTAAATATGGAGAGATATCATCCCAAAGGAAAGGGAGTGGCTCAGACCAGAGGCACCAGGATGCTCACAGAGTATTTAAGAGAGGAAAGTCCTGTGGCTAGGTGAGTGAGCTGAGGGAGGTAAGGCTACAGGACACAAGGCTGCCTGTGGGCTGGGGATGCCAGTGGACCACCAACCTTGGTGAGGCATCTGCTAACCTGGTCGTGGGGTGAAGAGTCCATGGATGGGCAGAGACTGGAGCCTGAATAAGTTCTCAGATATGGAGCCATGTAGTGTCATTGGACAGAGAAGGCAATGGCACCCCACTCCAGTACTTTTGCCTGGAAAATCCCATGGATGGAGGAGCCTGGTGGGCTGCAGTCCATAGGGTCGTTAAGAGTCAGATACGACTGAGTGACTTCACTTTCGCTTTTCACTTTCATGCATTGGAGAAGGAAATGGCAACCCACTCCAGTGTTCTTGCCTGGACAATCCCAGGGGCAGAGGAGCCTGGCAGGCTGCCGTCTATGGGGTCGCACAGAGTCGGACACAACTGAAGCGACTTAGCAGCAGCAGCAGTAGTATCATTGGAAATAGTCATGGCAGGTAAGAGGCCTCCTGAAGACAGAAGTGACAGCATTCAGTGAGCGATGAGAACCTGAACAAGCCAAAGCAGGAAGAGTCTAAGTATTAATTCATAAGAAACAGAACTTCTCTTCCCTTCCATTTTTTTCCACATCACAATTTAAGCTTAACAATGGCTTCATTTCAAGATTAAAGCATATCGCTTTTTAAAGAAATTCACATCCTTACTAGGTTGCTGTTCTAAACTAAAGGCCCATAAAGAACACAGCTTTCTTTCATTCTTAAGCTTGCTGTAACAAACACAAACTGATTAAGTCATCAGAATTTGCAAAAGAAATTTTTGGCATACATGGCCAAAGTGCAATCATTTTGAGTTTACGTGTTCATGTTTTGGAACTAGAGGTAAACTTAGAGAGAACAGCTAATCCAACACTCCTTCCCATCAAAGCCAAGAACAGGGGAGGGTCACATTACTTGTTTGTTTGGCAGAAAAAAGAGAAGCAGATTCCCACCTAACTGCTCATCAACCATTTCAGCAACTTCTGTCTTTTTAGCAGAAAAAGTAAATATTAAAATAAAATATAAGATTCAAGCAACACTGAAGGATGGTGATCAGCAGGGAGTCATGAGGAGAAGAAATTGATGCTGGTGATGGTGGCGACTTCTTTATTTTCCCACATTTATTTAGTGGATGCCTCCAGAGTCCAGACAGGGTTCCAGAAGTGGGTACCAGTGATGAGCAAAGCATCCAAAGCCTTGGTTCTCATGAAGCTTATTTTCTGGTGGAGGAGATGGATTTCATAGTCATATACACACATATGCGAGAACCCACAAAATAAAAATTTCAAGAAGTGCTAAGAAGTGCAGCTATGTGGAGAAGCGTCATGAATATCACAGTGATGGTGATGATAATGACAGGCTGACGATGTCGAGAGGAAATCCGAAGGCACCACCGCTTCTGCATAGGGCATTCTCCTTGCTGCTGTGGCTACACCACTAAGAGCGCCCTCTTGGCCCCTGAGCGGCATGGGGACCTGGGCGGGGCTAAGAGTCTCACATGCAATGACTTTTCTCATGTTCTTACTTACGCTCCTGAGGCCTCAGCGCTCCCCTTGGTGTAGAACAGCTTCATGATGCAGAATAAACTGGGGCTGAATGTGCCAATGCAAGATTCCTGCAGAGTGTGGTTCTTCCATGCAGAAAACTCTGTGATCCCATGACTCAGGGAGAAACCACTGTGGCAATTTTAAAACATGACCCAGTGTATTTCAACAGTTCTCCCACTGAGAGGAGAGGGTCACCTTTTGAACCTGGGCTCTGTAAGACTTCTTGGCCAGTAAAGTGTCTCCAAGGTCATGCTGCCACAATTTCTAGGTCCAAGTCTTAAGCGTTTTCTGTTCCTGGAGCCCAACCATCATGATGAAAGGGGTCAGTGCCATCTGAAGGGGCCATCTGAGATTTTTCTGGCCGGTGCTCAGCCAGTAACACCCACCTGCTGTGTGGAGGGAGTGCGCCCTCAGAGGATGCCTCCAGGCCTCAATCACTCAGCCTCAGCCCCGAGGAGCAGGTCCAGGGAGCTTTCCTAAAGGCTGTGGGGGTGAAATCAGCCCTGTATTTGAACATGTTGAAGCTTTAGACAAGAATGATGTCTTCTTTGGGAGAAGGAAATCTTTACATATTCATTCCTTCATTTCTCTTTATGTCATTTCTAACTTCCTGGGCAAATTCCTTGTGAGCAAGAGTGGTTTTTGTTCTTATGTGACTTTCCAGCCTCTGGTCCCCACCCCATGGTCTAACACCCACATGACACACACATCTCTGTAGAAGGGGGTTGACCCCTCTGAACAGGAATTCACGTTCCTTTGCTCCCCCTTGCAGCCTCCTCATCCTGCCCTGGGCACCCTCAGCCCACAGGGCCCACCCCCAACCTCAGGCTCTCTCATCTTCCAGGGTCCTCTTCTGCCCCTCCATGAAGGGGACAGACTAGCACTTCCTTCCAGAAAGGGAGCCAAGGACATTATCAATGCCGATGGGCAGGTAAAGTCACCTGATTCATGGTGTGTGGTTTAGCAAAGCTGCTTTCACCAGCCTACAGAGGGGGCTGGAAATCATCTTTCTTGGAGGGAGCAGGGGCAGGCATGGTGGCTGAGGCCAGGCAGGAGGAGCAGCTGGGGGGACACAGCCTGCATGCGGCAGGCCACTCCTCAGAGAGAAAGGCCCTGGCCACCTTGATGGAGGAGGCCTCCTGTGTGTCCTCAGCCACTGCCCACGGGGTCCTTCAGTCTAAGCAAACAGAAGGGTGCTGGTGGAGGCCCAAGTTCGTGTGACTCTGTGGGCCCATGTGCTCTTCCAGAGCCATCTAACCCAGACCTCCTTCAGAGAAGATCCAGATCAGTCTCCAGGAGCTCTTTAGAATAGCTGTCCTCTCGGCCTGTCTGCTGGAGGGCTCGGGCACTCTCCCTTTCAGGACTCAGCTGCCCTGCTCCCTGCACACCCCCTCCCCCCAGATCCAGGGCTTGGGGACTGCAGCTGAGTTTTCTGGGCCTTCTTCCTGTGGGAAGACCTCTCCATGCTCCAAAAGGCCACTAGTGGCACCTGGAAAGCCCTGCTGGAACGGGTAATGGTTCCCTTCTCCAAGGGATCTTCCCAACCCGGGGACTGAACCTGGGTCTCTTGCACTGCAGGAGAATTCTTTACCATATGAGTCACCAGGAAAGCCCCCCAAATGCCACAGAGGCCCCTTCAATTTGAGCCTGAAGGAGACGCATATAAGGCAGGCTTCTGCCCCCAATCCCAGTTGGTGACCTATACACAAAGTGTTCCTTAAAAGAGCACAATATAGGGACTTCCCTGGTCGTCCAGTGGTTAGGGCTCAGTACTCTCAATGCTGGGGCCCCAGGTTTGATTCCTGGTGGGGGAACTAAGATCCTAAAAGCCACATGGCAAAAAAAAAAAAAAAATTATACAAGAACTAACCAGGGACAGGCATCAAGGCACCTGCTAATGGTTTTGGGCAGAGGGGATGAGGGGGAATCACAAAATATGGCTCTTTCTGAAAAGTTTCAGTAAATCCCTGAATATTCCCCACAGCAGCCACTCTCAAAATCAGAGGGAAGCAATGAAGCCCTAACAGTTTATTTTAGGCACCGTGATTTCTGAAGTTGTGCACTCAGGCACAGGACTGGTCCTGCGCTTGAGCTGGGGCATCACCCAGCTGACGCACCCGCTCAGGGACTGAGTCTTGGGCCATGAAGTTCCCCACAATGGCAAAACCACAACACAAAAGGATTTGAATTCTTCCAAGAATTAGCCAGGTCCCCAAGCATCGCAGCCATTCCTGAGCCCAGGACAGAAGGTACTCTTGGTAGCCACTGCTCTGCAAGCCTCCAGGTGGCTCCTATCAGCCTTGTGTCTCTCTTTATTTTAATTATGATAAAATACATATAACACTGGAGAAGGCAATGGCACCCCGCTCCAGTACTCTTGCCTGGAAAATCCCATGGACGGAGGAGCCTGGTGGGCTGCAGTCCATGGGGTCGCTAAGAGTCAGACACGACTGAGCGACTTCACTTTCACGTTTCACTTTCATGCATTGGAGAAGGAAATGGCAACCCACTCCAACGTTCTTGCCTGGAGAATCCCAGAGACGGGAGAGCCTGGTGGGCAGCCATCTATGGGGTCGCACAGAGTCGGACACGACTGAAGCAACTTAGCAGCAGCACGTAACATAAAACTTACCATTTTAACCCTTTTTAAGTGTGCTCTTCAGTGGTATTAAGTACATGTGCAACCATCACCACCATCCATCCTCAGAAATCTTTTTCATCTTATAAAACTGGAATTCTGTCTCAATTTAACAAAAACTGCCCTTCCTCCCTGCCCTGGCAACCACCCTTCTTTCTGTCTCTATGAATTTGACTCACCTAGGGACCCCAGATAAGTGGATTCATACAATGTGTGTTCTTTAGTGACTGGCTTCTTTCTCTTAGCATAAAATCCTCAGGGCTCATTGTTGTAGTAGGTGCCAGAATTTCCCTTTCTTTTCAGGCTGAAGAGTATTCCATCATATGGATAGACCACATTTTGCTTGTCCATTAATCCACTGATGGACACTTGGGTTTCTACGAACATTTTTTGGCTCTTGTGAATAATGCTTCTATGAACATGGGTGTACAAATATCTCAGACACTGATTTCAATTCTTTTGGGCTTGTAGCCAGAAATACTGGATCATATGGTAATTCTATGTTTAATTTTCTGAGGACTCACTATACTGTTTTCAACATTAGCTGCACCCTTTTACATTCCCACCAATAAAGAACCAGTGTCCCAATATCTCCACATCATGCCATCATGTTCTTTTCCTTTTTTTTATAGTGGTCATCCTCATCCTCATTTGTGAGAGGGTTCCATAAGTCTCCTTTTAACTAAGAAACATTTAAATTATATCAAATACTGACATGAACTTCCCAGGGTTAAACTAAGAAAATTACATCTGTTGAACAGTTAGCAGTTTACAGAGTTCTTTAAGATACACTACCTGATTTTATCTGTATAATACCATAGAAAAGATTTTGTGGTTATCGAATTTTACAGGTGAGGAAACTAAGGATTACTGAAGGAAACTAAGGTGGGAAACTAAGGTGGGCTGAGATTCAAGTGCTTTTTCCTTCATGCTTCTAACAAAAGAATGTTGTTGCCATTTTGACAGATTTTGAGGTCGCTCTCAGTTGACAGGGGGCTTCATATTAATAACTGTGGTAACAAAATTAATAGCACCTAAAATTGAAGAAACACCTTCTAAGTGCAGAGAAAAAAACAGTAAGATCTACTGAAGGTAAAATTAAAATACATACTTCAGGGTGTCCAAAAAATCAAAATAAATGTTGATACAGGCTTGGATCTCTCCCTCTTGCAGGATCAAAAATGTTGTGTTTAGATTTTGGTCTGTTAATAGTATAGTAATACTGGCTGCTAATACAGGTAATGATATCAACAGAAGAATGGCAGTAATTAAGACTGATCATACTGTTTGGGTCTTGCCACAGCTGAAGGTCAGCTTCAGAGACCTTCAGTCTTCAAACCCTGCTTCTGTCCCACCTGTGAGTTCACTCCATCCTCATATCCTTGCCTGTGGCCCTTCCCTGGATCTGGAAGACAGCTGCACAGTAGCTGAGCATTCAGGCCTCAAGGAGGCAGAGGGCTGGAGTCCAACTCTGACTCACCCACCATGTGGCCTCGGACATGATCTCGAGTGCTCTCCTCGTCTGTCCCCTCAGCAGTGATGCTGGGGCGGTAAAGGGTCCCGTGAGGGACTTGTGAGTGAAGTGAGGCTGCTATCTTGCACCTGAAGGTGGTGGGCACTCTCCACCTACCCCTCCTCCAGGCTCTCCTCCCCACAGTGCCCCTCCCTGGGACCACCCAGCACCACTCTCCAGCAGAAATCACACACTTGGATGGATTTGGGTCCCTGCTCTGACAAGCATGGGCCTGAGCCCCCTCTCACACAGCCTCCACCCGTCTGACAAGAGCCCACCGTCCTCTGTACACCCACCCTTCCCTCCACATGGAAATCACTCAGGCCTCTCAGCCACTCACAGCAAGGCCTCTGCTGCTACACACCTCTGGCTCTGCCCCAAGACATGGTGCCCAGCAGCAGAAGATGGGTCCACTCACTCAGCAGCTGTGTGACCTGAAGCAGAACATTTACCGTCACAGGACACGGTGAAGATCATGTGATCAAACATAGTAAAAGGACTCTGTACCCCGTAAAACTATCTACAGATCTCAACTGTGACTACGGACATTCCAGGCTTTAATCTCCTTCCATGTAACACTGTTTTCCCTGGATCATAAATTCCTAAAAAGGGCCATGTACTTCGTACACTAATTCATAGAACTCCTCCTAAGTGCTCGATAGATGTTTTCTATGATGGATAGACTTGGGCCCCTGCTTTGGCAAGCATGGGCCTGGAGGCGCCCTATATGTTAATGTGCAACATGGTCAGCTTCTCTGTTTCGGGCGTGTGGAATACAGATATCCAAGCCACTTACATTTAATCATATAAATGCAAATTGTGGGTATCTATCTGTGCTGCCTGTCAAATCCCCATCCTGTAAGCAGGTGCATACAGAGGCATCTGGGCCACACATGATGGCATAGATGCTTCCACCAGATGTCCCGCCCGGGAGCCCCCTCCCCCTCCAGCCAGTGAGTCGGAGCCTAGCGCCCACGTGCTGGATGGCTGCCCACCAGCTCTATCATTCTTATCAGGAGTTAGTGGTACCTCTCTCCCCATCAGGAGAGAGGTAAACAATCAGGGAGACGGAAAGGGAAAGCCTTAAATATTTGCTTTCCTTTGCAAGACCACCTACAAAATGTTGCTGAGAACCTGCAGGGGAAACAGTCTGTCCGGATCCCAGGGCCAGCGAATATAAACACACGGAACACTAGGCGGGCGAGAGGCAGCGGGGCCAGATGTTCCCACAGGTTTCCCAGAGTAGGGAGGTGGCTGGGTACCGAGGGGGAGACGGGGTCCTCCCCTAGTTTTCATCCTCTCTTCCTGATCTCTTCTGTTTTCCTTTGTAACCTACCAAAATCAGTTTGGGCTAGAGTTTGAGCACGTGAGAAGGTGAAAAGGTGGCTGTTGCGATGCAGCTGGGACCCCGTTCCTTTTTCTGTGAAGGACGCCAGCACCAACGTGCGCCCGCGTGGCTGCCGCAGTCGTCGGAGGTCAGGGTCACAGAGACCCGCGGCCACCCACCTGAAGCCAC
>SJYV01039877.1:0-10536 GCA_006410875.1 Neotragus pygmaeus | reverse complement strand
CCTGGAGGAGGGCATGGCAACCTACTCCAGTATTCTTGCCTGGAGAATCCCATGGGCAGAGGAGCCTGGCGAGTTACAGTCCATGGTGTCGCAAAGAAGAGGACACGACTGAAGCGACTAAGCACGCATGCAGACAAGGACAATTCAGGGTTTGGGTGAGAAGAAAGTGTAACTGGGGATGTTCTTAGTGAATGGTATTTATGGGCAGAAAATTCAAGTAAAAAAAAAAACCCTGAGACAAAAACAAAAGCCCTCCAAACCTACCCTCTCCTTCCTCAAGTATCTTGTAGATCCATAGTTCTAAACATAAGAGACCATAAGTGAATTGGCAGTTTTAAGAAAACCAGAACTGGTAACCCCTAAAACCTCCCCCACCAAATCACTGTTGTCTCTCATCTCAAGAAACTTTAAACAAAGTTCTCTCTAGATAGTTTCTCGTGGTCTTTTTATTCCAAAACTTCAAAAAAACGATTTATATATTTTTCAAATATCCCACTATGGAATCAACTCATTGTGACACATAATTTCAGCTGTCACAAAAGACTGTGAAAATTTAAGCCAAGATCAGGCAATGAGGACTCAATTTTTTCTTTTATTAGTGACATAAAAATAGACACTAGTATCCACAAAATGACTTAAATTCCATAAGCAACAATAAATGCCAAGTAATTCAAGGATGGGAGAATTTTTCAGTGTTTCGGTTGAAGAGATAGTTGCGGTGGCACTTAGTTGAAGTGGCGCTGAGGACCTCTACTGTTGAGAATATGAAATGACTTCAACACTAGGATCAGACATTCGGAAAAACATCAACCAAGCACGTGCAACCTACAGCCTGGTAAAGTTTGGAAATGGTTTGCAGAGGGACATGGGTATCTGTGTCACTGGAGTCTATGCAGACATGCTTATAATGTAGAATCTAGGTTCCATCTTACCTCCTGGAACTACTTCTTCACCTTGACCTTCACTGAGCCTGTCCTATTTCTTTCTTCTGGTTTGTAAGTCTGTGCTGGGTCTGATTACTACCATGTTGCTGTTCTTTTCTTTCTTTCTTTCTTTCTTTTTTTTTGAGGCTTACATTTTCCTGAACCTTTGTCAAGTCACAATTACAAGCAAATTTAATATTTATACAACTTAAATCCATTGAATCAAAGAGTTGGAAGTAAAATGTTATCTAATGTCCCCCAGTCTATGCTTAGATCCTTTTAGAAAGGGGAGAAGGTGTTTTTCTTATGCCCTTTCCTGTCTCTTAAGAAAAACTCTCCATCTAAAATGGTTAGTGCTTAGAAATGCGAAATGGTCAATAGAAATAGTCCCCTTTTCAGATAATTTTTCCTTTACTCTACTCAGGTGCTGAAACATTGACTGGAAACATCAAATTCTCCTAAAATTTATTCTCCCACAAAGTCTGAAACCAAAAGATGTTTTGATTCTGCCAAGCCATTGAGCCTCTGGCATTCATTTTCCCTCAGGTTTTCTCATAGTTATCTCAGAAGATTTTTAAACATTACAGTTAGTTTTTAAAGTGGTGTTTTGTGAGAAGATTTTCTCAAATACCACAACCTATAGGACTGGGAGAGATTTCTTTTGTGTTTAATATCTGCATGTGTACAGCTTTCCTTTTAGGAAAGCTTTAGTTCCACTATTTCCATGATACTGGTTTAAACTAACACAAGGGCCTCTCCAGGTATCAGCTCAGTTCAGTTCAGTTCAGTTGCTCAGTCACGTTTGACTCTTTGTGACCCCATGGACTGCAGCACGCCAGGCTTCCCTGTCCATCACCAACTCCCGGAGTTCGCTCAAACTCACATCCATCAAGTCAGCGATGCCGTCCAACCACCTCATCCTCTGTTGTCCCCTTCTCCTCCTGCCTTCAATCTTTTCCAGCATCAAGGTCTTTTCCAGTGAGTCAGTTCTTTGCATNCGGAGTTCGCTCAAACTCACATCCATCAAGTCAGCGATGCCGTCCAACCACCTCATCCTCTGTTGTCCCCTTCTCCTCCTGCCTTCAATCTTTTCCAGCATCAAGGTCTTTTCCAGTGAGTCAGTTCTTTGCATCAGATGGCCAAAGTATTGGAGCTTCATCTTCATCATCAGTTCTTCCAATGAACATTCGGGACTGATTTCCTTGAGGATTGACTGGTTGGATCTCCTTGCTGTCCTAGGGACTCTCAAGAGTCTTCTCCAACACCACAGTTTGAAAGCATCAATTCTTCAGCACTAGGTCTTCTTTATGGTCCAACTCTCACATCCATATGTGACTACTGGAAAAACCGTAGCTTTGGCTAGACAGACCTTTGTTGGTAAAGTAATGTCTCTACTTTTTAATACACTGTTTAGGTTTGTGATAGCTTTTCTTACAAGNAGCACTAGGTCTTCTTTATGGTCCAACTCTCACATCCATATGTGACTACTGGAAAAACCGTAGCTTTGGCTAGACAGACCTTTGTTGGTAAAGTAATGTCTCTACTTTTTAATACACTGTTTAGGTTTGTGATAGCTTTTCTTACAAGGAGTGAGCTTCTTTTAATTTCATGGCTGCAGTCACCATCTGCAGTGATTTTGGAGCCCCCCAAAATAAAGTCTGTCACTGTTTCCATTGTTCCCCATATATTAACCTTGAAGAGATGGGACCAGATGCCATGATCTTTGTTTTCTGAATGTTGAGTTTTAAGGCAGGTTTTTCACTCTCCTCTTTCACCTTCATCAAGAGGCTTTTTAGTTCCTCTTCGCTTTCAGCCAAAGGGTGGTGTCATCTGCATATCTGAGGTTATTGATGTTTCTCCCTGCAATCTTGATTCCAGCTTGTGCNGAAAGGAGTACGTCAAGGCTGTATATTGTCACCCTGCTTATTTAACTTATATGCAGAGTACATCATGTGAAAGTCCAGGCTGGATGAAGCACAAGCTGGAATCAAGATGGCTGGGAGAAATATCAAAACTCTCAGATATGCAGATGACACCACTCTTATGGCAGAAAGCGAAGAAGAACTAAAGAAACTCTTGATGAAAGTGAAAGAGGAGAGTGAAAAAGTTAGCTTAAAACTCAGAATTAAGAAAACTAAGATAATGACATCTGGTCCCATCACTCTATGGTAAATAGATGGGGAAACAATGGAAATGGTGAGAGATTTTATTTATTTGGGTTCCAAAATCACTGCAGATGGTGATTGCAGCCATGAAATTTCCTTGGAAGGAAAGTTATGACCAACCTAGACAGCATATTATAAAATAGAGACATTACTTTGCCAACAAAGGTCTGTCCAGTCCAGGCTATGGTTTTTCCAGTGGCCATGTGAGAGCTGGACCATAAAGAAAGCTCAGTGCTGAAGAATCGATGCTTTTGAACTGTGGTGTTGGAGAAGACTCTTGAGAGTCCCTTGGACTGCAAGGAGATCCAACCGGTGCATCCTAAAGGAAATCAGTCCTGAATTTTCACTGGAAAGACTGATGCTGAAGCTGAACCTCCAATACTTTGGCCACCTGATGCGAAGAACTGACTCATTAGAAAAGATCCTAATGCTGGGAAAGATTGAAGGTGGGAGGAGAAGGGGACGACAGAGGATGAGATGACTGGATGGCATCACTGACTCAATGGACATAAGTTTGTGTAAACTCTGGGAGTTGGCGATGGACAGGGAGGCCTGGCGTGCTGCAGTCCGTGGGGTCACAAAGAGTCGGACACAACCGAGCAACTGAACCGAACTGACCAAACTGAACTGAGGACAGCAAAGAGCGGACTGTGGTCCTGCGTGGCGATGCTCTGGAAAACACGACAGAACCAGAGGAGCCCCACAACTTGGCTGCCTTGGGATTCACATAAAGAAAGCCCTGAAATGCCTCAAAGCTACAAATTAGTGAACTACTATGCTGTGTAAATAAAACAGGAGGATTACTTCAAACGCTAGAATAATAATCTAGAAAACACCAGTAATGCTGTAAAAGATGAAAGACATAAGGAAAGGAAAATATACGTAAAACAATACAGTAGCATAGAAAAAAACTATAAACATATGAAAAACTAAGGCAGTAGAATTGCCTAGTTGAAAAAATACAATAAAAATAGATTAAACAGAGTAGACAAAATGAAAGAGAATCTGTAAAGTACAGACATATTTGAGAAAAATATCCTGAATGTTGCAGGAGTCGCAAGCAGACTAAATAAAAACATATATATACATGGGTGGCAAATACATGAGTGGAGGTTATAAGAGAGTTTGCCTTATAATAATAATAATAGTTCACTAAGCTATACTTTTGTTTTTCTGGTATGTATTTTATTTTACAATAAAAAGATACCCAAAACAGAAACCATCCATCTCAATTACTACTCAATATGCAGGGCAAAATACTGCCATTTCAACTGAACCAGGTCAGCAGCAGCAGCAAGACAAAGACAGAGTTCACTGTTTAGTCATCCTTGTCAAAAAGACATGTAAGGGTGGGCTCCAGAGCTAAGCTGAACTCACGAGAAAAGGAAAATGTAAAAAGCAACAGTGAGTAGAAACAACGGGTAAAAAACTGAGAAAAGCTAAACCAGTTTTGAATTTATAAAATGAAAATAATAATTACACAATAATTGTTAACACAGGGAAATAATTAGCATGGGGAAATATAACACAGGAGAGACTAAAGCAGTAAGTATCNCCTTCTGTGTATTCTTGCCACCTCTTCTTAATATCTTCTGCTTCTGTTAGGTCCATACCATTTCTGTCCTTTATTGAGCCTATCTTTGCATGAAATGTTCCCCTGGTATCTCTAATTTTCTTGAAGAGATCTCTATCTTTCCCATTCTGTTGCTTTCCTCTATTTTTTGCATTGATCGCTGAAGAAGTCTTTCTTATCTCTCCTTGCTATTATTTGGAACTCTGCATTCAGATGCTTATATCTTTCCTTTTCTCCTTTGCTTTTTGCTTCTCTTTTTTTCACAGCTATTTGTAAGGCCTCCCCAGACAGTCTTTTTTCTTTTTTTTTTTGCATTTCTTTTCCATGGGGATGGTCTTTATCCCTGTCTCGATCCCTGGGGTAACAGGAACATTTGGCTTTGGAATATGGAATGAAGCAGGGCAAAGGCTAATAGAGTTTTGCCAAGAGAACGCACTGGTCATAGCAAACACCCTCTTCCAACAACACAAGAGAAGATTCTGCACATGGACATCACCAGATGGTCAACATGGAAATCAGATTGAGTATATTCTTTGCAGCCAAAGTTGGAGAAGCTCTATACAGTTAGCACAAACAAGACTGGGAGCTGACTGTGGCTCAGATCATGAGCTCCTTATTCCTAAATTCAGACTTAAATTGAAGAAAGTAGGGAAAACCACTAGACCACTTTTTATGACCTAATTCAAAATCCCTTATGATTATACAGTGGAAGTGAGAAATAGATTTAACGGACTAGATCTGATAGAAGTCTTATAAAGTTGGCCAAAAGGCACATGAAAAGAGGTTTACTCTCACTAATCGTTAGAGTAATGAAAATCAAAACTATATACAATGAGGTCTCACCTCACTCCAGTCCAAATGGCCTTCATTAAAAAGTCTACAAATAATAAATGTTGCAGAAGGCTGAAGGAAAAGTAACCATTCTACACTGTTGATGGGAACGTAAATTGGTGCATCCACTATGGTAAGCAGTTATGGAGACTCCTTAAAAAAACTGAAGAGAGAGCTACCATATTATCCTATAATCACACTCCTAGGCATGTATCAGAAGAAAACCATAGACCAAAAAGATACATGCACCCCAATGTTCACTGCAGCACTATTTACAATATTCAAGATGTGGAATGAAACTAAATGTCCATTAACAGATAAGTAGATAAAGAAGATGTGGTAACTATACACAATGAAATAGTGTATAGCTATTTCACTGTATGGCTTTTACACTTGTCATAAAAAGAATGAAATAATGCCATGGGCAGCAACATGGATAGACCCAGAGATTTTCATACTAAGTGAAGTAAGCCAGATAAAGACAAATATCATGTGATATTGCCTATATATGGAACCTAATAAAATGATACAAATGAATCTGTATACAAAACAGAAATAGACTCACAGAAATAGAAAATAAATTTATGGTTACCAAAGGGGAAGGGAGGAGGGATGAATTAGAAGTTTGGGATTAACATATACACACTACTGTATATAAAATAAGTAACAACAAGCATCTCTTGTATAGCACAGAGAACTCTACTCAATATTCTGCAAAACCTATGAGACAATAATTTGAAAAAATAAATATGTACATATAACTGAGTCACTTTTCTGTATATCTGAAACTAACATGACATTGTAAATCAATTATACTTTGATAATTTATAATTTATCAAATTGATAATTTGATAAAAAATAAAGACTAAAAAAATTACAGAAAATAACAGATCACATATATAGAAATAAATGCAGAACTTTGTAGAACTTATCATTATATGTAGTGAAGAAATATTTACATGGCTTCTTAATAGTGAAAATAAATTTTTTGGGGAAGAAGTTTTATTTCTGAAAGTTTTTCATCTTTAACTCATTGAAGTTTTAGTCAAATCAGCTCTGACCATACAACTAAAATTTCTGCTTAACTAAAGGACAGCAATATATTTGAGGGTGACTTGAAAATGAGGAACTCTAATTTCCAAGAGAGTTTTCAATGCAGCTTCCTCAACTTTCTGTTTATACCAGTAGATTTTATCAGCAAGAATTAAAAATTAATTTTCTCCAATGCATAAAATAGCTAATAATACTTTAGCATTTTCTCTGCTCTCAATTTAGATGCTGAGATTTTTGTTTCTTTTTTCCCCTCTTTTCAGTTTTTCCCATTCCTGGTAATTTAATCATCTGCCTTGTCCTTATTCTCCAATATTTGCGTATCTAATCCCTTGTTAACTGCCTAATTTTCCAGAAATTGCTCATTTCATCCAAATTGTTGAATGTAGTTTGTGTAAAAGTTGCTCATAATATTCCATTTTTTTCATCTTTGTGCTTATTAGATCAGTAGTGACAATACATCCTTCCTGCATGATATTCTTAATTTGTTTTCTTTTCATCTTGCTTGCTCTCTCTTATTCTCTGCCTTGTGAGTGGTATATCAACTTCACTGACATTTTCAAATGACTAGCTTTGGCTTTGTGAATATACTGTACTGTGTTTCTAGTTTCTATTTCATTGAATTTTGTTCTTTTCTTTATTGTTCCTTATTTGTACTTGCATTGGTTTTATTTTGATAATCCTTTTCTAGCTCAAATTAATTTACTGACTTAGGCATTTCTTCTTTTATGCTATATATAACCAATTAAAAACTTTAAATTTCCCTCTAAGCCATTTAGTTATATTTCACAAATTCTTGCTTGATGTGTTTTAATTGCAAGCATACCTTGTTTTATTGCATTTCGCTTTATCACCTGTCTTCCTGCTGTGTTGAACCAGTTTGTTGTGACATTTTTGAAAAATCATTTGCTCACTTTGTGTGTCTGTGTCACAATTTGGTAATTCTCCCAATTTTCAAACTTTTGAATTATTCTACTTATTATGATAATTTGTAGTCAGTGATAAGACACAACTGAAATCACTGGGGATGTACCACACACCATCTTCCAAGTTGCTATTGTAATTGTTTTGAGGTGTCACAAATTGTGCCCATATAACACAGAAAACTTAATAAATGTGTGTGTTCTGACTTCTCCACTGACTGACCATTTCCTTATCTTTCTCCTTCTCTTTTGACTTTATTGTTCCCTGAGATACAACATTATTTGACTTAGAGGGTATTATACTATTGTTAACTGTCCTAAGTGCTCAAGTGAAATGAACTCAAGTCATATGTCTCTCATTTCAAATCAAAGGCTAGAAATGAGTAGGCTTAATGAGAAAACCAAGTCAAAATCCAAGATAAATTAAATCTAGGCCTTCTGCCTAAGCAGTTAGCCAAGCTGTGAATGAAGAAAAAGTTCTTGAAGGAAATTAAAAGTGCTACTCCAGTGAATATACAAATGATCAGAAAGTGAAACAGAATTATTGTTGATATGGAGAAAGTTTTAGTTATTTAGATAGAAGATCAAACTAGTCACAACATTCTCTTAAGCCAAAGCCTAATCAAGAGCAAGGCCCTAATTCTCTTCAATTCTATGAAGGCTGAGAAAGGTACGGAAGCTGCTGAAGAGGTTAATAGAAGTTAGTTAATAAGGTTTTAGGAAAGAAGCTGTCTCTAAAACATAAAAGTACAAGCTGAAGCAGCAAGTGCTGATGTAATGTAGAATCTGCATCAAGTTATGAAAAAAATCAAGCTAATTAATGAAGGTGGCTGCACTAAATAATAGATTTTCAGTGTAGACAAGTCAGCCTTATATTGGAAGAAGATGTCATCTAGGACTTTCATAGCTAGAGAGGAGAAGTCAATGTCTGGCTTCAAAGTTTTCATGGACAGCCTGAATCTCTTATTAGGAGCTAATGTAGCAAGTGACTTTAAGTTGAGGCTAATACTCATTCACTATTCTGAAAATCCTAAGGCCCTTAAGAATTATGCTAAATCTTCTCTGCCTGGGCTACATAAATGGAACAGCAAAGCATGGATGACAGAACATCTGTTTATAATATGATTTACTGAATATCTGATGCCTACTGTTGAGACCTACTTCTCAGAAGAAAAAAGCTCCTTTAAAAATATTTTTGCTCATTGACAAACATACCTGGTCACCTAAGAGTTCTGATGGAGATGTACAAGATTAGTGTTGTTTTCATGACTATTCAGACAATATCTATTCTGTATCCCACAAGTCAAAGGTAGTTTTAACTTTCAAGTCTCATTAATTAAGAAATATATCCCATAAGGATACAGCTGCCATAAATAGTGAATCCTCTTGATGATATGGGCAAAGTAAATTGAAAAATTTCTGAAGAGGATTCACCATCGAGATGCCATTAAGAATGTTATTGTTTCATGGGAAGAGCAAAAAAAATCTACATTTACAGAAATTTGGAAGAAGTTGATTCCAACCTTCATGGATAACATCTGGGAGTTCAAAATTTCAGTGGAAGAAGTAGCTGCAGATGTGGTAGAAAAAGCAAGAGAACTAGAACTGGAAGTGAAGCCTGAGGCTGAGATCAAATTGCTGCAATTTTATGATAAAACTTTTATGGATGAAGAGTTGCTTCTTATACATGAGCAAAGAAAGTGGTTTCTTGAGATGGAATCTACTCCTGGTGAAGATGTTGTGAAGATTGTTGAATGACAACAAAGGATTTAGAGTATTATATAAACTTATTTAATAAAGCAGTGGTAAGGTTTGAGAGGACTGACCCTAATTCTCAAAGAAGTTCTACTGTGGGTAAAATGCTACCACTAGCATTGCATATCCTAGAGAAATTGCTCATGAAAGGAAAAAGGCAATTAATGTAGGAAAATTCATTTTTGTTTTATTTTAAGAAATTACCATAGCCATCTCAACCAGCAGCAACCACCACCCTGATCAGTCAGCAGCCATCTACATCAAGACAATATCCTCCATCAGCAAAAAATTATGACTTGACGGTTAGCAATTTTTAGTAATAATATATTTTTTAATTAAGACATGTTCCCTGGAGAAGGAAATGGCAACCGATCCCAGTATTTTTACTGAAATAATCCCATGGACAGAGGAACCTGGCAGGCTACAGTCTATGAGGTTGCAAAGAGTTGAATATGACTGAGTGACTAAGCACCACCAACACAATTTTTTTCATACATAATGCTACTTGCACATTTGATATAGTACAGTATAGCAAAAAGAAACTTTCATATGCTCTGGAAAACCAAAAATTTCTTATGACTCATTTTATTGTGATATTCACTTTACTTCAGTGTTCTGAAACCAAACCTGCAATATCTCCAAGGTATGTATGTATTCATTTGCAAATATTCTGCAATTCCCTCAATACTTCTTTAAATCACTTAAAGCGTATTGTATGATTTCCACATAATAATTTTCTTCTGAATATCTCATTGTTAGTGATTTCTAATTTAGTCCCGATTTAGTCAGAGAGTATCTGCTACACCACTTCAATCCACCTAAATTTACTGACATTTGTTTTATAACCCAGTATATTTTCTCCAGTGTTCTAAGGTTTTCTATTTTGGGGGGACATAGTTTGACTACAATGTGCCAAGGATTGGCTTTTTTTGTATTTTTTCTGCTAGGAGTTGATCTTGAGTATTTAAATTTATTTTTTTTTCCTTCTTTTGAGAGATTTTTTTGCCTTTATTTTTTCACTTATTTTTGTTCTTTCCCCTTTCCTTCCAAGATTCAAGGTTCTGAGGTAACTATCCTTTTAAAAATTTATCTTTTTTCTATTATATAGCCTGGAACAACATCTTTTGAACTATTTTTAAGTTCACTAACTCTTCTGTCATTTTGAATCTTCTGTTAAATCCATCCAGTGAATTTCAAAATTCATACAGATGGGAATACCAGACCACGTGACCTGCCTCTTGAGAAACCTGTATGCACGTCAGGAAGCAACAGTTAGAACTGGACATGGAACAGACTGGTTCCAAATAGGAAAAGGA
>SJYV01039876.1:0-10306 GCA_006410875.1 Neotragus pygmaeus | reverse complement strand
TTGCTTCCTGACCTGCATACAGGTTTCTCAAGAGGTAGGTCAGGTGGTCTGGTGTTCCCATCTCTTTCAAAATTTTCCACAGTTTATTGTGATCCACACAGTCAACATTGATATATTAGTATCAACTGCACAGTGGATAAACAAACTCTGTAGTTTAGAGTTCGTTGTGTTATACAGTTCTATATGTGTGCCTGCTAAGTCATTTCAGTTGTATTCAGCTCTGCAATCCTGTGGAGTGTAGTCCACCAGGCTCCTCTGTCCAAGGATTCTCCAGGCAAGAATACTGGAGTAGGTTGCCATGCCCTCCTTCAGGGGATCTTTCTAATCCATGGATTGAACCCACATTTCTTATGTCTCTTGCATTGAAAGGAGGGTTCTTTCCCACTAGTGCCACCTGGGAAGCCCATTACAGTTGAATAGGCTTTGACATATGAATACTGACTTATATTTACTATTTCTGTCTCCTACAGAATAGTTTCACTATGCTAAATATTCCTTATACTGTACCTACTCATCCCTCCCTCCCCCTGCCCCAAATCCCTATCATCTCTGTAGTTTTGCCTTCTCCAGGATGTCATATAGTTGCAATCACAGTATATAGGCTTTCAAACTGTCTTCTCTTACTTAACAATATGCTTTCAAGGTTCTGCTATATCTTTTCATGGCTTGGCAGTTCAATACCTTCTTTTCTGAATAATATTCAACATTGCACTATATAAACATAGCACAGTTTATTTTCTCATTCAGCTACTGAAGAATGTCTTGGTTGCTTCCAAGTTTTGGCAGTTCTGAATAAAACCACCACAAAAATCTGTGTACATAAAACTTTTGTCTTTACACGGACATAAGCCTTCAACTCCTTTGGGTAAATACTAAGGACTTTGACTGCCAGATTGCACATCAAGAGTTCACTTAGTTTTGTAAAAAATTACCAGACTGTCCTTCAAAGTGGCTGCACCATTTTGCCTTCCCACCAACAATGAATGAGATGTTCCACATCCTTGTCAGCATTTGGTATTGTCAGTGCTTTGGATTTTAGCCATTCTAGTAGAAAAGTACTGGTACCTCACTGTCGTTTTAAGAAAATGGGATTTTAAAGTAGGCCATTTGATACCAGAATCTGTGGTTTTTAGTTACACTCTACCATTCCCAGTTAAGATCCAATCCTTAACCTGTGGACTAGATGCCATGCTTTCCAGTCAAATCAAGGACTTTGCTCCACCATGCAGCATCATTTTCTCCCTTTTTATTGGAACAGTCCATTTTGCATATAAACCTGCCTTAACTTCTTTTATCTTAAAAAGAAAACCCTTAGGCTTATTATCTTCATGGCAACCATCTCAAAATATTTACTCTTCCTTGCTATTTATATCTCTTCACTCAATTCTCTTAATATTCTGTATCCCATTTGTATCATTTCTCTGTTAATGCTCTTGATTTCCATTTAACTCTCGACATAATGTGACATACTGGATTCCCATATATCCTGTAACACTTTTCCATTTGCTTTCTGGGATGCCATACTTTATAATTCATCCCCACTATGTTGGTCTATCACAATCAAATTTTTTAAATATATTTATTTATTTACTTGACTGAGCTGTGTCTTATTTGTAGCACGTGGGGTTCTACAATCTTTGTTGCAGTACACAGGATCTTTAGTTGGGGCATGGGAACTCTTAGTTGGGGCTTGTGGGATCAAATTCCCTGACCAGGGATTGAACCTGGGCCCCCAGCTTTGGGAGCACAGAGCCACTGGACCACCTGGGAATTCCCAACTTGCTTTTATTAATTTTTCTCATGTCCTAATATTTAATTGTTTGAGAGTCCTGAGCCACGATGCTTGGCTCAGTCTTCATTTGTATGCTCTACCCCCTAGGTGATGATATCCATTTCCATGGCTTTAAATACTACCTGTAATCTGATGATTCACAAGTATACATTTCCAACCTTTCCACAGGCCCTCAGAGCAGAGTCTTACATCAAACTGAACAGTTGACATGTTTACCTGGACTGAATCTAATACTTTATAAGCCTCAAACTGAATTTTATTTCTTGTCCCTGTCAAAACTTGCTTCTCGTATAGTGTTCCTCATTTCAATGCATGAACCGCCTTTCACCCTGATGCTTCTGCCAAACATACATCATCCTTTATTCCTCCCTTTCTTTTTCTCACATTCAGAATCCAAGTTGAAACAAATTCTGTTGGCTTGGCCTTCAAAATATGTCTTAAATCCAACAATGTCTCACCATACCTACTACTATTGCCTCAGATGTGCCATGTGCCATGACTTCCAGGATACCATTCACCCAGAATACAGTGAAAGTTTTGCCCTAGAGTTTATGCAATGCAATGGCATTGGAAGTTCATGCCACCCTCACTCTTGGGTTGAGAGTGCAATAGTTTCTCCATAATGTTTGCTTCTTGNCCATGTGCCATGACTTCCAGGATACCATTCACCCAGAATACAGTGAAAGTTTTGCCCTAGAGTTTATGCAATGCAATGGCATTGGAAGTTCATGCCACCCTCACTCTTGGGTTGAGAGTGCAATAGTTTCTCCATAATGTTTGCTTCTTGAGGTAATTACATTGCAGAGCAAAAAGAAATGGCAACCCCCTCCAGTGTTCTTGCCTGGAGAATTCTTTAGTCTATATTACTGGGCTTCTCAGGTGTCTCTACTGGTAAAGAACCTGCCTGCAAACACAGGAGATGAGATCCAAGTTCAATCCCTGGGTCAGAAGATCCCCTGGAGGAGGGCATGGCAACCCACTCCAGCATCCTTGCCTGGAGAACATGCACAGAGGAGCCTGGTTGCCTACAGTGCACAGGGTCACAAAGAGTCAGACACAACTTACACAACTTAGCGACTGAACAAAAAGAAGCTTAGGAAATACTGTTATTATAGTATTACCCTTAATACTCTAGTATCAGATATTACATTTCATCTTAAATTTAATTCACTATATTACTTTTCTCTGACATGTTAACATTTAAATTCTCCCTCTATTCAAAGAAGAAAATGTTGTGTTCCTGATTAAAAACTCTCAAGTAGTTTGGTATAATAGATAAGAGGATGACGGTCAGAACATGGAATTTAAACAATATTGTCAAAAACACAGGTGTGCAGCATTCATGCTAGTTCTGATTTCAAACATGTCTTAGTCCTTAGGAACTAGTGATAGTTTTGTAGCATCCTAGGGGAGAAAAAGAGAACATGATAAATTGTACTTGCCCCAAAGATTATCATCAGCAAAAAAAAAAAAAAGACAAAAAAACCCCTTCCTTCACCTAAGTAAGATGCAATCAACATAAATTCCTGTACACATCTATTTTGAAAATTATTAGATCATTAAAATGGGATCTGAAGTTGTAAATGTGGAATATTACAGTCAATTCTATTTTCATTCTGAAATTTTCAATTATGCCTTTAAATATAAGGCTGAAGATGTTTTCTTCCTGCCCCAAACTGAAAGGCCTACACCACTTAAAATACTATTTCCTTTTCTAGAGAAAGAAGCATAGTCATTTGCAGTACAAGTGAATCAAGTTGTATAAATTATTTGCTGCTTAAAATACCTGCATTTTAAAAATAATAATTACTTTAAATTATTCTCTTCCCTTCTGCTATGTTAGTTATAGTATCTTTGTCGTAATTCTTGGTTGAATCAAATAATGTAGTCCTCATGTGATTTTCTCAGACTTTCTAACAAGATCCTGTTAGTCCTTACTTTCAGATATCCTGGACTCTGAGTAACAGGGAGTTTGGTTGCACCCAGCCTTATCTTTCCTGTCCATTCACTGTGCAACTTCTCGTAAGCCATCACAAATCTAGTTGGGTCAATGGGTTCATCAATAAAATTGTAATACTATTCTCTCATAATGTCTTATGAGACATTTAGGTGTCACAGGTTAATTGAGGAAGGTGTGTGAGATGAGATGCTGAACATAGTAGCTTCTTTTTCTTTCTTCCCTTTCCTGCTTGCCTCATCAAATGCTATATTAAAACAAAGTATACATCTCTCCTAATTGTTCCCTGATGGACTCATCCTATCTTTTTGTAAGTCGTCTCTTTTGATGACAAAACAACAATAAAGGAAACATTTTTTTCTAATAGTTTGCTTTTCCTTTGCATCAATAATTCACCCATTATGAGTTGAAAGAATACTCTTAGTTTCCATTCAATTAAAATTTGAAAGAGACACGTGTACCGCAATGTTCATCACGGCACTGTTTACAATAGCTAGAACATGGATGTCCAACCTAGATGCCCATCAGCCAATGAATAGATAAGAAAGCTGTGGTACGTATACACAATGGAATATTACTCATCTATCAAAACGAATACATTTGAATCAGTTCTAATGAGATGGATGAAACTGGAGCCTATTATACAGAGTGAAGTAAGTCAGAAAGAAAAACAGTAGTACAGTATAATAACGCATATATATGGAATTTAGAAAGATGGTAACAATGACCCTATATGCAAGATAGCAAAAGAGACACAGATGTCAAGAACAGACTTTTGGACTCTGGGAGAAGGCAAGGGTGGGATGATTTGAGAGAATAGCATTGAAACATGTGTATTATCATATGTGAAACAGATCGCCAGTCCAAGTCTGATGATGCATGAGATAGGGCACTCAGGGCCAGTGCACTGGGATGAGCCTGAGGGATGGGATGGGGAGGGAGGAGGGAGGGGGGTTCAGGATGGGGACACATGTACACCCATGGCTGATTCATGTCAATGTAGGCAAAAACCATTACAATACTGTAAAGTAATTATCCACCAATTTTAAAAATAAATTAATTTATTACAATAAATAAAATTTCTTTAAAAAGTATAGCAGATTGATCTTGAATTTTAAGCATAATATTTTTGGTGATTTTATCACTGAGAATTGTATATTGACTGCATTTTAATAAAATGGCTCTTAAATTAGGGAAAGAACTTGAAAACAGGAATTTCACTAAAACATTTTTGGTGTTATTTGTGCTATGGTTTTAGCGTATGAGATGTAGATGACTTCTTAAGCATTATCTGAACTGGTAAATAGTTTCTCTTAAAGTTCAATTCCCATTTAAATCAAACCTAGAACAACATCATGTTACCTTATTTGTAAGGTATGGTAGGAACTTTAAAGTTTTTGGTGTTTATAGCATCTCCTCTGTAAGTCATTTCCCTGAAGAGGTTATCTATTGCCTAGAAGACAAAGGCCCTGAGGCCTCTTAACCCAGAAAAAAAGAAATATTTTCCCCAAGAAATCATTTAATGCTCACATGATCAATTAATGTACACAAAGGAAGCAAGAATATACAATGGAAGAAAGACAGTACCTTCAATAAATAATGTTGGAAAACTGGACAGCTACATGCAAAGGAATCAAACTGGATCACTTTCTCCATTATACACAAAAATTAACTCAAAATGGATTAAAGATTTATATGTAAGACCTGAAACCATAAAATTCTTAGGAGAAAATAAGGCAGTAATTTATCTGATATTGGTCTTAGCAATATTTTGGAGGATATGTCTCCTTGGGCAAAGGCATCAAAAGCAAAAATGAACAAGTACGACATCATCAAACTAAAAACTTTTTGCACAGCAGAGGAAATGGTCAAGAAAATGGGAAGGCAAACCACTTAATGGGAGAAGATATTTATACTTGGTATATCCAATAAAAGGTTCATATCCAAAAGATATAACAAATATATACAACTTGATATAAAAAAAAAACCCTGATTTAAAAAGGACTATAAAAACAGGAACTAAATATACATTTTTCCAAAGAAGACATACAGATGGTCACAGATGCTTGAAAAGATGTTCAACATCACAAATCATCCAAGAAATGCAAGTTAAAAGCACAATGAAATAACAACTCACACTTGTCAGAATGATTATTATCAAAGAGACAGGAAACAACAAGTGTTGGTGAAGATGTGGAAAAAAAGGAAGCCTCGTACACTGTTGGTAGGAAAATAAACTGGCAGAGCCACTATGGAGAACAGTATGAAGTTTCCCAAAAAATTACAAATAGAATTATACAATCCAGAAATTCCACTTCAGAGTATTTATTCAAAGAACATGAAAACACTAATTCAAAAAGATATCTGTACCCCTATGTTCATTGCAACACTATTTACACTAGTTAAGACATGGAAAAAAGCTAAATGCCCACCAACAGATGAATAGATAAACAAAATGTGGCATATCCATACAATGGAATATTAGTCATAAAAATGAATGAAATTTCCATTTGTATAAACATGGATGTGCCTGGACATTATGCACAGTGTAATAAGTTAGAGGAAAACAAATATGATTTAACTTATATGTGTGACCCATAAAACAAAACACAATGGGAACAGACTCACAGATACAGAACAAACACAGATGGTTGCCAGAGGGGAGAGAAGGGGGGACAGACTAAATAGGTGACGGGGATTAAGAGGTACAAACTTTCAGCTATAAAACAAATATGTCATGGGACTGTAATGTACAACATGGGAATACAGTCAATAATACTGTAACAACTTTGTATGGTGACAGATGGTAACTAGACTGATTGTGGTAATTTTTTCATAATGTATAGAATTATAGAATCACTAAATTGCAACTTGAAACTAATATAATACTGTGTGTTCATTCTACTTCAATAAAAAATAAATTTTTCTTTTCTATTACATAAAATGTGGTATCAATAAATTTTAATAATAAAATAATGATTTCATCTATTACTATGTATTATTTCATATATTTTTTATTTTTTTCCCCTTAAAATATCTTGGTTATTTTTTCTGTTAAATCAAAATATTCATCATTGAAGATTTAACACCAGAGATTTAGCAGTAAATATAATATTTTTGGTTTAAGATTTGGAATTCCTTCACCAAAAGAAAATTTTCCTTATCTAAGTTTGGCTAGTATACATAGAAATGAGGAAAAGGTGGCTGGGAAAGCTTTAATCAAATTAGGACTAAATCTGAAGACAGCTAAGGCTGGAAAGAGAATGAGCAGGAAATGATAAAGCTGTTTCATGAAGTTATTGGCTGGTGCATATCTTAAGATAAATAATGTGCTTATTAGTATTAATTTAGTCATACTAAGTAAAGTACTCTCCATTAAGAAGACATTTTCTAAAAAAGGGGGAATACTGCCATTGCTGAAATGATTAACAAGGTTGTTTTGCAGCTGACAAGAATAACATTTTGGTATATATTCACATATATAATGTTGTGCATGTGTGCTCAGTCGTGTCCAACTCTTTGTGACCTCATGGGCTATAGCCTGCCAGGTTCCTCTGTCCATGGGATTTCCTAAACAAGAATACTGGAGTGGGCTGCCATTTCCTCCTTCAGATTTTCCCAACCCAGGGATTAAATCTGCATCTCCTGTATTGGCAGGTGAATTCTTCACCTCCTGAGCCATTGGGAGGGCCCTATATACGTGTGTGTGTGTGTGTGTGTGTGTGTATACATATATATATATATATATGTTTATATATATATAACATTATGTATTAGGACATCTGTGAATACATGGTATGTGACCACTGCAGAGATTACACAAAATGTACTCTACTCATTAGTATACACAAGTGATCTTTGTTTAATGCCAGTGTTGTCCACTTCTTTCAAATATTAAAAATCTAGAGCTTTTTTGTAATGAAATAAAAAGCAAGAAAAAGTTATGATGATTAAGTTTTAATTTAATAACCTTGAGCTACATTTCAAGCACCTTGAATCAGGAAAAATAAATAAATAAATAAATAAGAAGTGAATAAAACAAAATAAAGATCAGGGGAAAAAGTCCAGCACAAGTCAGTGTGATGTCACTGTCTGAGAGGAGGAATAAAAGTAGACACAGTAGACAAACCTGTATCAGAAAAACACTACAGGCAACGAAACCAGTCTCAAAGAAGAATGGACAGAAGGTAAAAGAGGGAACCTTCAAGAAGCACTTCCCTGGTGGCTCAGATGGTAAAGCATCTGCCTGCAATGTGGGAGACCCAGGTTCAATTCCTGGGTCAGGAAGATCCCATGGAGAAGGAAATGGCAATCCACTCCAGCACTCTTGCCCGGAAAATCCCACAAACGGAGGAACCTGATAGGCTACAGTCCAAGGGGTCACAAAGCGTGGGACACGACTGAGCAACTTCACTTTCACTTTCAAGAAGCACAGGCATTTTGCCTTAAAGATGATACAGACTTGTTCCCACTACAGATGCTTCCACAGAACTCACTAGCCTTGTATCCACTGATCTTAAATACAGATGTAAAACTAGCAAATTACAGTAATTAGGGTAAGAAACTAGGTTAAAATGTTACTAAGTGCTGATCACATACCTTATCTCATTAATCCTCACAGCCACACCTTGAGAGAGGTGCCTTTAGCCCCATTTTATAGATGAGGAAACTGAAACTCAAAGTGACCAACCGATCACCTTCACTTCAGTTCAGTCGCTCAGTCGTGTTCGACTCTTTGAGACCCCATGAATTGCAGCACACCAGGCCTCCCTGTCCATCACCAACTCCCGGAGTTCACTCAAACTCACATCCATCGAGTCGGTGATGCCATCCAGCCATCTCATCCTCTGTCATCCCCTTCTCCTCCTGCCCCCAATCCCTCCCAGCATGAGTCTTTTCCAATGAGTCAACTCTTTGCGTGAGGTGGCCAAAGTACTGGAGTTTCAGCTTTAGCATCATTCCTTCCAACGAACACCTGGGACTGATTGCCTTTAGAATGGACTGGTTGGATCTCCAATCACCTTAGTTTACCCAAATGGAAAACAGAAACATGGAATTCAAACCCAAACTCATTCAATTTCAAAACTCTCTCTCATGCTCATATACAGAGCAACCAAGAAAGGCAGCCCTATATGGCATTTTATAATTTGTGTTGAACTCTGAAGAACAGTCAAGCTAAATAGAAGACTTTTGGAAACTAGGCTACTTGAAAAAAAGTGTTTCCCTCTACTTTGGCTAGAACTAATTCTAACAATGTTTACGTCATGTGAATGCTGGGCCAGTGCAATGCTACATACCTGCACTGTTTCACTTTCTTATAGACGTGTGGCATTATATACATACAACCAGGAACTTGAGTTTCCAGTTTCTATATCAATTTAAAAAGGAGCAAATGTAACTAAAGAAATGTTCTGTATTTGGCACATAAATTTTAATTGAAAAAGTCCTGAATAATCATATTCAGTCATCAAAATGAATAATACATCAACCTGTTTTTATCTAGGTACCTGTAGCATAGCACCCAGAGAAGGCAATGGCAACCCACTTCAGTACTCTTGCCTGGAAAATCCCATGGGCAGAGGAGCCTGGTAGGCTGCAGTCCACAGGGTCGCTAAGAGTAGGACATGACTGAGCGACTTCACTGCCACTTTTCACTTTCATGGATTGGGGAAGGAAATGGCAACCCACTCCAGTGTTCTTGCCTGGAAAATCCCAGGAAAGGGGGAGCCTGGTGGGCTGCCATCTATGGGGTTGCACAGAGTCTAACACGACTTAAGCGACTTAGCAGCAGCAGCAGCACAGCACCACTGACTCACTGGACATGAAACTGAGCAAATTCCAGGAGACAGTGGAGGACAGAGGAGCCTGGTGTGCTACACTACATCATCCATGAGGTTGCAAAGAGTCAGAAACAACTTGGAGACTGAATAACAATTGCTATTTCAATACAAATATAAGGTATTAATCTACAATTATGGAAGACTGAGAATGGTTCAATAGCCAGGCATTTGAATTGTCTATACATTTCCCAAATAGGACATATAATACAGTGATTGTAAGTCATATGAGCCAGGGTTCTCCAGGAGAAACAGAATTAAAGAATTGGCTCATGGGATCATGAGGGCTTGCTTTCAGAAGTGAAATTTGTAGGGCAAGACAGTAGGCTGGAAACTCAGGCAAGAGCTATTGCTGCAGGACTGAGGTAGAATTTCTTCTTCCTGAAAGAAAGTTCAATTTTTATTCTCAAGGCTTTCAACTATTTGAATGAACCTTTCCCAAATTATCTAGTCATCTTCTTTACCTAAAATCACCTGATAGTGCTAACCACATGGACAAAATACCTTTGGAGCAACACTTAGATTAGCATCTGATTTAACCACTAAGCACCACAGTCAAGCCAAGTTGACACATAAAGCTAACCATCACACTGATACAGCACAATATTTCTCAAAAGTGCATGTTAAGACATTCCTAGAGGGCTATAAGGAAACTTTTTAGGAGTCTGTGAGTCACCAAGTTAAGGAAATGATAGATATTAATTACAGCTTTTTTTTTTT
>SJYV01039871.1:0-10753 GCA_006410875.1 Neotragus pygmaeus | reverse complement strand
AAAGCTGTATATCTGTATTGCAGTTCAGATGAGTTGGTGACAGGAAGGCTGACAGGGCCAGAATTGCCTTGGCTTAGCAGCAGCAGTGAAGAAATTAGTAACCCAAAAGTACAAAGACAATTTCAAGTGCTAAAGAAGGAATCCTTTGACTTTATCACAAAAATTAGCAAAGATTTCCCTTCAGAATCAAAAAAAGGGAAGGATCCTGATACACTCAGGTTACTTACATAAGTTCAATTCTATAGGGGGAGGGAGGAAGATATATATGGAGAAAAAAATACATGCAAGTTATTAAAATGTAATTAATATACATTATGTACTTTTAAATATTTAATAACCAAACAGCTAGATATGAGATGATTGGATAGTATCACCAACTCAATGAACATGCATTTGAGCAAACATTGGGAGATAGTGAAGGACAAGGAAGCCCGCTACGCCGCAGTCCATGGGGTTGCAAAGAGGTGGACATGACTTAGTGACATGACATTAACAGCAAGACATTAAAATATTTGGTTATCTTAAAGCCACAAGTGTTCTATAAATCCAACGACAGCTTCAATGCGTTCTCTGTGCTATTAGTGTCTAAAAAGGATATACTCTTCATTGGGATATTTTAGAGAAAAAAATTTAAGAAGACATAGACATACATTAAATAGCAACAGTTATCTACGGGTGGTGAAATCAAGGATGACCTTAGTGATCTTAATACTTACATATTTTTCATGTAATCACAATAATTTAAAAATTAATAAATAATTTAGCAATCAGCTTAACTAAAGAAATATAATACTGTCACCCAATACAAGGCCTTTTTCTGTTCTGAAAGGCAGAGGAGTGGACTATAACATTTTCCTATTTATAACCTTTTCCCCCAAACCCCAAATCACTGTGATGGTGAACTTTTTATTTCTTCCTTTCAACACAATTGGCAATAGGTTTATTAATCTTAATTTTTAAAAGAACAAGTCTTTAAGCATACTACCTACAAAAATTGTGATTATATTAGAATTTGAATTTTTCAATATTCCGCTGGCATAAGGAATACCTTAACTGAGTAATAAGTAAGATTTTTTGTGTCATGTGTTCAGAACCACATAGTATCAAGAATTAGTCTTGATAGTAACATCCTCAATCAAAATTACCGAGAATGGGGCTTCCCTGGTGGTCCAGTGGTTACAAATCTGCTTTGCCATACAAAGAACACGGGTTTGACCCCTAGTCCAGGAAGGTCCCAGATGCTGCACAGCAACTGAGCCCATGTGCCACGACGACTGAGCCAGCACTCTCGAGCCCGTGAGCCACGGCTGCTGAGCCCATGCGCTGCAGCTACTGAAGCCCCTGCACCTAGAGCCTGTGCTCCTCAACAGGAGACGCCACTGCAGTGAGCAGCCAGCACGCTGCAGCAAAGGGACGCTCCCGCTCGCCACAACTAGAGAAAGCCTGCTATGGCAATGAAGACCCTGTAACCAAAAAATAAAATAAATCTTAAAAAAAAAAAAATTACAGAGAAGAAAATATCTATTCAAAAGAAATAACATGAGCTAACGAGGAGGGAATGGGGGACACTTTTTTGCCTACCCACATCCACTCCTCTCTCCCACCTTTCCAACAGAACACCAATTTTCTTCATATTTCCACCCCCATCCTCAGCTGCAAGTGAAAGTCGCTCAGTCATGTCTGACTCTGCAACCACATAGACTATACACTCCATAGAATTCTCCAGGCCAGAATACTGGAGTGGGTAGTCTTTCCCTTCTCCAGGGGATCTTCTCAACCCAGGGATCGAACCCAGGTCTCCGGCATTGCGGGCGGATTCCTTACCAGCTGAGCCACAAGGGAAGCCCGAGCTATAAGGGTGGATCCCAATTACTCTAACCAGAATGGGTAGAACCACCCAGACTGAAGGGAAAGACACAGTCTAGGATTATAGGAACAGATCACTCTCTCCTTGTTGACTTTATTAATTAAAATTGATTTCAAGGAGGAAATCAACCTTTGGATATCAACTTTGTGAAGTGCAGGGCAGAGAAAGAAAGAAACTGGATGTATAGCAAAGTCATTGATTTGCTGAATCAAATAATTTTGGAGTTTGTCTATTAGTCTGCATTTCCTATTCTGTATCCTAACAAAGTTCCTTTTAAAGCAAATTGGAGTCAGATTACATAAAACTCAATCTGTATAGCGAAAAGTGTCCTAACTCATGTGGAAGGAAATAAAACAATTTTGAATTATCTTGTTAACAAAACAGTCAAATACTAGTGTTAATACCTAAATTTAAACTTAGAATTGTTGACATCTCAATCATAAAAATAAGTTTAACTATCCCATTTGCCACAATGTCTTAATAGCTGCAGAAAAAGACATCAGTCAACACCAATGCATCTTTCTCAAAGAAATTTTTGAAAGAAAAATAGTTATATATACTTATACTTTATATTTTTATGTAAACAAATTCAAAAAAAGGAAAGAACAATATGAGCATTCTATCTAAAGCTTGAATTTGGTTGATAAACAACTTAATAATCAGCTATAGTTTATAAGAATGTTGAGACAACTCACGTATGTATGTGAATAGTTCGAAAACTTTTCTGTTTGTACTTTGTGTACACCCTTGCTGCTGCTACTGCTGCTAAGTCGCTTCAGTCGTGTCCGACTCTGTGCGACCCCACAGACAGCAGCCCATTGGGCTCCGCCATCCCTGGGATTCTCCAGGCAAGAACACTGGAGTGGGTTGCCATTTCCTTCTCCAATGCATGAAAGTGAAAAGGGAAAGTGAAGTTGCTTAGTCGTGTCTGATTCAGCGACCCCATGAACTGTAGCCTACCAGGCTCCTCCGTCCATGGGAGTTTCCAGGCAAGAGTACTAGAGTGGGATGCCATTGTCTTCTCCGTGTGTACACCCTTATACATACATAATTGCTTAAATCTGTAGACCCAACTACAATAATTCATATAAAAGGAAAACACTTTTATTTTATTATAGATATTCACCAAAGGATATGCCATGGTGCATTAATAACATGAGAATCATAACCCAAGGGTTTTTTCCCTTGTTGATGGCTATATAAAATATATACCTGGCTTATGAAATATAAATCTCTTTAGTGATTTATAGTGCTATACAAATATTGCCAGGCAAATATTAAAACACTGAAGTTTACTGTTGCCAAGTCGCTGTGGCTAAATGTGAATTAAAGAAGTAAAGCAAGAAAAACATTTGAATTTCTGCAGTCAAGTTCAAGGATGTGCTTGCATGCTAAGTTGCTTCAGTCATGTCTGACTCTTTGCAACCCTACGGATTGTAGCCTGCCAGGTTCCTCGGTCCATGGAATTCTCTAGGCAAGAATACTGGAGTGGGTTGCCATGCCCTCTTCCAGGGGATCTTCCTGACCCAGGGATAGAACCCGAATCTCTTACGTCTTCTTCATTGGCAGGTTGGTTCTTTATCACTAGTGATATCTGGGAAGCCCAGTTCAAGAATACAGGAGGGAAAAACAAAAGTGAATGAATTCTGAGTCCACTCTTGAAATCTTACATGTCTGATTCTAGCAGAATGAACCAAAAACATCAGTTTAGAAAACTGAGGATGACTTCACATGTCCCATACATTGAAGAGCAGGTTGGAGGCACAATCAAATCTAAACATTTATTACAGCAAGAACTGGAAATCTGTATTATTAAAGGGTAAATACAAACTGTTGTATCATAAGGGAGAATAAATGAGAAATGGAAATCCAATGCAGCAAGGGAAACTGGTTGGCATGGTTAAACAGTTTTCAAACTCTTCAGTGTCAAATCATTATTGCCGGACTCAAACCTCAGCATCTCATCAGAGTACAGGAATGGTACCCAAACCACACCCCTAGACATCCCTCAATAAATTAAACTCAAAACTGTCAATGCTATTGGATATATACTTCTTAAAGCCTTCTTTCAACTAAAAACCAAAACAGTTGCAGTAACAGCTGTTTCATTACTTCCATCCTAAAGACATGGATTCTTAAAACTTTCAGTTAATAAAAAGACTAAATTTTAAGAGTTGGAAGGAACCTTGGGAAATCATTTCTAAAGACACTCCATCTCAAACTAGGAAACTCTGATGAATGTGTTTAGCAAAGAAATACAGAATTCTTTATATTTAAGGCTTATGTTGATTGCTGAGGGTAACACAAATATGTTTAAAAACTGATACCTTCTGTTAAGGAATGTATAGGATGCCCCAAGGAATTATGTGATCTGAAACAGAATAGTATACCATCATAAAATAAAAACAAAATCCTAAGAACCAAGAGGAATCTTTAAGCAAGACAAAAAGGCTTCAGTGGATACTTAGGTGATGAGTTACACCCGGAATCTGGACATCTGACAATGGTAGGGAAGGACACTGCAAGTAGTGAGAACAGAATAAACTCTGTTGCCCCACGCATGCCGGCCTTGCTTCCTCCTTCCGCAGACAGTCTGTTCTTGCCATGCCAGTCCTGATGTTCTTCCAACAGGACAGGTTCTTCCATTCCCTCCTTAGGGCCTTCGCAGCTACTGCTCCCTTTGCCTGGAAAGAATTTCGCCCAGATAATTGCAATGGTGCCTTTCTCACCTCTTTCAAGTCTTTGCTCAAATATCACCATCTCAGCGGAAACTTATCTGACTATTCTAAAGTGTCACCTTTGCATTCCCTACCCCCCTTCCCTGCTTTATTTTCCCCATAGCACCAATTACTATCCAGCATGGTATGTACTCTACTTATTAGCTTCATCTATGTCCCAGCTGAAAAAGCATAAGTTATCTGCTTGTTCACCTCCAAATTTTAAAACACTGCCTGCACATGGTAGGCATGAAATGAATATTTGTTGACAAACTGACTGATGGAATAAAAACTGAATAAATGAATTGACTGCATGAAAAGGATTCCTGCCCTCAAATAGGCAAGCAAATATATAAATAATCTCAAATTATTCTTGAGACAAAAATAAATAAACAGCTGGCAAAACTCGATTTATGAAAGAGTAATAACATTTCCTGGCATCCCCCACTTGTTCATGTTCAGTGACACTAGATTCTTCTTTTATATCTCTTAGCAACCTACTCCCAGCCACACCAGTCATTTAGCAACGGACATGAGTTTGAGCAAATTCCGCGAGATAGTGAAGGACAGGAAAACCTGGAGTGCTGCAGTTCACAGGGTCGCAAAGAGTTGGACATTTCTTCACGGCTGAACAACAACAAAATGACACCAGACCTGCCACTGTTCCACGTTAACCTTAGTGCTATGTACTGAGTAAAGGTAAAAGATATTTCTGTGGCCAGCACTGGACAAGAGAAAAGAGGTATTTCTGCATTTCAAATTTAACACATTTTTCTGCACGTAGTTAAAGTATACACTACAGGAGTGGTTACACTGATATTACGGATTAGCCACAAAACCTTCTACTTTGAATAGTGCTTAATTATTAAGTGGAGATACTGAGAAACACATGTTAAAATTCTGTTTCACAACTGGAACATACTGTTTCTACACTGCAGATGGATGGCAGGGCAAAATGGCTCAAAGAAAGATACCTTCAGGAAAGGCTAGCACAGCAACGTATTTAAGGCAAATGGGTAATAATGTAAAATCTAGGGTATTTTTTTCCATTCAGAAAAATCAACTAGAATTTTATCCTGGATTAAAGAATGACGTAGAATTCTTAAACGAATTAGGATCGAAATTATACTACACTAAAACGAAACAGGAGTAGTAGAAAATATTCTTTTCTATTTATCGCCAGCAAAAGCAAAATTACTTACGGATATGAGAAATGAGCTCAAGATTTCTCACTTCAACTAACACCTCTACAGACTGCATTATCATTTCAGGCAAAGTGAAATTGTCACATTTAATTTTTAAAGGCAGGAATGACTTCCATCTGGGATTTATCTGCATAAAAGCCATGGCACAGTTTCAATATTTAATTGAAAGTTCATTTTCTGGCTCTAAGGAAAATGTCCAATACAAAGATATATACAACAATAAATAATGCAACAATAAACAAAAGTTATATGTCCACATTAATCCTATCACGGAGAGCCTAATTTTGTGTTTCCACAGTGGTAAATCTTGCCCCCAGATAGGCACACTGGTCTATAACCCTCCATCAGTGATAAATTACTCGTAAGTTACTGACGTAAAACCTGCGTTTTCCCACAATATTTACGCTTCTGAAAGAGTTTAACAAATATTACTATTCTTTGTAAGCAGAAGAAAAACTATAAATTAGGGCAAACTCCCTTACGTAGAAAAATGACAAACCTAGTCGCTGAAATGGTCACTTTCAGGTATAGCATCACCGTTCTACTTGATCAAACAACAATCCTCGCCAGTTATTGCAGGAGTAAATAAAATACAGCCGCTAGGGGAAAAGCCACAGAGAAACGTTAGGTCCTCACTTATCTTTGTCGTTAAAAAGGAGACACCGGAAAGTCACACTGAGCACTCGATCACGTATGGCAACCTACGGGAGAGACTACAGAGCGTGCAGGTCTCTCCAAACGCAGGAAGCCAAAGTTCCTGCGCGACAAGAGGATTACAGCGGGGAAAAAAAACAAAACAAAACAAAACACTAGCCCATCTGTCCACACAGGAGAAGAGAAAGAAGTCAGGCAGGAAAGGCTGGGAGTCGGGAGGTGGGGCTGCCAGACCAACCGGCTCCGCGCCGTCTCCCTCGGCTGCTAACAGGAGCGGGCTGCAAACCCGGGTGGGCTCGCGCGCGCAGGTGGGGTGCAGCCGCCGGCCCCGCTTCGGCCCCGCACCGGGAAGTCTCCAGGGCCTCGCCCGCACAGCCGGGAAGCCACCCAGCCCACAGGCAAGCGGAGGAGCCGCCTGAGAAGAGCCACGTCGGAGGAAGGGAGCGCGGCGGGAGGTGGACACCTGGCACACCCACCCGGAGGCTGACAGCCCGGAGCGCGCGGCGGCCGGGGCCCCAGAAGGGCCGCGGCGCGCCTGCGGGGGTCGCCCGGAGGGCGCTGCCGGCCGCCAACGACTCCCCCCTCGCCCCGAGCGGCGGCGGCGGGCACTCACGTAGGGCTGGTAGAACTTGGAGAGCCGCGGCTTCCCGTGGTTATTAAAGATGAGGATCGCCTTGATCATGGCTGAGCCGGGCGGACCGGTGGGAACTGGGGGCCAGGGCGGGGGCGGGCGCGCGAGCCTCGCCTCGGGATCTCGCCGGCTGTCCTTCCCCACCCGCCCCCCCCCTCCCCCCNGAGACGTTGCCCAGAGACCTTTTCCGGAAGCTCGCTAGAGTGAAATAGTTGCTCTGTCAGCGGTCTGGGGACCACAACAGATTCGACGCAGAAGACCAACCTGCGATTCCGAGTCAGGGTTGGGTTCTCCCGCGCCCCTACTCCGGAGCCTCTGTAGAGATGCTCTTTGGCGCAAGGCCCGCCCACTGCACTCGCTGAGCCACCGCTTCCGCCCTCCGTTCACTCGAAGCAAGATGGCTGAGGAGCAAGAGTCTGCGCTGCAGCTCCCTCCCTCAACTGCCCCCGAAGCTGAAGTGCCTACCGAGGTCTCCCCAGAAACAGCCACTCCGGAGCCCCCTTCTTCTGCTGCAGTCTCTCCGGGAACAGAGGAACCTGTCGGTGACACTAAGAAAAAAAGTAATTTTCAGAGCACTGTCTCTGGGCAGAGGCGGGAGGTTGAGGTTGTGTTCGAAAAGGGATGGCGGCTAATAAGCAAAAGTAGGGTAGGGCAGGTTCCAGACGAGGTTCTTGACCAGTCAGGAGAAAGGAAGTATACTTTTCGGCTTTCAAGACGTTTGAGTTGAGTGCCTCGAAAGAAAGCTGTCCCCAGAGGTGCCTTCGCGATGTGGCGCTGGGTTTTAAAACCGTGTACGCTCATCTTCCTTTGAAATAGCCACACTGCGAGCTCCGTGAAGGTGGGAGCCCTGTGGGATCTTGGGAGCTCCGAGTACTTAATGCGAGATCTAATTATTTAAATAGTGACTTTAGCTGATACGAATTGTTGTTGTTCAGTCGCTCAGTCGTTTCGGACCCTGTGCGACCCCATGGACTGCAGTACTCCAGGCTTCCCTGACCTTCACTATCTCCCGGAGTCTGCTCAAACTCATGTCCGTTGAGTCGGTGATGCCATCCAACCATCTAGGTGGTAAGGATAGTCTGTGGCAGATCTGAAGTAGAATCCACACCTTCCAACTAGGTCACCGGTTTTTTTATACCAAATCGTGTGAGCTCATCTTGGACCAAAAAACGGATTTTGAACACTGCTAAGGGAATAGCATCGCCTTTAAAGAAAAAAGCAACACCATTTTGGAATCTTTGTAACGAATTACATTCGTTACAAATCATTTCATTGCTTGAACTGGCTGTCCTCAACCCTTTATTGCTTGAGAATTAGTTCGCCATTGTGAAATACAGAAATTTCTTTGTAAAGTGCAGCAATTCCTAAGTGGAGCACTCTGTAGAGTTGCCTATGAGAAAAGCAGGAAATCATTTTCTGTCCCGAGTCTTAAAGTGTAGATATGGCATTATGTGCTTACTGGTCTCTAGGCCTTTCATCCAGCTTCATTTTCTGCTGCTGTGGAGTATAATTGTCTGTCCCAGCATTGTCCCTCTTTTAAGTCAGACTGACTCTACACTTGAGGGAAGTCTTTTCTGTTATTTCCAGCTGATGCACCAGTAGAGGGAACAAAACCCTGTAATTATTTCTGTAGATAACCACTAAAATCGTCCTAGATGAATCCCTTGAGTTTTACAAATCCTCTTATTTTTTTTGAGTCGTTGTGTTAGTTTCAGCTGTACAGTGAAGTGAATCAGTTATACATATATCTACTCTTTAAGATTCATTTCCTATGTTGGTGATTACAGAGTATTGAGTAGCATGCCTTGTGCTATACAGTAGGTCCCTATTGGTTATCTGTTTTATATGTAGTAGTGTTGTTCCCTTTTTTCCCCTTCCAATTTACTGTAAGCCAAAACAGACTTTGAAAGGGTTTGTCTTAATATCTAGCAGTTTCAGTCAGCAGTTTACTACGTATTTGACCTTGGAGATCGCTGTGAGAACTGTGGCTAAAAAGTAACTGCTCACAACTTAGATATGGTCTGTTTTCTTGGGTCTGCTTGATTTATTATTTTTAACCATCCTTTTAAAATCAAATTTTCATCTTTTGGCTCCTGTGAATATTTGAGTTAGCTTCTCTGATGTCACATTTACTTTCTAGCTATTGAATTTCTACCCTGAAATTGTCATCCTTTTTTGAGGACCTTTTTTGATAGAAAAAAACTTAAATTTTTATATATTCCACATTTGGTTTAATCTAGAGCTTATTGAAGCCGACCCAGGTTGTTAGTTCTTTCGGCCCTTTAGGATCATCTGAGGGAGCTTTTGAACTATCAGTGCCAAGGCCCTACTTCCAGAAGACTCTGATTTAATTGATGTAGGCATCTGTATTCTGGTAAATGTTCTCCCAGTTGAGTCTTAATGTGTAGCTGTGGTTGAGAACTACAAGCAAATTAGCTTTTATAATTTTTTTAAATGTATAGCTTTAATTATAAACATTTTTTCTCTGTAGTTTCTTGCCCTTGCCTTCTTCAGTAATACAGCTTACTGTTGTCTGCTTCACATTCTTGGAATGAGCAGCTGCAGTTGACTGATTGATAGCTCCAGGGAATTTAGGGAACAGGGACCAGGCTGTGGAAGATAAGTTAACGGAAATCCCCTTAGTTATCTCCCAGTTCATCTTTTTTCCGTGGATAACTGAGATTAGAATTACCAAGTGGAACAAGGAAGATAAACTTTAGTAGAAAGATAACAGTGCATTATGGGTTCCAGATGGCTTCATTCCAGGGATAAACTTGAATAAATTGATCTCAGTAACCTGATAGTGACCCAATTTTTTAATACCTAGGAATGGGACAAGAAGGATGTAGTAGAATAGAGTTGACTTTAGGGGGCAGCAGAACAATTCTGCTTTCAGTCTTTCTTTTGATTTAATTTTTTTTTAATGGAAGTATATTAATTTGGGCTTCTTAGGTGGTACTCTGGGTAAAGAACCTGCCTGCCAATGCAGGAGACTTAAGAGACTCGGGTTTGATCCCTGGGTCAGGAAGATCCTGTGGAGGAGGGCTTGGCAACCCACTCGAGTCCTCTTGCCTGGAGAATCCCATGGACAGAGGAGGCTGGAGGGCTACAGTGTGTAGGGTTGCAGAGAGTCAGACATGACTAGCAAGCATGAGCATAGTTAATTTACAATGTTGTGTTAGTTTCAAGTGTCCAGCAAAGTGATTCAGTTACATGTGTGTATTGCTCAATCATGTCCAACTCTGTAACCCTATAGACTGTAGGCCACCAGGCTTCTCTGTCCATGGGATTTTCCAGGTGAGAAAACTGAAGTGGGTTGCTATTTCCTACTCCAGAAGATCTTCCTGACCCACGGATCCAATCCAAGTCTCTATCTCCTGAATTGCCATGTGGATTCTTTACTTCTGCGCCACCTGGGAAGCCCCAATTCAGCTATACATATATGTATAGATTCTTTGTCATATTTTTTTCCATTGTACATTATCTGAGTCTAGTCCTGTTTACCTGTTTTATATCTAGTAGTATATATTAATCCCAAACTCCTAATATATTCCTTTCCCCTTTGCTGTTGCTGCTGCTAAGTCACTTCAGTTGTGTCCGACTTCGTGTGACCCCATAGACGGCAGCCCACCAGGCTCCCCCATCCCTGGGATTCTCTAGGCAAGAACATTGGAGTGGG
>SJYV01039870.1:0-12495 GCA_006410875.1 Neotragus pygmaeus | reverse complement strand
TCACTGGGGAAACCCTATAAGTACCCCTTAACTGTTTCAAGTCATAGTAATTTCATTTCCTTCAGTATATACCAATGGGTGTTCTTAATCAGCTTTTCAGTTTATTCACTGGAGCTCACGTTTTTCAGCCCCGTCTAAACTTATTAGTTAGCGTTACCCTGCACTGGCTTTCCTGGTGGCTCAGATGGTAAAGCGTCTGCCTGCAATGCGGGAGACCCGGGTTTGATCCCTGGGTCGGGAAGATACCCTGGAGAAGGAAATGGCAACCCACTCCAGTACTCTTACCTGGAGAATTCCATGGATGGAGGCGGCTGGTGGGCTACAGTCCATGGGGTCACAAAGAGCCAAGACTGAGTGACTTCACTCACCCTGCATTAGAAATGGAACTCTAATCAGTTAGATCAGCCGTAAGCGCTGTATTGGGAGAGGTCGGTTGGTCTTATCTACACTACATGCCTCCAGGGTTTCCAAGGTATCTTACGCCACACTGCGCCACAGGGTGTAGGTTGACTCTAACACTTTAATCACTGTCTCTCACAGCAACATAGGCACAGTCCAATTATTTTTCTGCCTGTATTTGGGTGTTTCTATTTTTCTACTCTTTGGTGCTCCCTCTCTGCCCCTCAAGTATTCATGATGGTCCACAGTCTCTCCATCTCCCCCTTTCTCCACGTGTATTCTCCAGTGATTGACTGTTTATACTGGTCAAACTGTTGGTGCTTTTTGAAGGTAGTGATTCCAGAAGCAGGGTGCAGAATAAAGAGAGAAAAAAGACAGCAGAGGACCAGGCATGGACCAGGCTTGTGCAACAGAGTTGGGGAGGAGGGAGGGTTCTGGAGAGACTTAGCCGGGCAAGGCACCAGTAACTCCTGGAATGGAGAGCACAGGGGAGTCTAGGGGGGTCTCTGCTTTCTAGAGCAGGTAAGAGGGTGAATGACATGAGTCCCTTTAAGGAAGAACAGACTGTTTTTATTTACCAAGACTGATGACAACGTTCTTGCTAAGTGCCTGGAGTTAAGATCATGGTTACAGTAGAGAAGTGCTAGGCTTGGAGACAGGAGTCTGAGATGGAATCCAGGGCTTGCTGCTATCTAGTGTAAGCCAGGGCGGTTCCCAGGGCACTCCCTTGGGGCGCACCTCTCAGGGAAGGGGAAGGAAACGGGTAGGACCTAACACAGCTCAGCAGTCAGCCTTTCAGGACAGCGTGTGCAGTCCAGGAGTGCTGAGAAAGAGGTGGCACGTGGCCAGCTGATGAGAAGGGCACACCCACGCAGCACCCCCGCTTCCTGAGGCCCTCGCCCTGCTCCTCCTCAATTCTAAGTTACCACAGACAGTAATTCCAAACAACTCTGGTGTCACAAGCCACGGAGAACAAAAAGCAAAACCAAGAGAAAAAGAAGAGGTACTGGAGGTGATAAACAGCAGAGGAAATGGCAGCTTATTATTAACCGGACCAGAAGGAAAAAAAAAAGTCAAAGTAGGCATAACACTCAACTTCCTCTTTTTTCTAAACATTGTGGTCCTGAGTCATCAGAAAAAAAGACTGAATTACATTGAGAATCCTCTGATTAAGAAAACATAGGAAAGTAAGAAAGTAGAAAGTGTGTACTTTATAAAGATTTCCATCAAAAATGGTTAAATTTAAAAGATTTTAGTCCTTGAAGGTATAAGATTCAGTTACCTGGAAAACTAATTTATGATCAGTTACCTGGAAAATTCCATCTTATTCTGGAAAATGACCAGATAAATGGGGTGTTACTGAATGTGCTACTTTAGTGCAAATAAATGAATCATGTTTAAAACAAAAGCCTACATAATTTCTAGACAGCTTATTTTACCAGAACTGCAAAGTATTTCCTGTGGATTCCTTGTATGTTTAAAATATTAATGTGAAATACTTTGTATTGATCAGATAAATATAAGTAGTAAACCAAAAACCATTTCTTTTTAAAGAATAAACTGTCATGTATCAGTTCTAACAAATGTCAGTACCCAGAACAAATGGAAAACTCAAAATAATGAAATTAATTATCTACACTACTACTGCTAAGTCACTTCAGTAGTGTCCGACTCTGTGTGACCCCATAGACGGCAGCCCATTAGGCTCCCCCGTCCCTGGGATTCTCCAGGCAAGAACACTGGAGTGGGTTGCCATTTCCTTCTCTAATGTATGAAAGTGAAAAGTGAAAGTGAAGTCACTCAGTCGTGTCTGACTCTTGGTGACCTCATGGACTGCAGCCTACCAGGCTCCTCTGTCCATGGGATTTTCCAGGCAAGAGTACTGGAGTGGGGTGCCATTGCCTTCTCCAATTATCTACACTAACAAGGAGAAAATACAAGTGATCCAAATAATTTTAAATATATTAATATATTTGACTATCTGAGACATACTTAGATAATGACACAAATATAATTACCTACACACTAAGTATGTTCTAACTAACCTACATTCCCTTCCGGCTAGATTCAGAACATGGCTAGGAAAATTTAAGTCTCTATGAAAATATCCAAAGACAAATCAATGATCAAATAGCTGGTAAATTCTTTTTTCTTAATTTTAAGAAAGTAAAAGTCAAATTTATCCCAATTTAGCCTCCAATTTAGCCTCCAATACCCATTATTCAAATAAAGATTAAATCTGCCTCATTTCTCACTACCCTTAAGTAAAAAAAAAATCATGAACATTCCAATACAAAATTTAGGGTAAATAAAGGCCTTATACGAAGCACTAACATAGGGAATGGATTAAGATCACTCAACAAATGTGCCCTTGAATTATTCAAGTTAAAATGTGGGCTTATCAAAAGATCCATTCTAATATCAACTGAAAGCCATATAGCCTGAAAGTACTTTGGTCTGACAATCAGGAGCAGATCCAACATTCAGAGAAGAGTTCACAATAGTCAAATCTTGTTAGGCTCTTAAATGTATCATTCATTCACTGCTACATGAAGCAGAGCTAGTTTGGTAGAATATTCTAACAGCATAATTCCAAATACCAGTCATATACTTCCAAACCAACGAAAATTCAACAGAGATGATCAACCGTACAATAAGGTTTTTCCATTGAGAAACACACTGTAATCATATTTAGATTTGACCTTCTGCACAGTTGTCTATATTTTTATACACAGAGGAAATAATAAGGCAAGCAAATAATTCTTTCAGAAAATGTTATTACACAAATTTGTTCATAGATGTAATTTTACAGACTTACTAGCACTCCTCATGAAGCAAATGAATGCTGACATTCTAGGTATGAATTTAGCTACCACAGCTTACAGTTTCATTTCTCAGTTATGTACATATGCTAACTTCATATTCAAGGTAATTTTGAAATAGATGATTGACTTTATATGCCTACCTATTTGAAAACTGGTGGTACACTGTCAATAATATCACAAATAAACAAACAAACAAAAATACTATTTCCCCTCTATTATCCCTTTATTTATTTTCCTCTACATTTATGTTCCATTTATTTTCCTCTATAAAACATGAATGAATCTTTAAGTTCTGTCTAGCCCTACTTTATTTTTTCTGACTTGCTTTTTTTATGTCTCTCATGGTTTATAATCATTCTAAGAACTAGTCATTAATATTAATAGATGTCTTCTACAGGCTACCATGTCACTTAATAATATGGTAAAAGACAAATTTCCCTTAGTAACTTGGAAAGGCCTAAAATTTTAATAAGCATTTAGCCTTAAAAGAAACCAAACCTATGAACTTCCACTGGAAATGTTTAAGCAGAAAAGTGATGAACATCTGTAAGGGACACCACAGAAAATGCCGTGACACGGAAATGCCTATTAATAATCAGCTCGTAGGCAAGTAGAAACAGGCCATTGGAGACTATGGTTTATTGCATCATTAGTTTTGTGTCTGTGTGTTAGCCACTCAGTCGTGTCCAGTTCTCTGTGACCCCATGGATTGGAGTCTGCCAGGCTCCCCGTCCACGGGATTTCCCAGGTAAGAGTTACTGGAGTATGTTGCCATTTCCTTCTTGAGGGGATCTTCCCCACCCAGGCATTGAACCTGGGTCTCATGTATTATAGACAGATTCTTTATCATCTGTGCCAACAAGGAAGTCCATTATTATTTTTAAATGCATGAAAATAAACTCAGTGCCATTTTGAGCTAATATAACTGGTACTTAAGTACAAATCACTAGTGTGCATGGAAACGGGTGCAAGGTTGGGGAAAATAATTTAACAATACTTTTCAAGAGACTTTAAAAGTTCTTCCTCTTTCATCCAGTTATTACATTCTTAGAACTCTATCTCATGAAATACTCCTAGGGATAGAATTCTACCCACAAAGGTGCTCCTCGCATAGTGAGCACTTAAAACTGAGAAACCATACAGTGTTGAACTATGACATTTACATAGTGGAATACCATTTGGAATAGTATTTGATATTAAACAGCTGTTTATAATAATGTTTGAAAGAAGGTAAAATGGCTATGAGATATATTATCTCTTGTTTAAAAAGCAAGACATAGAGTTTTATATATAGCATTGTTCCAACTGAGTAAAACTACATCAAATAAACAATAAAGAACTATACCAAAATGGAATGCTGGTTACTTGAGTGAATCATTCTTTCCTTCTTTATATGTTACTATAATCTCTGTAGAAAGAAAGATAGCACTAAGACGTGTCCGACTCTCGCAACCCTATGGACTGTGGCCTGCCAGGCTCCTCTGTCTTTGGGATTTTCTAAGCAAGAATACTGGAGTGGGTTGCCATGCCCTCCTCCAGGGGATCTTCCTGACCCAGGAATTGAACCCAGGTCTCCAGCATTGCAAGCGGATTTTTTTTACTGACTGAGCTATCAGGGAAGCCTCAATAATCTCNGAATACTGGAGTGGGTTGCCATGCCCTCCTCCAGGGGATCTTCCTGACCCAGGAATTGAACCCAGGTCTCCAGCATTGCAAGCGGATTTTTTTTACTGACTGAGCTATCAGGGAAGCCTCAATAATCTCTATAAGTGTTCCATTAAAACTCAGGGAAAAAGTGAAGAATACTGTTAAAGAATTAGTGAGTTTTAGTCTGTGCTTTGGGGGTGGAACAGCGAACCTGAACGGCTGGGAATAGAGAAGCACCTCGGCCTCTCCGACCCCTGACCAGCCTTCTAGGGCTGCAGGGGGAAGGCCCCAGGCCAGCCCAGATGAAGTGCAGCTGGGGGGCCTGGAAGAGGTGCTCACCACCTCCTTACCGCCCCACAGCCCAATTTCCACACAGGGCTCTCACTGAGCGCTGACACCTAACATTTCTTTGGAGCGATCCCATTACACCCTAAATGACTAGCTATGTTGGGTTTGCTTGTCTTGTTGTAAACCTCCGCCCACAAAAGCGCTCCAGTATCGGACATACGCCACCTCTTAACCCCACGTGGCCCTCTGCATGCGCTGGATGGATTCAAACTCCACCTGCCCTACCCCTAAACCCTGGCTGGAGACCCTCTGGAACTCACATCAGCCACGCCTCCACATCCTCAGCTTCCTCTCTGAACAGCCCCGCCCCCTCTTCCTTTACTGACACCAGGCTGTCCCCTGAAGCCCCGTAAAGGAGGTGGAGGAGGCATTAGCCCTTTTCTTCTCCACACCCCATAGCCACTGCCACGCAGACATTATGCCATGGCTGGTTCCAAATCTTCTTCCTCAAAGTTTCTGCAAATTTAAAGAATTAGCCTTAAATCATTTGTATTATTCTTCTGATGCTGTTCGATTCAGTAGTGAAAGTCACTCAGTCATGTCCAACTCTTTGTGACCCCATGGACTGGAATTCTCCAGGCCAGAGTACTGGAGTGGGTTGTCTTTCCCTTCTTTGGGGATCTTCCTGACCCAAGAATCGAACCCAGGTCTCCCGCATTGCAGGCGGACTCTTTACCAACTACCCCTATTATAACAAATTACCACAAAATCAGGGCCAAAACAACACAGATTTTCTATCTCACCATTATGGGTGTTAGAAGAGCGAAAAGGGTTTCACTGGGCTGAGATCACACTGTCGGTAGGGCTGCAGTCCATCAGTCTCCTTGCCTTCCCAGCTCCTCAACGCCTCTGCACTTCCAGGCTGGGGCCTCTGCACTTCCGGGCTGGGGCCTCCTCCTCCATCTTCCAAACCAGCAGCACAGTCTTCTCAGTCTCCCTGTTTCCATCATCACATCTCCTTCTCTGACTCTAACCCCTCTACCTCCTCCTTACAGGGACTTTTGTGATGGAATTTGGCCCAGGCAGATAATCCAGAATAATCTCCCTATCTCAAGAATCTGATTGAACTCACATCTGCAAAATCCCTCCTGTCACGTAGGGTGACATGTGCACAGGTCCCAGCCATCAGGATGGGGATATTTTTAGGGGGCCATTATTGCACTTACAAGACCACTCGCCCTACTCGCTTCTTGCTAAAATCAGCTAGGGACCTTCTGACCCCCCTTTCCCCTCAGTGATGAAAATGTCAGCATGGAGGCTGAGTCTTTCTCACATTATCAGTCTCTGTCATCATTTGATGTGCACACAGATGATCCATCCCTCACACGGATCTCTCAGTTCTTCTCTGTCATCACAGCTGAAGAACNTAACAAATGTCAGTACCCAGAACAAATGGAAAACTCAAAATAATGAAATTAATTATCTACACTGCTACTGCTAAGTCACTTCAGTAGTGTCCGACTCTGTGTGACCCCATAGACGGCAGCCCATTAGGCTCCCCCGTCCCTGGGATTCTCCAGGCAAGAACACTGGAGTGGGTTGCCATTTCCTTCTCTAATGTATGAAAGTGAAAAGTGAAAGTGAAGTCACTCAGTCGTGTCTGACTCTTGGTGACCTCATGGACTGCAGCCTACCAGGCTCCTCTGTCCATGGGATTTTCCAGGCAAGAGTACTGGAGTGGGGTGCCATTGCCTTCTCCAATTATCTACACTAACAAGGAGAAAATACAAGTGATCCAAATAATTTTAAATATATTAATATATTTGACTATCTGAGACATACTTAGATAATGACACAAATATAATTACCTACACACTAAGTATGTTCTAACTAACCTACATTCCCTTCCGGCTAGATTCAGAACATGGCTAGGAAAATTTAAGTCTCTATGAAAATATCCAAAGACAAATCAATGATCAAATAGCTGGTAAATTCTTTTTTCTTAATTTTAAGAAAGTAAAAGTCAAATTTATCCCAATTTAGCCTCCAATTTAGCCTCCAATACCCATTATTCAAATAAAGATTAAATCTGCCTCATTTCTCACTACCCTTAAGTAAAAAAAAAATCATGAACATTCCAATACAAAATTTAGGGTAAATAAAGGCCTTATACGAAGCACTAACATAGGGAATGGATTAAGATCACTCAACAAATGTGCCCTTGAATTATTCAAGTTAAAATGTGGGCTTATCAAAAGATCCATTCTAATATCAACTGAAAGCCATATAGCCTGAAAGTACTTTGGTCTGACAATCAGGAGCAGATCCAACATTCAGAGAAGAGTTCACAATAGTCAAATCTTGTTAGGCTCTTAAATGTATCATTCATTCACTGCTACATGAAGCAGAGCTAGTTTGGTAGAATATTCTAACAGCATAATTCCAAATACCAGTCATATACTTCCAAACCAACGAAAATTCAACAGAGATGATCAACCGTACAATAAGGTTTTTCCATTGAGAAACACACTGTAATCATATTTAGATTTGACCTTCTGCACAGTTGTCTATATTTTTATACACAGAGGAAATAATAAGGCAAGCAAATAATTCTTTCAGAAAATGTTATTACACAAATTTGTTCATAGATGTAATTTTACAGACTTACTAGCACTCCTCATGAAGCAAATGAATGCTGACATTCTAGGTATGAATTTAGCTACCACAGCTTACAGTTTCATTTCTCAGTCATGTACATATGCTAACTTCATATTCAAGGTAATTTTGAAATAGATGATTGACTTTATATGCCTACCTATTTGAAAACTGGTGGTACACTGTCAATAATATCACAAATAAACAAACAAACAAAAATACTATTTCCCCTCTATTATCCCTTTATTTATTTTCCTCTACATTTATGTTCCATTTATTTTCCTCTATAAAACATGAATGAATCTTTAAGTTCTGTCTAGCCCTACTTTATTTTTTCTGACTTGCTTTTTTTATGTCTCTCATGGTTTATAATCATTCTAAGAACTAGTCATTAATATTAATAGATGTCTTCTACAGGCTACCATGTCACTTAATAATATGGTAAAAGACAAATTTCCCTTAGTAACTTGGAAAGGCCTAAAATTTTAATAAGCATTTAGCCTTAAAAGAAACCAAACCTATGAACTTCCACTGGAAATGTTTAAGCAGAAAAGTGATGAACATCTGTAAGGGACACCACAGAAAATGCCGTGACACGGAAATGCCTATTAATAATCAGCTCGTAGGCAAGTAGAAACAGGCCATTGGAGACTATGGTTTATTGCATCATTAGTTTTGTGTCTGTGTGTTAGCCACTCAGTCGTGTCCAGTTCTCTGTGACCCCATGGATTGGAGTCTGCCAGGCTCCCCGTCCACGGGATTTCCCAGGTAAGAGTTACTGGAGTATGTTGCCATTTCCTTCTTGAGGGGATCTTCCCCACCCAGGCATTGAACCTGGGTCTCATGTATTATAGACAGATTCTTTATCATCTGTGCCAACAAGGAAGTCCATTATTATTTTTAAATGCATGAAAATAAACTCAGTGCCATTTTGAGCTAATATAACTGGTACTTAAGTACAAATCACTAGTGTGCATGGAAACGGGTGCAAGGTTGGGGAAAATAATTTAACAATACTTTTCAAGAGACTTTAAAAGTTCTTCCTCTTTCATCCAGTTATTACATTCTTAGAACTCTATCTCATGAAATACTCCTAGGGATAGAATTCTACCCACAAAGGTGCTCCTCGCATAGTGAGCACTTAAAACTGAGAAACCATACAGTGTTGAACTATGACATTTACATAGTGGAATACCATTTGGAATAGTATTTGATATTAAACAGCTGTTTATAATAATGTTTGAAAGAAGGTAAAATGGCTATGAGATATATTATCTCTTGTTTAAAAAGCAAGACATAGAGTTTTATATATAGCATTGTTCCAACTGAGTAAAACTACATCAAATAAACAATAAAGAACTATACCAAAATGGAATGCTGGTTACTTGAGTGAATCATTCTTTCCTTCTTTATATGTTACTATAATCTCTGTAGAAAGAAAGATAGCACTAAGACGTGTCCGACTCTCGCAACCCTATGGACTGTGGCCTGCCAGGCTCCTCTGTCTTTGGGATTTTCTAAGCAAGAATACTGGAGTGGGTTGCCATGCCCTCCTCCAGGGGATCTTCCTGACCCAGGAATTGAACCCAGGTCTCCAGCATTGCAAGCGGATTTTTTTTACTGACTGAGCTATCAGGGAAGCCTCAATAATCTCTATAAGTGTTCCATTAAAACTCAGGGAAAAAGTGAAGAATACTGTTAAAGAATTAGTGAGTTTTAGTCTGTGCTTTGGGGGTGGAACAGCGAACCTGAACGGCTGGGAATAGAGAAGCACCTCGGCCTCTCCGACCCCTGACCAGCCTTCTAGGGCTGCAGGGGGAAGGCCCCAGGCCAGCCCAGATGAAGTGCAGCTGGGGGGCCTGGAAGAGGTGCTCACCACCTCCTTACCGCCCCACAGCCCAATTTCCACACAGGGCTCTCACTGAGCGCTGACACCTAACATTTCTTTGGAGCGATCCCATTACACCCTAAATGACTAGCTATGTTGGGTTTGCTTGTCTTGTTGTAAACCTCCGCCCACAAAAGCGCTCCAGTATCGGACATACGCCACCTCTTAACCCCACGTGGCCCTCTGCATGCGCTGGATGGATTCAAACTCCACCTGCCCTACCCCTAAACCCTGGCTGGAGACCCTCTGGAACTCACATCAGCCACGCCTCCACATCCTCAGCTTCCTCTCTGAACAGCCCCGCCCCCTCTTCCTTTACTGACACCAGGCTGTCCCCTGAAGCCCCGTAAAGGAGGTGGAGGAGGCATTAGCCCTTTTCTTCTCCACACCCCATAGCCACTGCCACGCAGACATTATGCCATGGCTGGTTCCAAATCTTCTTCCTCAAAGTTTCTGCAAATTTAAAGAATTAGCCTTAAATCATTTGTATTATTCTTCTGATGCTGTTCGATTCAGTAGTGAAAGTCACTCAGTCATGTCCAACTCTTTGTGACCCCATGGACTGGAATTCTCCAGGCCAGAGTACTGGAGTGGGTTGTCTTTCCCTTCTTTGGGGATCTTCCTGACCCAAGAATCGAACCCAGGTCTCCCGCATTGCAGGCGGACTCTTTACCAACTACTCCTATTATAACAAATTACCACAAAATCAGGGCCAAAACAACACAGATTTTCTATCTCACCATTATGGGTGTTAGAAGAGCGAAAAGGGTTTCACTGGGCTGAGATCACACTGTCGGTAGGGCTGCAGTCCATCAGTCTCCTTGCCTTCCCAGCTCCTCAACGCCTCTGCACTTCCAGGCTGGGGCCTCTGCACTTCCGGGCTGGGGCCTCCTCCTCCATCTTCCAAACCAGCAGCACAGTCTTCTCAGTCTCCCTGTTTCCATCATCACATCTCCTTCTCTGACTCTAACCCCTCTACCTCCTCCTTACAGGGACTTTTGTGATGGAATTTGGCCCAGGCAGATAATCCAGAATAATCTCCCTATCTCAAGAATCTGATTGAACTCACATCTGCAAAATCCCTCCTGTCACGTAGGGTGACATGTGCACAGGTCCCAGCCATCAGGATGGGGATATTTTTAGGGGGCCATTATTGCACTTACAAGACCACTCGCCCTACTCGCTTCTTGCTAAAATCAGCTAGGGACCTTCTGACCCCCCTTTCCCCTCAGTGATGAAAATGTCAGCATGGAGGCTGAGTCTTTCTCACATTATCAGTCTCTGTCATCATTTGATGTGCACACAGATGATCCATCCCTCACACGGATCTCTCAGTTCTTCTCTGTCATCACAGCTGAAGAACTTTTCCTCTGCCCTAACTTGGTCACTTCCTCCCATGATGACACTCCAGAGAGCCTGGGAAAATCTCAGCCTCCAGTACCCTGCTGTGTCTGGCTCACTTCCTCATCATCAGGGCCACTGAGATTTCTTCCTGGCTGCAGGCCTGGAGCTGTGAAATAAGGCAGTCCTGCTAACACGCCGCCAAGCACCCCCAACCTCCATCGAGGCCTTCATGCCGCTGGCCTCCAGGACATCTTCACTAGTCACTCTTCTGCCCATGTCCTCTCTCAGACCCACCAAGGGTAGACGCCACTGTCCATCACTATAGTCATCCCTTGCGTGCATACTTGCTAAGTCGCTTTAGTCCCACCCGATTCATGGCAACCCCATGGACTGCAGCCCACCAGGCTCCGCTGTCCATGGGATTCTCCAGGCAAGAATACTGGAGTGGGTNCACTGTCCATCACTATAGTCATCCCTTGCGTGCATACTTGCTAAGTCGCTTTAGTCCCACCCGATTCATGGCAACCCCATGGACTGCAGCCCACCAGGCTCCGCTGTCCATGGGATTCTCCAGGCAAGAATACTGGAGTGGGTTGCCATGCCCTCCTCCTGGGGATCGTCCCAACTCAGGGATCGAATCTGCATTGTTCATGTTTCCTGCACTGGCAAGTGGGTTCTTTACCATTAGCATCCCCTGGTAAGCCTTATGAGCATCCCAACTTCCTTGTCCTCTGGCCCTGCTCACAGACAGCTGGAAACCCCAAAACTGGCTATACCAAATGCTCCACTCCCACCTTACCTGGACATAAACAGCTGAACAAGGTTTATGGAAAACACAAAACCAAGCTGGCCCAATCTCACTTTCAAGGCCATCTTTACGATGATGAACCCTAAAATTATTTCCAGCCATAACTCCTAGAAATATAGATTCCTAAATGCAATGAGTACACTAAATACTTAGGTCTTATAGTCTAAATTCCATCTTCCACTAAAAAATAACCAACTCCCACAAGGGAGTTGTTGATTCTAACATAAACATAAGATGATGCTAGAAAATGTATTTATGTCAGAAAGCAAGGATGACTTTGTGTTGTCATATGGCAGAAAAAAAAAAACCACAACATTGTGAAGCAATTTTCCTCTAAATTAAAAATTAATTTAAAAACAAACAAGCAAAAAAAAAATCAAGGAAGTACTCAGAATGAAGGGTCCTGTCCAAAAGCTAGAGAACCCACACTGAGGAGCTCTCACTGTCCAAACTGTGGGCGATTTGAGTATCAAAATAAATAGTGATGGCAATAAAGACAAATAAATAAATGGGAGAGAAGGAAAGTTCTTCCTTACAGCAGAATGCCTGCTAATGAATGAGGAAGGAATAATGAAGTAAAAAGAAAAGAAATCACCACTTGGCGGCCACTGTGATGGTGACGGATTGAGGCACCGACGGAC
>SJYV01039868.1:0-11837 GCA_006410875.1 Neotragus pygmaeus | reverse complement strand
ACATCTTTCACTTTTGCTTGTCTGGAAAGCTTTTGATTTCTCTGTTAAATCTGAAGAAGGGTCTTGCTGGGCAGAGTATTCTTGGTTGTAGGTTCTTCCCTTTCATCACTTTAAACATACCCTTTAAACGTGCCCTTCCCTTCTGGCTTGCAGAGTTTCTGTTGAGAAATCAGCTGATAGCCTGATGGGGGTTTCCTTGTCTGTTATTTGTTGTTTTTGTGTTGTTGCTTTTAATATTTTATCTTTGTTTTTAATTTTTGTCAGTTTGATTACTATGTGTCTCAGTGTGTTCCTCCTTGGGTTTATCCTGCTTGGGACTCACTGTGCTTCCTGGACTTGGTTGACTATTTCCTTTCCCATATTAAGGCAAGTTTTCAGCTATTATCTCTTCAATTATTTTCTCATGTCCTCTCTCTTCTCCTGGGACCCCTGTAATGTGAATGTTGGTGCGTTTAATGTGGTCCCGGAGGCCTCTTAGGCTGTCTTCATTTCTTCTCATTCTTTTTTCTATATTCTGTTCTGGGCAGTGATTTCCACCATTCTGTCCTCCAGGTCATTTATCTGTTCTTCTGCCTCAGTTACTCTGCTGTGGATTCCTTTTAGTGTATTCATCTCTGTTTGTTCTTTAGTTCTTCTAGGTCTTTAGTAAACATTTCTTGCATCTTCTCAATCTTTGCCTCCATTCTTTTAAGAGATCCTGGATCATCTTCACTATTATTATTCTGAGTTCTTTTTCTAGAAGTTGCCTGTCTCCACTTCATTTAATTTGGGGGGAGGGGGGTTTATCTTGTCCCTTCATCTGGGACATAACTTTCTGCTTTTTTGTCATGATTAACTTTCTGTAATATGGTTTTTGTTTTAGCTGCTGTAAGACAATGCTTCCTCTTGCTTCTCTCTGCCCTCTGATAGATGAGGCTAAGAGACTTATGTAAGCTTCTTGATGGGAGGGACTGGGTCTTGCTGTGGTGGGCAGGGCCTTGCTCAGGTAAAGCTTTAATACAGTTATCTGCTGATGGGTGGGGTTGCATCCCTCCCTGGTAGTTGTTTGGCCTGACTNTGGTTTTTGTTTTAGCTGCTGTAAGACAATGCTTCCTCTTGCTTCTCTCTGCCCTCTGATAGATGAGGCTAAGAGACTTATGTAAGCTTCTTGATGGGAGGGACTGGGTCTTGCTGTGGTGGGCAGGGCCTTGCTCAGGTAAAGCTTTAATACAGTTATCTGCTGATGGGTGGGGTTGCATCCCTCCCTGGTAGTTGTTTGGCCTGACTCAGCCCTGGAGTCTATGGGCTCTATGGTTAGGTTAGTGGTGAACTCCAAGAGGGTTTATGCCAAGGGGCATCTTCCAGTGCCCGCTTCCTGTGATGAGCCACTGCCGACCCACACCTCCATAGGAGGCCCTCCAACACTAGCAGGCAGCTTTGGTTCAGTTTCCTGTGGGGTCACTGCTCCTCTCCTCTGGGTCTCTGTGCATGTAAAATTTTGTTTGTGCTCATCAAAACTGGAATCTCTGCTTCTCCCAGTCCTCCCGAAGTCCTATAATCAAAACCCGCTGGCCCTCACAGCAGATTTCCTGGGGATTCCCAGGCCCTTTGTCGGGTCCCCAGGCTGGGAAGCCTAATGTGAGGTTCAGAACCTTGACACCAGTGCGAGAATTTCTTTGGTATTATTGTTCTCAAGTCTATGGGTCACCCACCCAGTGGGTATAGGATTTGGTTTTATTGTGATTCCACCCCTCCTTCTGTCTCACTGTGGCTTCTTCTTTGTCTTTGGACATAGGGTATCTTTTTTTCTTGGTGGGTTCTAGCATGCTCCTGTCAGTGGTTGCTGAACAGCTAGCTACAGTTTTGGTGCTCTTGCAGGAGGAGACTAATGCATGTCCTTCTGCACAGCCATCTTGAACTGTTCTTCTGTGATGAGAACCTTTAGGATCTACCTTTTATTTTTAGCAGCATTCAAGTATGCAATACAGTATTATTAAGTATAGTCTCCGTGCTGAACATTATGTCCTGTGACTTATTTATTTTATAATTGGTAGTTTGTACCCTTTGACTCCTTTCACCCATTTCACCTACTCCCAACCAGCCAGCCTCTAGCAACCACGTTTTGTTTGTTTGCTTTTAGATTCTATATTTCAGTGAGATCACTTTGTAGTTGTCTTTCTCTGACTTATTTCATGCCTTTGAGTCCATTCATGTTGTCACAAATTGCAAGATTTCATTCTCTTTTATGGCCAAATAATATATATATATATATTATAGAATATTTTACTATATGCATATATATAATATTAGAGAGAGAACATGCACATTTTCTTTGCTCGTTCATCCCTTAATGGACATTTAGGTTGTTTCCATATCTAGGCTATTGTAAATACTGTTGCAATGAACATGGAGGTGTATATATGTAAAAAAGAAAAAAATATATATATAGTGTTTTTATTTTGTTTGCATAAATACCCAGAAGTGAGATTGCTGGGTTGTATGATATATGTTTAATTTTTAAGGAACTTTTATACTCTTTTCCAAAGTTAGTGTACCAGATTATGTTTCTGACAACAGTGTACAAGGTTTCCCTTTTCTCCACAGCCTTGGCAGCATTTGTTATCTCTTATCTCCTTGATAATAGCTATTCTTACAGGCATGATATCGGAGAAAGCAATGGCACCCCACTCCAGCACTCGTGCCTGGAAAATCCAATGGACGGAGGAGCCTGGTGGGCTGCAGTCCATGGGGTCGCTAAGAGTCGGACACAACTGAGTGACTTCACTTTCACTTTTCACTTTCATGCATTGGAGAAGGAAATGGCAACCCACTCCAGTGTTCTTGCCTGGAGAATCCCAGGGACAGGGGAGCCTCATGGGCTGCTGTCTATGGGGTCGCACAGAGTCAGACACGACTGAAGCGACTTAGCAGCAGCAGCAGCAGAGGCATAATATCTCATTGAAGTTTTGATTTATATTTCCCTGTCAGTTAGTGATATTGAGTATCTTTGCATGCATCTGTTGGCAGTCTATATGTCTTCTTTAGAAACTGTCTATTCACATCTTTTGCCCATTTTTAAATCAGTTTGTTAGGCTATTTTATTTGAGTTTAATAAGGTTTTAAAAATGTATTTTTTGATACTAACCATTTGCCAGATATATGATTTGCAAATATTTTCTCCTCTGTAGTAAATTACCTTTCATTTTGTTGATTTTTTTTTTAATTTTGCTGTGCAAAAGCCTTTCAGTTTGATCAAGTCCTATGGGTGTATTTTTGTTTTTGTTGCCTTTGCATTTGGTGTCAAATCCAAAAAATAATCACTAAGACAAGTCTCGAGGAGTTAACCACCTACGTTTTTCTTCTAGGAGTTTTATGGTTTTAAGTTTTCCATTCAAATGTTTAATCCATTTGAGTTTATTTTTTGTGTATGTTATAAGATAGTGGTCCATTTTCATTTTTTTATATGTGACTGTCCGTTTTTCCTGACACTGTTTATTGAAGAAGTTACTATTTTCCCATTGTATACCCTTGACTCCTTTATCATAAATTGATTGAGCAAGTTCATTTCTGGGCTCTGTAGTCTGTTCCATTGACCTATGTGTCTGTTTTTATGCAAATACTATACTGTTTGATTACTGTAGCTTTGTATAATAGCTTGAAATCTGGGATAACACCATTTTTACTGGATAGTGTATGTGGATCTGTTTATAATATCTTTTTTTATGTAAGTATTGGAAATCTATAATTTGAAGAATAATGTAAGTTATAAAAATACTAATAATTAGGGGCTTATACCAGTCAGACACAGTGTAAACCTTTTACCTACTTTATTTCATTTATTTCTCAAAGTGTTATTTTGAAATCAGTGTTACTTTGCTCCTTTTAAAAATGAGGAAACTGCAAAACAAATAAATGAGAAGACTGTAGCTTAATGAAGTTTGGAAGCTTATCTAGGACCCACAGATGGATGGATTTCACTGAGATCCAGACTACAGTTGATAAGATTTCTAAACCTGTCTTCATGAACTGTACCTTTTTTCTTTTAAAATTGCATGTGAAATTAGGTAAAAATTAATTAATAGATATAAGATATATTAGATCTTTTTTCCCTCTAGATTTCATATGAACTTTAGATATGTCTAAAGAAATTAGGGAACAAAAAAAATATTTATTAATAAACTGGGTGGCAACATGGAACATTGGAAAAAAAGGGCCCTCTCTCCCTCTTTGCTACTTTGAGTATGTTAAGCCACTGAGATTTGGGGGTTGATATAACCTACCTTAACTAGTAAAGCAATCGGTATTGAGTCAGGTGCTGTATAACAAGTATGTGGTTTTCACTTAGTGGTTAGGCAGTATCAGCAAAGACACTTGATTTTGGAAGCTGTAAAGATAAGAGTGCTGTTAAATAGTGGCAGTGAATTTAGTAAAACTTGTCACTTTTTATAAATCGCAAGGTTGAATGAATGTCTGATGAACCAGTGTTCTTAAGGAACAGGTTGGAAAACAGAGTATTATAGTATGTGCTCTTATTAGCTGTATTGACACTGTATTATGGGAAAGATAAGTTTAGGAAAGAATTGGCTGTGTTGTAAGTAGAAGTGAAAGGGAATATGGAAATTCTAGAAATTACAGGCCTTGTAATGTTCAAAAAGTCACCTGCTTCTAATTTTGATGAGGTCTGGTTTTTTGTTTTTTTCTTTTGCTCCTTGTGCTTTAGGAGTTATATCAAAGAATCCATTGCTAAATCCAAGGTCATTAAAATCTACTGTCTTTTCTTCTAAGAAAATTATATCATTCTGACTTTTACATTTAGGTCTCTGATCTGTTTTGAGTTAATGTTTTTTTATATGGTTAGTGTTTTTTACATCGTGTGAGATGAGAGTCAGCTTTGATTCTGTTTCCTCTGTTGAATGGCCTTGGCATCTTTGTCAAAGTCACCTGACTGGAGACGCACAAAATGGTTTTATTTCTGGACTCTCAGTTCTGTTCCATTGATCTGTGTATCAGTTCTTACACCAGTACTACATTGTCTTGATTACCCTTAACTTTGGAGAGTTAACTGCTTTTAGACCTAAAAAATTATGAGATAAAATTGAAAAAAATGTTTAAGGGATAAAAGTCTATTAAATATGAAAGCTCATCTTTGTGGCCAAGGTCAGACTTAAAGTGATAAAAAAGCTTTTATCACAACTATTGATAAAAGTTGCCAGTGGATTAAGGTTTTTGAGGGCAAGGATCATTTTAAATTATACCTAGTGAACCTGTCCATTTGGATCAAATGTCTCAAAGTAAAGATCTAACTAAAGGTAGTAATCACCTCATAGAAGGTTGACAACCTCAAAGTAAACTACTTTTAAACTGAGTTTGGGGGAAGAGGTGGGAGGAAGGGAGAAAGAGAGGAGTTTAGGGTAAAGAAGTAGTCTTAGAGTTACGAGTGTGGTAATGGCACATATAACTGACTGGAAGCAAATGGGTAAGAAACTTTTGAGAGAGTTATCAGCAAAAGAACATTAAGAATGGCAGACTAAACCTGCTTGTGATTGTTTAAATCTTAGAATAGCTGTGGGATCTCCCAGTCTTCTAAAATGAAGAAGCAGCCATTGAGAGTTGCACAGAGAGAGTTTAATGTTTAAACACCTTAAAGGCCTTAGAAACAGCAAAGCAGTATTACTTAAGTGGCAGTATATTTGGCTCATATTTGAAATATTGGGACCTTATTCATTTAGTCAAGAATAATTATTGCACACAGTCCATCAGTTCCCCTCTAGCTATATACCCATGAAAAATGAAGACATATGTGCAAGAAAAAACCTGCATGCAAACATTTATAGCCATTTTATTCATAATTGCCCAAACTGGGAACAGCTCAAACTGATCAAGTGGTGAATGGATAAACAAATTATGGTATATCCATGTAATTGAGTCTTTCTTAGCAATTAAAGGCAATGAACTGCTGATAACAGCAACAACATGGATGCTGAGTAAAAAAAGATAGACTGAAAAATGTATATACTGTATGGTTTCATTTATCTGACATTCTGAAAAAGGTAAAAATATAGGGACAGAAATTGAATTAGTGATTGTGTGGGACTTGGGAAAGGAATTAACTACAACGGGGCACAAGAGAACTTTTTGGGATGATGGAAATGTTCTTTATTTTGGTTGTGGTGATGGTTATATGACATACAATTTTGTAAAATTTATAGAAATTTACACCTAAAAAGGTATGTTTTACCATGTGTAAATTTTATTTTAGTAAGCCTGAAAAAAAAATAATGGAACACTATTAGTGCCAAAAATAAATTAGGTCAAAATAAATTTTGAACAAATTAATGTATTGGTGGTACACTGGGGTGAGTAAACAGACTAGGTTCTGCTCTCAATGAGTTAATGCCTTGTGTATTAAAAGAACATTTTAAATATGTTTTGAAATTAAAAATTTTTTCCATAAAAATATCTTTAATCATCATTTGATATATACATTTCTGTGTATATATATATAATATNCTACCTTAGCCCACCATTCTAAACACACCACCAGGCCTCTGAGGGTCTACACCATGACCCACTGCTACCTGCCCTTGGGACCTCCAAGCCCCTCAGAAGCACCCAGTCTGGCCCGGCAGGAAGGTGGACTCCTGGGTTTGGGGGCCACCACGGATCCCTTGAGCCCGGCCCCCAGGTCCTTTTAGTTGGCCTGTGGTCCTGTCTATACCCCAAGGAGCCTTCTATTAGCAGCCAACCCACGCCCAGCACAATGAGTGAGGGGCATTCAGCTGGTAAACAGGTGGTGGCGGGGGGAGGATAATGGTGATGCCTGAACTGAAGCATGGTAGGGGGCTCCATCTCTGAATGTGACATTCCCCTGACTACCGGACATTCAAGGAGAANAGCACAATGAGTGAGGGGCATTCAGCTGGTAAACAGGTGGTGGCGGGGGGAGGATAATGGTGATGCCTGAACTGAAGCATGGTAGGGGGCTCCATCTCTGAATGTGACATTCCCCTGACTACCGGACATTCAAGGAGAAAAAGAAGGTGAGGCCCCATTCTGCTCAGCCAGCACCAGGATGAGGGCTGTAGCACTCCCTTAGGGGCCTGCCAGGGCCGTGCCCAGGCCACGGTCACCAGGCTGAGAAGTCTCCAGCCCTGCAGGGTGAGCGTGCCCTCTGCCCTTGGCAACGTCACGTCATGAACAGGCCGCAAGGCCAACTGCTTCCCCTGGCAGGACAGTCTCGCTCACAAACATGGCCTGAGCAAGTACACCCACTGCGTGGCCACCCACTGTGTGTCAGGCCCAGAGATGTCCATGGCTGCCCCTGAGCCTGGGGGGCTCAAGCTCCAGGGGGCTCCTTTCTCCAGGCACGGAGGCCCATGCCCATCTGCTTCTCACATTGGCACATCGGTGCAGGGCTAACCACCCCCTGGGGGTGAGCTTGAGGCACACAGCTCTGGCCTCCAAGCCCCGGCTTCTCCACACTGGCCCCAGAGGGGATGATGTGCCAAGTTACGGATTTGCAACACAATCAGGAGTAGCATAGGGCTGCTGGTCAAGGAGGATGTCACGGTCAGCACACCCCATCCCTGACACCAGCTCCCAGCTCCGACTCTCTTTCAGGAAGGCTGGCAGCCAGCAAAGGCATGGGCAGGCAGCCCGACCCCACTGTCTTCACAGCCAGGTCGTATAGCGTATGCCTGTGTCGTCTGCAGAGCAGGCCCATAGTCCACCCATCTGGGGTGCTCTGGGGTCGGGGGAGACTGGGATGACCTCCCCAGGGAAGGAACCCTGCAGGCAGCCCACCTGACCCAAGTCTCCAAGTTCTGCCTGTAAGACAGCGTGACACTTCCCAGGCCCAGGTAAGGGCTCCCGTGCTGGCCAGCTGCACAAGTATCTGCACTGAATCTGCCGTGCTGACCCTAGTATACAGCCTCACTCACCACCACTCCCCCCGACCACTCGGGGGCCCAACAGACCCTCGCAGCCCTTCCCTTCCATCACCCGGATTCCTGCATTTAGGCATCCACACCCACCCTATTCTGGCAAATACCTGACCCCCACCTCGAGCCCCAAAAGCAGCAGCACCCACCATACTCCCAGGAACAGGAACCAGGCTCAGGCTGTTGGCTATCTCCCCAAGACGATCCTTGGACAGAAGCTGTTTACAACCCCACTCAACAGAAGGGGAAACTGAGGCTCACGGGCCAAGACTCCTTCACCACCCAGCTACCCTACCCATCACTTCCCTCCAAAGGCCCTCCCTCTCCTTTGGGATGCAAACTCTACTCACTTGTCCCTTTCAAACCTTCCTACAATGTGTAGGATTCCATGCTTCCACTGCCAAAGGCCCAGGTTCAATCCCTGGTTGGGAACTAAGAGCTCACAGGCTATGTGGTACAGCAGCACCCCCCGCCCCCAAAAAAAGACTTCCTGGAAGGATCTGTGTCCTCCAGGAAGCCTTTCCAGATGGACACCCCACAGCACGGGATGTCCCTGCCCAACCCACCTCCCTGGCCCACGTCTAAACCTAAGCCCCACTGATGATGGGGACCCTTCTGTCACCTGGCACTTCCTCACAATCAAGACAGAGGGTGAGTCTAGCCCCGGGCCCTGGACCCAAGAGCACCAGGCCAAGGCAGCTGGTGGTGGTCAGACCCATCAGAGAGCCAGCCCCTCGAAGCCACGAGCAGGTATCAGCGGAGTCCCAGGAAGGCTGGTTCCTTCCATCCAGCGAGTGATTGCACACCACCACAGCACCTGTTTCCTACCACAGGTGAGGACTGTGGGGACGCTGTATTCTCAAGAGGCCTCAGGTCTCGCTGAAAAGCAGGATTCATTGCTCAAGAAGCCCAGTGGTGCTAATTAGGGGCACATTCACACCCATCAGCAAGCCAGGCCTTGTCCTCCTGGGAGAGGGGCAGCTGGACCCAGCCGTCGAGGGAGCCCTGGCCCAGGAGGCATCTGGGCTCCCAGACGAGCGGGTGCAACTGCAGTCTTGTCTCCCTACCCGTCTCCCTGCCCACTGCCCACTCCACGCTCTGGGCCCAGGGCCCGCTTGGGCTCCGGGACCCGGCTGGCAAGGTCCCATAAGGAGAAGTCAGAGGACGGACGTCAGAGGTTCAGAAGGGCAGACACCTCCTCCAGGCGGGAGAGACGGCTCTGGGACCGGAACTCCTGGGTCCTGGGCCAGATTGCGTCTCAACCAACATCAAGGACTTTCAGGATTTTTTCAGCCCATGCAAATCCGGTTACAGCCAACCCTGCCGGGAAAGTAGGCCAACAGCTGGCACTTGGAAGGGCTTTTGTTACACAAAGACCCGAGTTGTAATAGCGTTTGCGATAACAGATTTGGCCTGCCTTCGTTAGAGAACATGCCGTCCGCCTGCCCCATACTCCACCAGCCGGGAGCCAGATAGCAGATGGGGTCACCCTTCCAGCCACCCCATCACATGGGGAATGACGGGTGCTGAGGCCACCTGCAGCCCATCTTCCAAGAGGGGAAATGAAACTTTAAAAAAAATCAATTCAGCAAAACACAAAATGTTCTTCCTGCCCCTTCATGAGGGTCTCCACGGAGCCCTGAGATCCTCCTCGGAGGGAGGGCAGAGGCCATCATGTGGGAGGTTCACACCCACAGAGGACACTGCCCCACCGCCCGAATCCACAGATGCTTCCAAAATAGGAGACAGGCTGAATCTCCATGCCACCTCGGTGATGGCGGTGGAGCTTAACAACCTCATCCTCAGTCCTCCAGGGTAGGTAAGGGGATGAGCAGAAACAACAGGATGAAAAGAGAAGAGTGTTCCCCAGGAAAGGGAGAGGCATGTGCCCGGGATATGGGGTGTCAGCAGAATTTAACCAGGGGTATCCACTCCACACCCCCCCAACACATACACACCTCCACTGGGACAGTTTTCTGACTGCCCTGCAGGGCCTGCTACTTTGGCCTGGATACTGCCATCACCCCAAACCTCCAGGGAACACCCCAACCGACCCACTGGGACCCAGTCGTAGGACTCCAGTCTGCTCCGGTTGAAAGCCACCCCCAGCAGCAACAGTGGCTCAGAACTCTCCAGCCTTTGGTGGTGGCCCCTGGGGCCTCCATCTTTAGCCACCAACATATCCAGCTGTCGAGGAGCCAGGATTTCCTCCCACCCCTCTGACCCTACCTTGAAGAAACTGAGATATCAAGCGGGCAGCCCAGGCAGAGGCCCCCCAGTGGCCCCACGGAAACAGACCAGCGCTCCTCCGGCTCCAATCCTGGCCTCTCTGGCCACCTCCCCAGGATGGTCTGGGCTCCCGGCGGGCAGGCACACCTGGTCCTCCGTGACCTTGCTCGTCTGACTGTCACGGGCTGGCCCCTCTCATGCCCCAGCCCTAATGGGCCAGCTCATTCCAGCCTCCCCTACTCAGCTCACTGTCCCTGGCCCGAGCGGGCTCCTCCTCCCGCCCGCAACCAGATTTCCTCCTCCTCCACCACCTCGACCTTTCTCTATCCCGGCTCTGCCAGCCAGTATCATCCACAGTTGCTCTGGGTCAGACACCCTCCTCCTGCCCTGATCTCTCCTTCCCACCTCTGTCTGTCCAGAGCTGTCACTCTCAACACCCAACTCCACTCCGAGTTTTGGGGGCTCTTGGGGAAGCTGCCTTTCTGGTCTCCAAGTTAGCCATGTGTACAGAGCACACACATGTGTACACACACACAACCAACGTGCACGCGAGGGGCTCTAACTCTCCTGCCTTTTGTGCATGAGTCTGCAGGGTACACAGTGGGGAGGCTGCCGCACACCAGGAACCAGAGGGTCCAGGCTCCGCTCCCCCTGTGGGAAATCCCCCCCTGAAGGCACAAGCGCAGCGCTGCCAACTGCCACACCAGGATGGTCTCAGTGAGGCCATTGTCTCCCAGGGCTGAGGAGTTGCCTGAGAAGCGGCTGCCGAGGCTGCTGGCATCTCCAGATGGGGCACTTCGGGAGAGGATGGAGTGGCAGGCGGGCCCCCAGTCAGAGGTGCCAACAACCTCTGGGGCATGTACCGTGACAGAGCGCAGGACCCCTAAACCTCCTCCTCCTCCTGTTGCCTCAGGGCTCCTGACCTCCTGCTTTCATGTCAGGGACCGCAAGCCGACCTAACTGACACAGGCCTCAGGAGAAAAGCATCCAGAGTGCAGGACCTGAAGCAGGCAGCCATCTCCGGGTCGACCAGCTCTCCCACTCAGACTCTTAGGCATGAAAGGCCCTAAAAGTGTGTCCCTCCTCCAGCAGTGGCTGGGGGCAAGCTGAAGGCAAAGCAGACGCAAGGAGACCTCGAGTATGAGCACACACCCCAAGAGGTTGGGACAAGCCATCACAGCTCCGTAGACCAGAACTCCTCTTAGCGCTCAGTGCCACAGTCAGAGAAGTGCTCCCACCAGAGAGCCAGCCCCCAGCAGGCACGTCCCTAGCACAAGGCAAGCCGGAGCTGGACTCCACCCCCTTCTGTCTCTCCACCCCCTGCTGAGGCAGTCCAGGCCCAGCCCAGAATTACAGCTGTTGGGGCTCTGCCTGGGGTCCAGCCAGGCTCTGGCCCCCAGAAGTCCCCCTGCAAATGGAGCTGACCCCAAGAGGGCCAAGTGCCCGGCTGGGCTCTGGGACCCCAGACCCCAGCCTTGACTCTGCTCTGAGGACCAGCCTGGCACCTGGACTTTTGTTCACTCCTTCCGACCCAGCCTTCCCCAGGTCGGGGCCCACCAGAAGGGTCTGCCCAAAGGCTGCCTGGGAGCCCCTCCGAGGGGCGGGGGCTCCAGATCTCGGCAGAGACAGACCCGCCCCTCCGAAATCTGGCTCCGAAGTGCTGGAGACTATTGTGTGAGCTTCCCTTCC
>SJYV01039867.1:0-11385 GCA_006410875.1 Neotragus pygmaeus | reverse complement strand
ACGGTCGCCCTGCGCCAATGTCCGGCCTGTGTGTCGAGGTCACAGTGCGCCGAAGTCCGGGCAGTGTTCTGCAGTTGGTTAGTGACGAGTTCCGGCTGTGTGCCGCGGTCGTCCTTCACTGAGGTTCAGGCTGTATTCCGTGGTCGGCCTGCATTGCGAACTGGGCTGTGTGCCGCGGTCACCCTGCCCCGAGTTCCGGGCTGTTTGCCGTGGTCATCCTGCACTGAAGTCCGGGCTGTGTGCCGCGGTCGCCCTGCATCGAGGTCTGTGCTGTGTGCCGCGGTCGCCCTGCGCCGAGGTCCATACTGTGTTCTGTAGTCGCCCTGCACCGAAGTGCTGGCTGTGATCTGTGGTCAGCTAGCTAAGAGTTCCGGGCTCTGTGCCACGTTCGCTCTGTGCAGAGGTCCGGGGTATGTGCTGTGGTCGCTATTGGTCAAGGTCTGTGCTGTGTTCCACGGTCACCTTTCACTGAGGTTTGGGCTGTGTGCCATGGTAGCCCTGCTCGAAGTCCGTGATGTGTGCTGCGGTCGCTCTGCACCGAGTTCTGGCCTGTGTCCCGCGGTCACCCTGTGCCGAATTCCGGGCTGTGTGCCATGGTTGCCATTCGCCGAGGTCTAGGCTGTGTGCCTGGGAACCATGCGACGAGGTCCGGCCTGTTTGCCGTGATCGCACTGCACCGAGGTCCGGGCTGTGTTCCGCGGTTGGCTAGCGATGAGTTAAGGGTTCTGTGCCGTTGTGCCCTGCACAGAATTCTGGGCTTTGTGCTGCGGTCATCCTTCACTGATGTCCGGGCTGTGTGCAAAGGTCGCCCTGCACTGAGATCCAGGCTGTATGCGGTGGTCAACCTGCAGGGAGGTCCTGGTTGTGTTCCGCAGTCGGCTAGTGATGAGTTCCGGGCTCTGTGCCACGGTCGCACTGCGACCAGGTACTGGGTGTGTGCCGCAGTCGCCAACTGCCAACGTCCATGATGTTTGCCAGGGTCACCTTTCATCGAGTTACGGAATGTGTGCCTTGCTCGCCCTTCACTGAGGTTCGGGATGTGTGCCGCGGTCGCCCTGCATGGATGTCCGGGATGTGTGCTTTGGTCGCCCTGTGCTGAGGTCCGGCCTGTGTGCCGTGGTAGCCTTCTAAAGAAGTCCGGGCTGTGTGCCATGGTCGTCTGCGCTGAGGTCCAGGCTGTATGCCTTGGTCACCCTTAGCCGATGTCCGGCCTGTGTTCCGCAGTCGCCCTGCGCCGAGTTCTGACCTGTGTGCCACGGTGGCCCTGTGCCGAGGTCCGGCCTGTGTGCCGCGGCCACCCTGTGCCGAGGTCCAGCCTCTTTGCCATGGTCACACTGCGCCGAGGTCCGGCCTAAGTGCTGCTGTCACCCTATGCTGAGGTCCAGCCTGAGTGCCACCGTCACCCTGCCCTGTGGTCCGGGCTGTGTTCTGTGGTTGGCTAGAGACGGTGCCAAGCTCTGTGTCATGGTGGCCCTGCACAGATTTTTGGGCTGTGTGCCGCCGTCGCCCTTCACTGAGGTTTGGGTTGTGTGCAATGTTCGCCCTGTTCCCAGGTCCAGTCTGTGTGCCACAATAGCCTTGAACCGAGTTCTGGGCTGTGTGCTGCAGTAGCCTTGTGCCGATATCCGATCTGTGTGCCATGGTTGCCATGTCTCGAGGTCGGTGCTGTGTACCAGGGTCACCCTGTGCCGAGGTCCGTGCTGTGTGCCTCGGTCACTCTTCACTGTGGTTTGGGCATTGGGCCACAGTCACCCTGCACCTAGTCCAGGCTGTGTTCCGCCCTCGGCTTGCGACAAGTTCTGGGCTCTGGGCCGCGTTCCCTATGTGCCGAGGTCTGGGCTGTGTCCCACAGTCGGCCTGCTCCAAGGTCTGGGCTGTGTGCCGAGGTCGCCATCTCCCCTGATCCGGGCTGTGAGCCACGGTCGCCCTGTGCCGAGGCGAGGTCCAGCCTGTGTTCCACCCTCGTCTTGCGACCTGTTCCCTTCTCTGTACCGCAGTTCCTCTTTGCCAAGTTCTGGGTTGTGTGCCGTGGTAGCCTTCTAAAGAAGTCCGGGCTGTGTGCCACGGTCGCCTGAATTGAGGTCCGGGCTGTATGCCACAGTCACCCTCAGCCGATGTCCGGCCTGTGTTCCGCAGTCGCCCTGCGCCGAGGTCTGGACTGTGTGCCATGGTGGCCCTGTGCCGAGGTCCGGCCTGTGTGCCGCGGTTGCCCAGTGCAGAGGCCCGAGCTGTGTTCCATGGTTGGCTAGAGATGAGTTCCAAGCTCTGTGTCACAGTGGCGCTGCACAGATTTTTGGGCTGTGTGCCGCCGTCACCCTTCACTGAGGTTTGGGTTGTGTGCAATGTTTGCCCTGTTCCCAGGTCCGGTCTGTGTGCCACGATAGCCTTTAACGGAGTTCTGGGCTATGTGCTGTGGTAGCCTTGTGCTGAGGTCGGGCTGTGAAATGCAGTTGCCCTGCGCCGATGTCCGGTCTGTGTGCCATGGTCGCCATGTTCCAAGGTCGATGCTGTGTGCCAGGGTCGCCCTGCACCGAGGTCCGTGCTGTGTGCCTCGGTCACTCTTCACTGTGGTTCGGGCATTGGGCCACAGTCGCCCTGCACCTAGTCCAGGCTGTGTTCTGCCCTCGCCTTGTGACAAGTTCCGGGCTCTGGGCAACGTTCCCTATGTACCGAGGTCCGGGCTGTGTTCCACAGTCGCCCTGCTCCGAGGTCTGGGCTGTGTACCAAAGTCGCCATCTCCCCTGGTCTGGGCTGTGTGCCACGGTTGCCCTGTGCTGAGGTCCGACCTGTGTTCCACTCTCGTCTTGCGACCTGTTCCCGACTCTGTGCCGCAGTTCCTCTTTGCCAAGGTCCAGGCTGTGTGCCATGGTAGCCTTCTAAAGAAGTCCGGTCTGTATACTGCGGTCACCCTGAGCCGATGTCCGGCCTGTGTTCCGCAGTCGCCCTGTGCCGAGGTCTGGCCTGTGTGCCATGGTGGCCCTGTGCCGAGGTCCGGCCTGTGTGCTGCGGCCACCCTGTGCTGAGGTCCGCCCTCTATGCCATGGTCACACTGCGCTGAGGTCCAGCCTAAGTGCTGCTGTCACCCTACGCTGAGGTCCGGTCTTAGTGCCACCGTCACCCTGATCTGTGGTCCGGGCTGTGTTCTGCGGTCATCTAGCGACGAGTTCCGGGCTGTGTGATGCGGTCTCCCTTCACTGAGTTTCGGGCTGTGTGCCTCAGTCACCCTGCGCCGAGTTTCAGCCTGTGTGCCACGGTGGCCCTGTGCCGAGGTCAAGCCTGTGTGCCGCGGTCGCCCTGAGCCTAGGTCCGGGCTGTGTTCCGTGGTCGGCTAGCGACGAGTTCCAGGCTGTGTGACGCGGTCACCCTTCACTGAGTTTTGGGCTGTGTTCCTCGGTTGCCCTTCGCCAAGGTCCTAGCTTTGTGCCGTGGTCGCCCTGGGATGAGGTCCGGCATGTTTTCCATGTTCGCCCTGCACCAGTGTCCTGGCTGTGTTTCACATTCGACTAGTGATGAGTTCCTGGCTCTGTGTGGCTGCCGTCCTGCACAGATTTCTGGGCTGTGTGCTGCCGTCGCCCTTCACTGATGTTCGGGCTGTGTGCCACGGTAGCTCTGCGCTAAGGTCTGGGCTGTGTTCCTCGGTCGGCTGGTGAAGCATTCCGGGCTGTGTGCCACAGTCGTCCTTCACTGAAGTTCGGGCTGTGTGCTGTGGTCACCCTGCACCGAGGTCTGGGCTGTGTGCTGCACTAGCCCTGTGCAGAAATTAGACCTGTGTGCCGTGGTTGCCCAGTGAAGAGTTCTGGGCTGTGTTCCACGATTGGCTAGCAACGAGTTCCAAGTTCTGTGCCACGGTGGCTCTGCACAGATTTTCGGTCTGTGTGCTGCAGTCGCCCTTCACTGAGATTCGGGCTGTGTGCTGCGGTCGCTATGAGCTAAGGTCCATGCTGTGTGCCCCGGTCACCCTGCCCCGAAGTCTGAGCTGTGTGCCGCGGTCGCCCTGTGCCAAGGTCTGGGCTGTGTTCCACAGTCAGCTAGCAACAAGTTCCAATCTCTGTACCCCGGTCGCCCTGCAGAGATTTCCGGGCTGTGTGCCATGCTCGGCCCGCACAGAGATCCGGCCTGTGTGCCGCGGTGGCCCAGTGCGGAAGTCCGGGCTGTGTTCCATTGTGGGCTAGTGACGAGTTCCAAGCTCTGTGCCACAGTGGCCCTGCACAAATTTTTGGGCTGTGTGGTGCGGTCGCCCTTCACTGACTTTAGGCTGTGTGCCACGGTCTCCCTGTGCCGAGGTCCGGTCTGTGTGCCACGGTAACCTTGAATCGAGTTCCGGGCTGTGTGGCGCGGTAGACTTGTGCGGAGGTCCGGGTGTGTGCTGCAGTTGCCCTGCGCCGATGTCTGGTCTGGGTTCCACAGTCGCCATGCCCTGAGGTCGATGCTGTATGCCAGGGTCACCTTGCACAGAGGTCTGTGCTGAGTGCCTCGGTCGCTCTTCACTGTGGTTCAGGCTGTGTGCCATGGTCGCCCTGCACCGAGCCAAGGCTGTGTTCCGACCTCCGTTTGCAATGAGTTGCGGGCTCTGTGCTGCGTTCCCTCTGTGCCAAGGTCTGGGTTGTGTGCCACAGTCGCCCTGTTCTGAGTTCCGGCCTGTGTGCCGAGGTCGCCATCTCCCCAGGTCCGGGATGTGTGCCGCTGTCGCCCTATGCAGAGGTCCGGCCTGTGTTCTGCCCTCAGCTTTTGACCTAATCCCGGCTCTGTGCCGCGGTTCCTCTTTGCCAAGTTCCGGGCTTTGGGCCACGGTAGTCTTCTTAAGAAGTCCGGGCTGTGTGCCACGGTCGCCTGCGCTGAGGTCCGGGCTGTATGGTGCAGTCTCCCTGAGCCGATGTCCGGCCTGTGTTCTGCAGTCACCCTGGGCCGAGTTCCGGCCTGTGTGCCACGGTGGCCCTGTGCCAAGGTCCAGCCTGTGTGCTGCCGTCGCCCTGCGCCAAGGTCCGGCCTCTGTGCCACAGTCACCCTGCACCAAGTTCCGGCCTAAGTGTCACAGTCACCCTGCGCTGAGGTCCGGCCTGAGTGCCACAGTCACCCTGCTCTGTGGTCCGGGCTGTTTTCTGCGGTCGGCTAGTGACAAGTTCCAGACTGTGTGACGCGGTCTCCCTTCGCCAAGGTCCGGGCTGTGTGCCTTGGTCACCCTTTGCCGAGGTCCGGGCTGTGTGCCGTGGTTGCCCTGTGACGAGGTCCGGCCTGTTTTCCGTGGTCGCCCTGCACCGAGGTCCTGGCTGTGTTTCGCAGTCGACTAGCGACGAGTTCCAGGCTCTGTGCCACTGTGGCCCTGAACAGATTTCTGGTCTGTGTGCTGTGGTCGCAATTCACTGAAATTCGGAATGTGTTCCGTGGTAGCCCTGCGCTGATGTCCGAGTTGTGTGCCGCGGTCACCCTGTGCCAATGTCCGGGCCGTGTTCCGAGCTCGGTTGGCCATGAGTTCCGGTCTATGTGCCACAGTCGCCCTTCACTGACGTTCGGGCTGTGTGCCGCAGTCGCCCTGTGCCAAGGTCTAGGCTGTGTGCCGCTGTCACCCAGTGCTGAGGTCCGGGCTGTGTTCCATGGATTGCTAGCGACGAGTTTCTTGCTCTGTGCCATGGTCGCCCTGCATAGATTTTTGGGCTGTGTGCCACAGTGGCCCTTCACTGAGGTTCGGGCTGTGTGCTACGGTTGTCATACGCCGAGGTTCATGCCGTGTGCCATGATCACCCTGTGCCAAGGTCCGGCCTGTGTGCCACGGACGCCCTGTACCGGGTCAGGACTGTGTTCTGCCATCGGCTAGTGATGAGTTCCGAGCTCTGTACTCGAGTCACCCTGCACAGATTTCCGGGCTGTGTGCCGCTGTCACCCTTCACTGAGGACCGGGCTATGTGCCGTGGTCGCACTGCTCAAAGGTTCGGGTTGTGTGCCATGTTAGCCTTGTGCCGAGGTTCGGGCTGTGTGCTGCAGTAGCCTTCTCAGGAAGTCCGGGCTGTGTGCCACAGTCCCCTGCGCTGAGTTCCAGGCTGTATGCCACGGTCCCCCTGAGCCGATGTCCGGCCTGTGTTCCGCAGTCGCCCTGCGCCGAGGTCCGGCCTGTGTGCCACGGTGGCCCTGTGCTGAGGTCCGGCCTGTGTGCCGCTGTTGCCCTGTGTTGAGGTCCAGTCTGTGTGCCTCCTTCACCCTGCGGTGAGGTCCGGGCTGTGTTNATATATATATATATATACAATGGTCAAAACTTGGAAGTAGGAGAGAACAAGACATCAGAAGAGTAGGTGGACATGGAGTACATCTCTCTCCATGGATCAAATCTCAGTAAATTTTAGAAAATTGAAATCATATCAAGTATCTTCTCTGACCATAATGCTATGAAACTAGACATTAATTACAAGAAAAAAACTGTAAGAAGCAGAAACACATGGAGATTAAACAACACATTTCTAAATAGCCAACAGATTACTGAGGAGGTCAAAATGTAAATCAAAAAAAAATTCCAGAAACAAATGACAGTGAGAACACAACAACTCAAAACCTAAGGGATGCAGCAAAAGCAGTTCTAAGAGGGAAGTTTATTGCAATACAACCCTACCTCAAGAAACAAGAAAAATATAGAATAAACAACCTAACTTTCCAACTAAAGCAACTGGAAAAAGAGGAAGAAAAATTAGTAGAAGGAAAGAAATCATCATAAGGATCCAAGCAAAAATAAATGAAAGAAACAATAGTAAAGATTAATAATACTAAAAGCTGGTTCTTTGAGAAGATAAACAAAATTGACAACCCCTTAGCCAGACTCATCAAGAAAAAAAAAAAAAGAGAGAGAGAGCGAGAGAAGAATCAAATGAACAATATTAGAAATTAAAAAGGAGAGGTTATTAAAGGATTATAAGAGAGTATTATGAACAGCTATATGGCAATAAAACAGAAAACCTGGAAGAAAAGAATAGACTCTTAGAAAAGTTAAATCCTCCAAGACTGAACCAGGAAAAAAATAGAAATTATGAACAGCCCAATTACAAGCACTGTGATCAAAAATTTCCCAAAAAACAAAAGCCCGGGGACCAGATGGCTTTAAAGGAGAATTATATCAAACATTTGGGGAAGAGCTAATACCTATCCTTCTAAAACTCTTTCAAAAAATTGCAGAGGAAGGAACACTTCCAAATTCATTCTANAGCTTGTGACCTGTTCTGGTCTCTGTGCCACGGTTCCTCTTTGCCAAGGTCCGGGCTATGTGCCGTGGTAGCCTTCTCAAGTAGTCCGGGCTGTGTGCCACGGTTGACTCGCTGAGTTCTGGGCTATATGCCACAGTTGCCCTGAGCCGATGTTGGGCCTGTGTTCTGCAGTCGCCCGGCGCCAAGGTCCAGCCTGTGTGCCACGGTCACCCTGTGCCAAGGTCTGGCCTGTGTGCTGTGGTCTCCCTGGGCCGAGGTCCGGCCTCTGTGCCATGGTCACCCTGCGCCGAGATCCGTCCTAAGTGCCGCTTTCACCCTGCGCTGAGGTCCGGCTGAGTGCCACGGTCACCCTGCTACGTGGTCCGGGCTGTGTTCTGCGGTCAGCTAGCGACGAGTTCCAAGCTGTGTGACGTGGTCACCCTTCCCGGAGTTTCGGGATGTGTGCCTCGTTCGCCCTGCACCGAAGTCCGGCCTTTGTGCCACGGTGGCCCTGTGCCAAGGTCCGGCCTGTGTGCCATGGTCGCCATGCGCCAAAGGCCGGAATCTGTGCCATGGTCACCCTGCGCTGAGGTCCAGCCTAAGTGCCACGGTCACCCTGCTCCGTGGTCCGGGCTGTGTTCTGCAGTCGGCTAGCGATGGTCCCGGGCTGTGTGACACAGTTGCCCTTCATTGAGTTTCGGGCTGTGTGCCTCGGTCGCACTTCACTGAGGTCCGGGCTGTGTGCTGTGATCGCCCTGCAATGAGGTCTGGCCTGTTTTCCGTGGTCGCCTGGCGCCGAGGTCCTGGCTGTGTTAAGCAGTTGACTAGCGATGAGTTCCAGGCTCTGTGCCACTGTCATCCTGCACAGATTTCTAGGCTGTGTGTTGTGGTCACCCTTAAATGAGTTTCAGGCTGTGTGCTGTGATAGCCCTGTGCTGATGTCCGAGTTGTGTGCCGCGGTCACCCTTCACCAAACTCTGGGCCGTGTTCTGCGGTCAGCTGGCGACCAGATCCGGGCTGTGTGCCACAGTCGCACTTCACTGAAGTTTGGGCTGTGTGCTGCGGTCGCCCTGCGCTGAGGTCCGGGCTGTGTTCCGCGGTTGACTAGTGACGAGTTCTAAGCCCTGTGCCACTGTTGCCCTGCATAGATTTTTGGCCTGTGTGCCGCGGTGGACCTTCACTGAGGTTCGGGCTGTGTGCCCCGGTCACCCTTCGCCGAGGTCCATGCTGTGTGCCGCAGTAACCTTGCACCAAGTTCCAGCCTGTGTCCCGCGGTAGCCCTGTGCCGAGGTCCGGCCTGTGTTCCGCCCTCGGCTTAGCGACCTGTTCCCGGCTCTGTTCCATGGTTCCTCTTTGACAAGGTCTGGGCTATGTGTCACTGTAGCCTTTTCCAGAGGTCTGGGCTGTGTGCTGCGGTCCCCCTGTGCTGAGGTCCGGGCTTTGTGCAGCGGTCGTCCTGAGCTGATATCCGGCCTGTGTTACCCAGTCATCCTGCACTGAGGTCCAGCCTGTGTGCCACAGTCGCCCTGAGCCGAGGTCTGGCCTCTGTGCCATGGTCGCCCTGCACCAAGTTCCGGCCTGTGTTCTGCCCTCGGCTTGCAACCTGTTCCTGGCTCCTTGCCACAGTTTCTCATTGCCAAGGTCCGGGCTGTGTGCCGCTGTAGCCTGCTCCAGAGTTCCAGACTGTGTGCCGCGGTCCCCCTGTGCTGAGGTCCGGGCTGTGTTCCTCGGTCACCCTGAGCCGATCTCCGGCCTGTGTGCCACAGTAGCCCTGCACCCAGGTCTGGCTTAAGTGCCACTGTCACCCTGTGTTGAGGTCCGCCCTAGTGCCACGGTCACCCTGCTCCGAGGTCCGTACTGTGTTACGCAGTGGACTAGCAATGAGTTCCAGGTTTTGTGATGCGGTCGCACTTCCCTGAGTTTCCGGCTCTGTGCCGCAGTAGCCTTCTGCAGAGGTCCGGGCTGTGTGCCGTGGTTGCCCTGCGCCGAGTTCTGGGCTGTGTTCCACGGTCGGCTAGCGAGGAGTTCTGAGCTCTGTACCCCAGTCACCCTGCACAGATTTCCGTGCTGTGTGCCGCGGTCTCCCTTCACTGAGGTTCGGGCTTTGTGACGTGGTGGCCCTGTGCCAAGGTCCGGTCTGTGTGCCATGGTAGCCTTGAACCAATTTCCAGGCTGTGTGCCACGGTAGCCTTGTGTCAAAGTCTGGGCTGTGTTCTGCGATCGCCCTTCACTGAGGATCAGGCTGTGTTACATAGTCACTGTGTGCCGAGTTTTTGGCTGAGTCCCATGTTAGCCTTGCGCTGAAGTCCGGGCTGTGTGCCGCGGAAGCCTTGTTCTGAGGTCCGGGCTGTGTGCTGCAGTTGCCCTGCCCCAATGTCCAGTCTGTGTGCCACGGTCGCCATTTCCCGAGATCGTTGCTGTGTGCCAGGTTTGCCTTGTGCCAAGGTCCGTGCTGTGTGCCTCCATCACTCTTCACTGTGGTTCAGACTGTGTGCCGCGATCGCCCTGTGCCGTGGTCCTGCCTGTGTTCCGCCCTCGGCTTGCAACAAGTTCTGGGCTCTGTGCCACATTCCCAGTGTACCAAGGTCTGGGCTGTGTGCCACAGTCGCCCTGTTCTGAGTTTCGGGCTGTGTGCCGAAGTAGCCTTCTGCAGAGTTCCGGGCTGTGTGCCGCGGTCACCCTGTTCTGAGGTCTGGGCTGTGTGCCGTGGTCGCCATCTCCCCAGTTCCAGGCTGTGTGCCGCGGTCGCCCTGTGCCCAGGTCCGGCCTATGTTCTGCCCTCGGCTTGCGACCTGTTCCCGGCTCTGTGCTGCTGTTCCTTTTTGCCAATGTCCGGGCTGTGTGGTGCGGTAGCCTTCTCCAGAGGCCTGAGCTGTGTTCCACGGTCCCCCTGCACTGCGGTCCGGGCTGTGAGCCGCGATCACCCTGAGCCGAAGTCCGGCCTGTGTTCCGCAGACACCCTGTGCTGCGGTTCGGCCTGTTTGCCGCAGTTGCCCTGTGCCGAGTTACGGCCTGTGTGCCTCCGTCACCATGCACCGAGGTCTGGCCTATGTGTCGCTGTCGTCCTACTCTGAGGTCCGGCCTGAGCATTACGGTCACCCCGCTCCGAGGTCCAGACTGTGTTCTGCGGTCGGCTAGCAGCGAGTTCCAGACTGTGTGACGTGGTCCCCCTTCACTGAGTTTCGGGCTGTGTGCTGCGGTCACCCTGCTCCGAAGTTTGGGCTGTCTTCTGCGGTCACCTAGCGACAAGTTCCAGGGTGTGAGACGAGGTCGCCCTTCACTGAGTTTCAGCCTGTGTGCCTTGGTCACCCTTCGCGGAGATCCAGGCTGTGTGCCTTGCTCGCCCTGCGACAAGGTCCAGCCTGTTTGCCGTAGTCACCCTGCGCCGAGGTACAGGCTGTGTTCCGCCGTCGGCTAGAGACAAGTGCCATTAATTGTGCCACAGTCACCCTGCACAGATTTCTGGGCTGGGTTCTGTGGTCGCCCTTCACAGAGGTTCAGGCTGTGTGCCGTGATAGCCCTGTGCCAATGTTCGGGTTGTGTGCTGCGGTCGTCCTGCACCAAGGTCCAGGCTGTGTTCCGCGGTTGTCTGGCAACGATTTCCGAGCTGTGTGCCACAGTCGCCCTTCACTGAATTTCGAGCTGTGTGCTGCCGTCGCCTTGCGCTGAGTTCCGGTTTGTGTGTCACAGTCGCCCTGCGCCGTGGTATGACCTGTTTGCTGCAGTCGCCCTGCGCTTATGTCCGGGCTGTGTGCTGCAGTTGCCCTGAGCCGAGGTCCGACCTGTGTGCCGGGGTCACACTGCTATGAGATCCTGGGTGTGTGCTGCAGTGAACATCTGCTGACATCCGTGCTGTGTTCCAGGGTTGCCTTGCCTTAAGGTCCGGGATGTGTGCCGTGCTTGCACTTCATCAAGGTTCGGGATGTGTGCCACGGTCGCCCTGCATCAAAGTCTGGCCTGTGTACCATGGTCACCCAGCGCCGAAGTCCAGGCTGTGTTCCGCGGACGGCTAGTGACGAGTTCCATGCTGTGTGCCGCGATGGCCCTTCACTGACGTTTGGGCTGTATGCCGTGGTCACCATGCACCACGTTCTGGGCTGTGTGCCGAGGTCGTAGTTGGTCGAGGTCTGTGCTGTGTGTCAGGGTTGACCTTCATCGAGGTCCGGGATGTGTGCTGCGGTTGCCCTTCACTGAGGTTTGGGCTGTGTGCCGTGGTCACCCT
>SJYV01039863.1:181531-199234 GCA_006410875.1 Neotragus pygmaeus | reverse complement strand
GAAGAGTTGACTCATTGGAAAAGACTCTGATGCTGGGAGGGATTGGGGGCAGGAGGAAAAGGGGACAATTGAGGATGAGATGGCTGGATGGCATCACCGACTCGATGGAGGTGAGTTTGAGTGAACTTCGGGAATTGGTGATGGACAGGGAGGCCCGGTGTGCTGCAATTCAAGGGGTCGCAAAGAGTCGGACAAGACTGAGCGACTGAACTGAACTGAACCCATTTATTATAAAGGATATAGCTCAGGGTCAGCCACGTGAAAGAGATGCTTGGCACAAGGAGATGGCGGGGAAGGAGCATGTGGCCCCCAGGCCTCCTGATTGCCACCTTTCCAGCACCTCCATGCACTCACTCACCTGGAAGCTCTCCAGCCCCTCCTCCAGGTCAGGGCTGGGGCTGAGAGTTCCAACCCCCCAGTCACAGGGTCCTTTCCTCTGTTCAGTGTAGCTAGCTCATTTGCATAAACTCAGGTAAGGCTGAAAGGAGCCAGTTATGAAAAACCTAAACTTCCTATTCTTCCCATCACTCAGGAAATTCCAAGCCTCTTACAAGCTGTGTGCCAGGAACCAGAGACCAAATCCAAATATTTATCATTTATTATGTCCTGCCTTGTAAAGGATTGAGGATGTTGAGATGGGGAGATTTTCTAGGTTGTGTGGGTGAGCCCCGATGTAAACACAGGGTCCCTGGAAGAGGAAAGGAGGGCTGGAGAGAGTTGTAAAGAGATGCACAGATGTCCCAAACGTCTTCGTTGAACAATGACAGTGGCAGAGGGTGAATCAGACCCCCTAAGTTCTCGTTCTGTCCACTGGACATGGGGCCAGCTATGGAAACTTGGCGACCCAGAGCAACAAGCAAGCACTCAGAGCCCCNGCACAGATGTCCCAAACGTCTTCGTTGAACAATGACAGTGGCAGAGGGTGAATCAGACCCCCTAAGTTCTCGTTCTGTCCACTGGACATGGGGCCAGCTATGGAAACTTGGCGACCCAGAGCAACAAGCAAGCACTCAGAGCCCCGGGGGGCACCCAGGCCACATGCCCTGGGGGTAGCTGATACAATCTTACAGCACTGGCCACCAGTGCTAGGACATGGCTATGGCCATGCTGCCGTTCTCGCAGCCCTGAGGTAGGGCCGGCCCCGGGCCTGCATTCCATGGGGTTGGGGGCTTGAGACCTAGCTCCACTCGGCCACCTCCTCTGCCACCAGAGAGCCGTGGCCAAGATGGGGCGGGTCGGAAGGACCCAGCGCCAGGAAAGAAGGCACTGCCCGCCTGGCCCAGGTGCACTTCGCCTCTGTCCAAACAGCTGTCATGACTCCAGAGACTTTGGAGAGCTCTGTGTTTTTCCCCTTCTATTTTTATTTCCTCAAATCTAAGCCCAAGAGAGGCCGGTGCCAGAATGCTGAAGGAATGTGAGCCAGAAGGACCTGATCCACAGGCAGAGGACACCGTGTCTGGAAGAGGTCACTGTGAACATCCCTGGAAAAGATGGATGGCCTCCAACCTGGGGCTCCGAGAAGGCCTGGGTCCTGGGAGAGGGCAGGAGAGGTTGCCCAAGGGGGAAGACCCCGCAGCTGATTAAATAAGGGAGCTGGACTTTGAGCTAGCGCTGACCCCAGGCCCCTCTGCCCAGCACACACTCTCTCTGTGTAATGAGAATTCACCCCTTCTCAAATAAACATAAGAAGGCAGCCAAGGTCTTCTCCCAGGGGTGGTGAGAGAGCCTGTTCTCAGCTGCCTCTGTGTGTCACCTTGACCAGGTGCTACTTCCATTTCAAAAGTAAGATAGAGAGGTCTGAGTGAACACTCCACCTCAGCCTCTGCATATGAGGAGCAGGAAGAGGCTCACCTGGGCCAGGAAAGATTAAAATGCCACTTTCTCCAGGAAGCCCTCCCGTATTACTTCATTCAAGCCCCTGCCCCGATCTTCCTATCACATCCTCTCTTGCTCTTGGCATGTCCCTTGGCCCTGTCGCAAGGCCCTATTGCAGCTTTCAAAGCCTTTTCCTTGCTACCTTCATTGCTGCCTGACTCACTCGGCTCTGGCTTCCTTGCTGTTCCTCCAGCCTGGCAAACAAGTCCTTCCTCGGAACATTTGCACATGCTAATTCTTTGGGCAAAAATGCTCCTCCCCATGGTGATCACATCGCCTCTCCCTGACCACCCTTTCTGAGAGCCTGGCCGCCGACACCACCCTCCCTTCCCTTGCTCATCATTGTTGTTTTTAGTTGCTGAGTCCTGTCTGATTCTTTGTGACCCCATGGACTGTAGCCCACCAAGCTCCTCTGTCCATAGGATTTCCCAGGCAAGAATACTGAAGTGGTTTGCCATTTCCTTCTCCAGGGGACATTCCTGACCCAGGATCGAACATGCATCTCGTGCATTGTAGGCGGAAGGTTTACCACTGAGCCACCAGGAAGCCCCTGCTCATTATCACTCACCACTAAATGTGAGGCACAGCAGACACTATGCTCAGTACCCACGGTACTCTTAGGAGCCTACAAAAATATTTTAATATTCTTTTAAGGAGAAGATAAAAATATGATGCAGCCTGATTTATATTCATCTTGATATCAACACAATCATAATAGAAAACCTGTGTTATTTCGCTTAGAGGAAGAAGCCCAGGTGGCCACGCTGTGGTGCCAGACACTATTGGTTTCCTGTGCCCGGGAGGACACATGCTTCCCTAAGCAGAGGCTGTGCTTTGCTCCTGTAACTCCAGTGTCCACAGCCCGATACACAGAGGACACACAAGGAACTGGTGAGTGAGCGAATGAAGGCTTCTGGCCAAGAAGGATGCCTGTGCTGCCCTCAGACACCTTTGCTCCTGCAAAGGGAACTGTGGTTTGGCCGTTTTTGTTTATAGTCTTCTCTCCCTTCCACAGCTGACCAGCCTTTCCCCTGTGCTGCATCTGGGTCCAGCATGCCTGGGTGAAGGCTTGGAATGGGAGGGGAAGCTGGGCTGGGCTCCGACAACGCCCTTCCAGTCGTGGGGCAAGGTAGGAGCTGCAGGGCTCACACAGCAGCACTCACAGCAGCTGGGGGCACAGTGAGGACCATGGAGGTCCGCCAGGATGCCCAAACTCCGCAGCAGGAAAGCAGGGCAAGGTCTCAGGAGAGCGACAGGCAGCTTCATGACAGGGGCTGAATGGTGGTCCCCTCAAAAGACACATCCACATCTGAATCCCTAGGATGTTGGAACGTGACCTGACTTGGAAGAAAGGTCTTTGCAGACGTAACAAAGGATCTCAAGGCGAGATCATCCTGGATGATGTGGGTGAATCCTAAACCCAGTGACAAGTGTCCTTCTAAGAGACGCACAGGGGAAGGAAGGACACGGAAACTTGGAGAAGCCACGTGAAGACAGTGGCAGAGACTGGAGAGGTGCAGCCACAAGCCGAGGACGTCAGCAGCCCCCGAAGCTGCAAGAAACACAGCAGGTGGCTTCCCTGAAGCATCTGCAGGGAGTGCGGCCCTGCTGACACCTGGCTGACACTTACAACCTTTCAGAACGGTGAGGACATATTTCAGAACGGCGAAGACACCTCTCTATCATCCTTTGTGACGGCAGCCTTGAGAAACTGATACACTCAACTTCTCCAAAAGACATGAACAGAGGGAAGGACTCAACATGTACATGTGAGAATTTTCTGAGCGGGTGGCCCCACGACCACTGCTAACCCTCCCAGCCTCCCAGCGAGGTCCACACATTGTCACCAGGTAACGAAGTAGAAAGCAGGTCAGGCAAGCTATACTGTATAGCAGGTGGGGCTATTGGGCCCAGCCACGGGGAAAGCTAAAGGTTCAATGTCACATTCACAGATGAAGGCCCTCAAGCCACTTGGAAGCGGAAAGGAGACCCAAAACCTGAGCTTGTGGTCCACGAACTTAGCGTGCATTCAGGGACAGATGTAGGGAATTGGGGAAGGTCATTTGGAGAGTTTCCCCACATTTCACAAACAGACCTAGGAGGCTCTAAGATAAACATAGGGTCGAGCCTAGGTGTTGGGTCCCAGGTCCAGCAATTATTAGCTGGTGACGTTGAGTAAACACCTTCACCTCTTTGTGCCCTCTTAGAATGGCCACTGATAACATCATGCCAAGTGGTGGTAGCCATGGTCCCTGACATAGGTGCCCAGTGAGTGGGACGAGGAGATGAGGCTTCAAGGTGACAAAGAGCAAGAGAGGTGGGAACCAGGAGAGAGTAAGGTGCAGGCCAAAGATGATGTCACCTGCAGTGCTTCAGCCAGACACACCTGCCTGTAGGGATCCAACTGGCAGTCTATGGGGAAAGTGAGCCAGAGAGGAGCAAAGGCTTGTCCTCTTCCCTCTGAAGTGCGGCTCATTCAGTCCAGCTTTTTAAAAAATTACTTATTTAATTTTGGCTGCACTGAGTCTTTCTTGCTGCGTGGGCTTTCTCTGGTTGCAGCAAGTGAGGGCTACTCTCCAGCTGCAGTGGGAGGGCTTCTCATTGAGGTGGCTTCATTTGCAAAGCAGGGGCTCCAGGGTGCCCGGGCTTCAGTAGTTGCGGCCCAAAGTCTCAGTAGTTGCAGTACCTGGGCTCTGCAGCACAGGCTCAGTAGCTGTGGGGCACAGGCTTAGTTGCCCCATGACACATGAAATCTTCCTGGACCGGGGATCAAATCGACGTCCTCAGCATTGGCAGGCAGATTCTTAACCACTGGACCATCAGAGAAGCCCTCAGTCCAGCTTTTACTTTCCTACTCTTAATAGAGACATGGGCATACATCAACAGATAACCTACATTTTTAAAAACAGCAGCTCTGACGTTTGCACCTTCCTGAGCTATACAACAGGGAGCAGTGAAGACTGCGGCTACAATTGCGCTTGGGCTCCGGCTGGAGCCGCCACGCAAGAACGGGGCCTGGGAGAGGCCAGATTTGCCAGTTGCTCAGGAGAAGCCAGAATTTGAGATTGTTTTTTCACTCCAGCCTTCTGATTTTCAAAAACGTGTTGGCAACTAATTCACTTTTAAAAAATGTATAAACACCATGCACGCAGGAGGAATAAGACACGTCTGCAGGCCGCATCTGGCCCTCTGGTGTGCGGCTCTGGTCTCCAGCCTGGAAACAGAACAAAAGCTGGATCACGCATCGGGACAATGACAAGAGGGTTTGGAAACGAGGGGCTGGAACTTGTTAGGAGCGGCTGCTTCATTTGAGGCAACAGGGAAAGAGCAGGCAGCCGGGCCAGGGAATGGGCCCAGATTCTAACATCCATCAGGTGACCTCAGCATGCACTTCAAAGTGGAAAGGGACCCGAGCGACTGCTCCACACTGCATGGCTGCGGGCTGCTGCGTGCACAGCAGGCCCCTGGCTGCCTTCGCCAGGCCCATTGGGGGCCATCCATGGCTCAAGCCAGGAGCCAACAGCAGCCCCCAAACTGCTGAAATAATTTGCACTAGACAATGCTGGGCTCTGGGGCCTGCGCTGCTTTAAAGTTTTGGGTGTACACTCCCCCTACCCCCATTACCATTTCTTTTTCTTTCTTGTGCCTCTGTTTTATTGGGATGACTAAATCTTTCAACTATGTTAGCAGTAAACACAGCTAATTTACCCCCTGCCTCTTTGAAACAGCTGCTGACAGCTGCACTGTAATTCAATCAAGGGTCTTTGTAGTCAAGCCTACCAAATTCACATTTGTTGTTTGGTTCCATCTCTCCTGCCCAGAGCCCCACACAGCTGTACCGAATACTGATGAGCATCCCTTTCTCCCCCAGGCCTGGATGATAAACAGTGTGTTAATGGTGGAGGCTAAGGCAAAGAGTTCTCAGCAGACCAAGAGAACTCCAATATCCAGGCATTGAGAGAAAAAACAACACAGACATACACAGGCCCAAAACCAGAACCAAATGTCTTCTTTTATTGCAAAGTCAAAACCCTTTTTATTTTGTCTATATACAGCATTTTCTCTGAGGACTGCTCTATGCAACGGCTGAAGGTACATCGGTCTGACCATTTAATAAATAGTCTTAAATAAGAAAATAAACAGGTTGGAGGAAAGCAAACTTGTTGTCCTGAACAAGGGATTGGAGAGGGTCTAAAATGAGCTTCAGATGGACATAAATAATTTCTTTGTTTTGTAACAGCTATTTACAGGTTTCAGTGTACAAATGATGCTAGGGGTGTATGTGGTGTGAAAGCTTGCAGCAAGAGGGAATCAGGCCAAATCCCTAGATCTGTCAATAGACAAAACAAAATTTATCAAAAACAGCGACTCTGACTGTTCCCCATTGACCAGGCAGAGTGAAGGCTGCAGCCCAAGCTACTGAAGAAGAAAAAATAAAAGAAAATTAAAACAGGGCCCCGTGTTTCCAGGAACTAACTTAATCAACATGGAGAGACAGTTCTTCACTAGACCAGATCCAAGGGGTTGCAAGCATCACCTGGATAATGCTGTTCTTTGTTCACAGACAGCCTGGTGGTCTCCACGGCCCATGGTGCAGCTGGAGGCTGGGGACCTTCTGGCTAAGGTGAGGGAGGCATGTGCCAAGGGCCATGTCAGAAACGGTACCTTCCAGTTGGGACACTCTCAAGACAGCTTCCTCAGCCTTCCATTTGAGATGCATATCAGCACATTCTGCTCCCAGCAGACCTCCCACTGTGTCACCTTTCCCTTGCTTCCAGGGGCTGATTCTTTTGCAGGGTCCTCCCGTAGGGGTCTGCGAATGAAAACTGGTGACTACAGAGGCCCTCATCAGAGCCCAGACTCTAGGATGCTGCTATCAATGGCCAATAGAGGAGTTTGCTTGGGGGATGGATGACCCTCCTGCCCACCCACCCCTGTTTAGAGCTAGTGTGCTTCTTAAAATAGGGGTATGGTGGCCCTAACTCAGGATTGAGCTGAAGTTTTGTCCTGACTGCTTTTCTCTCACTGCCACCTCTCACTGACTTCCTGTTGGGGGGAGAGTTGGAAAACCATTCCAAATGTCTGCCGGTGCTTCACACACTTATCTTAATTTCTGCCACCAGGCACCTGGCTGAATGATGGAACCTACTTATCCTTCAAGGTCAACATACTCCCAACTCCATGGAGAAATTTTCCCTCTCTTTCACTGGACAAATCTTGGCTTTGGGGTGAGTCTACATGAACAGTAGGCCTGGGAAAGCCTCAGAATGAAACTGGAATGGCACAGAAAGGGGGCCTCCACTCCCTCTGCCAGCTACAGCTTCTGTTTATGAAATCAGAGTAAACCAAGAAATGGGGATAAATTGTTTAGGAAAATATATCTGTACCATCCTAACCATTTTCATTCATTCGTTTTATTGTGACATTTATTACAGGGACTTCTGTGTTCGTCTTCTTCTCGCACAAACAAGAGCGTGCCCACCCCTGGCCACACCCCCTTCCTCCCGTGGCTGGTGGCTGGGCTGAAGGGTGTCATAATTACCCCTGGAAACGAGTCGGTGCATGGCTGAGACTTCACAGCCAGTGATCGGGGCCCAGCAATTTTTCTTGATATATATATATTTTTTCCTGTTAGGGTTTGCCTGCAGCAGCTTGTAGAATCTTGTCCGTAGGATGCTGATGAAAATCGGATCAAAAGCCATCTGCCTCTCAAATTCCTTAACACTCTTACAGCATTATAGTTGGGGAGAGGGAATGGGAAGGCCTCACAAAATGCAGGTGGTCTGCTGGCTCCTCGCCGAGGAGGTGGGAGGTGCTGGACGGTGAGAGACCCAGGATCCAGAAAAACGTGACTCCTCGGAAGCGTGTGACTTCCAGGAAGAGCTAGTGGCAGCCGCAAGCCCGGACAACCATGTTTCTGTATTTCTTCAGGATGACGTTGGAGCTGTCATCGAAGTAGAGCACGGAGATGGCATTGAGCTGAGTCGGAGCACAGCAAGGCTTGGGCACCGTTTCTGGATTGATGAAGTGCACCTGGAACACACGCCAAAACGGTGGTGGTGGTGAGACCTGGTCCTCCCTGGCCTGCATATTTCTGTAAGAACAGGTACTGCTTGGACAGAATCCCTACTGGTGACACTCACTGGGCACTCCCAGTTCTAAGCACTTGATGGCTAACTAACTCAGTTCCGGGGTTATCCTGGACTCACAGATGAGAGAACCAGAGCACGCAGGGTCACACGGCATATAGCTAGGAAGATACTGGGGGCCGGGTCATTCTCCCTCATGAGGCTGTCCTCTTTGACATTCCAGGATGTTTGACAGCATCCCTGGGTTCCACTTCTAGAAGTCAAAGGCACTCCACCCCCACCCCTCAACTGTGACAACTAAAAATGTCTCCGTACATGCATGCCAACTCGCTTCAGTCACCTCTGACTCTTTGCGACCCTTGGACTGTAGCCCACCAGGCTCTTCTGTCCATGGGATTCTCCAGGCATGAATACTGGAGTGGGTTGCCATGCCCTCCTCCAGGGGATCTTCCTGACCCAAGGATCTAACCCATGTCTCCTGCAGCTCTTGCATTGCAGGTGGATTCTTTACCACTGAGCCACTGAGGAAGCCAGACATTGTCAAATATTCCCTGGGAGGCAAAACTGCCCCAAGTTGAGAGCCCCTGGGCCAGACAAGGGTCGGTCTGCAGGTCAAACCCTGCTCTGCCACATGTTTTTATAAATAAAGTTTTGTTGGCACACAGCCACACCCATTCATCACACAGCGTTTGTGGCTGCTTCTGCATTATAACAGCAGGGGTGAATAGCTGCGACAGAAAACTTATGACTCTTAAAGTTAAAAATATTTACTATCTGGCTGTTTTCAGAAAAAGATTGCTGGCCTCTGGACCAGGCCTTTCCTGTCCAAGAAAAACAAATGCAAATCACAAGTGTAATTTAAAATGTTCTAGTAGCTACACTCTACAAAATGAAAAAGAAACAGGTGAAATAAATTTAAATAATATAATTTAACCCTGCATTTCAAAGCTATTATCACTTTAATATACACTTAACATAAGTCATGAATGAGATATTTTACATTATTTTTATACTAAGGCTTCAAAACTCAGTGTGTATTTTATAGTTGCAAAACATCTCAATTGAGATTGGCCACATTCAAGTATTCAAGAGCCACATATAAAAGTGGGTACCATATTGGATGGTCCGAGTCTAGGCTATATTAGATGATTATGCCTCAATAAACACCCTTAAATGGCTGAGCCACGAAATCAAGGCTAGGAGGCAAAGATGTGAACTCTGGGAGGGGACTAACTCTCAAGTCTGCCTCACCTGCAGGAAGCCCAGACGTTGTGGAGCAGGGGATGGGGGAAGCCTATAAAGGTGGATGCTGACTACCCGGAACAAGCCAGACTGAGGCAAGGCCAGGACAACTGCCCTTAGGCGCAGTGATGTTTATTTATGATACTTTTAGGAGCCCATGAAACAGTTCTAGCTGCTTTTAAAACTAGGAGAACTAAATGCACTTCAGGGTTGAAGATCATACACAATGATCATACGTATATGCTGTTTATGGAGGAAGGGCCCAGGAAAGCATCGGGGCCAGGGCTCCAGAAACTCATGACATGTTAGAGAACTGCTGTGGCCCCAGCTTGGAGGAGCATGAGGCTGGATATGGCGGCCCTGCTGCAGCAGTGGGCCACACCCCGGACGGTGCGCAGGCCGCACTCACCAGCGTCTGCACGATGGCGTGGTTGGTGGCGTTCATGTAGGAATTCAGAGGGAAGGCGCACTCCCCCTCACAGTAGTAGGCAGCGTAGCCTTCGGGCGCGATGATCCAGTCCTGCCGGGAGAGAGCAAAGTGTGAGGGGCGTGGTCAGGTGAGGGGCGTGGTCAGGACACCCGTAGAGTGGGAACTGCAGGGTCCCACCCTCCAGGCCGAAACCCTCCTCCTGTGGGCCAAATTCCGAAGCTCCCAGAGGTCAAAGGCATAGCCCACCTCCTTCTGGGCAGAAGAAACAGGAGGCAGCCTTTCTCGGTCCAGTGCGTGAGTGCTCAGCCGCTTCAGACTCTGAGACACTATGGACGGTAGCCCGCCAGGCTCCTCTGTCTATGGGACTCTCCAGACAAGAATACTGGAGTGGGTTTCCATGCCCTCCTCCAGGGGACCTTCCCAACCTGGGGATCGAACCCGCGTCTCCTGCATCTCCTGCACTGCAGGCAGATTCTTTACCTAACCACTGAGCCAGCTGTGAAACCCTTGTCCCAACAGACAGTAAAAATGAGGGAAAAACCAGGGGGCTGGGCTGAGCCCAGAATGGACACTGGTTCTTCACTGGAAGGCGGCACAGACATGGGTGACCAGGGGTATCAGTCTTACCCCTGCTATGTGCACATGGACGGTCTGTTAACAAAGACTTCAGACCTCGCTTCACCCAGCACAGTGCCCGATACACTGTGCGACTCAACAAAGGATGCTTTGTGGTCAGGTCAGCACAGAAATGGCGCTCTAGCACTAACTACACCCCTCAGGGGCTCAAGTGCACCCGGGGGCTCCATTCCACACTAGAATGTGAGCAACCCTTTAGACTGTGGATGTTATCCTAAGAGTGAGGACAGAATCCCAGGAGAGCTCCAAGCTGTCTGTGTGCACAAGAGCCCTGAGGGCGTATCTGGGAACACTATCCTCTGGGAACAATCTGGACCCTCCCACGGAAATACGAGCTCTGTGAGGGGAGAACAACAAAACCAGTGGCCCTGGCAATCTCATGACAACACCCTCTCCAGGGATATTTGGGCTTCATGAAGGCAGGCACCTTGCTATGCCCAATGCTGCATCTCCAATGCCTAGAAAAGGACCCAGGAGGTCATAGAAACTCATCAACAGTTGAGATACTCTTTTTCTAGGATTCATCCCTTGCCCTTTGCCCTGCTTTAGCTAAATGGTTCCAGAGGGGGTCAGCCATGGTCCTAGGACATGATCCCAGCCCTACAATACCTGATTGGTTCAGGAACAAGCACCTAGCCTAAGCTGGGCCAATCAGCCCCTTCCCTGGGAATCTGAAGCACAGATGGGGCAAGGAGGGGCAGACAGACACCACAGAGGGTGGGGGCCCGCCCTCCAGGTGGCTGGATTCCAGTACATGGACTTGGCCATATCTGAGGGAAGGAGCCAGTGCAAGATGCCAATGGGGTTCCCGTGCAGAATGAGGTTCATAGTCCACAGTGTTTGGGCTTCTGTTTCTAGCCCGAGTCTCTAGCAGAAACCAGGTTTATGCTCCTGGGTTTCATGAGGCATCCCTGCAGCCTCTAGTTAGGACATGAGGCTTCCCAGGTGGCTCAATGGTAAAGAATCTACCTGTCAATGCAGGAGATGCAGGTTCGATCCCTGGTCAGGAAGATCCCCTGGAGGAGGGAATGGCAACCCACTCGTTTTCTTGCGTGGGAAATCCCATGGACAGAGGAGCCTGATGGGCTACATTCCATGGGGTTTCAAAAGAGTTGGACACGACTTAACGACTAAGCAGCTGGAATCTCAAGAGATAAGAACTACGGCTCACTGCATACAGGGGACCCAGTCCCACTGCCATGGTGGGGAGCACAGGGGAGCCCATACCAGAGGCTCCCGACACTGGGGCAGACCCAGCCACCCTCCTGCTTACCTGCCAGCCCAGGTCCCGGAAGCTGACATATAGCTCGTGCTTCTTACATGCCTGCCTCTGGTCGCTGCTGCTGTTTTCTGCAGTGATGGGGAGCAGAGGTGCAGTACCGTGGAGGAGGAAGAGGAAACACGCGTTAATGCTTCCTCAGCCTAAGGCAGTGGCGCGACCCCAGGCAAACTTTGGGAGCTGGACACAAAGGTCATTCAAGCATCTGTAGCCTCAAAACTCATTTCTACCCCCTGAAAATGGCCTCTGTAGGGGAGGTACCAAAGCCCCCATCTCTCACACAGTCTTAGTTGACAGCTATCCCTGGATCCTCCTGTGCACACTGTTTTCTCTGGTTTGGTTGCTGATGTCTGCCCGGATTCCGTGTGGGAATCCATGTCCATCTGCATCCCGTCATGCCTGAATGGGGGAGTCATGCCTGAATGGGGGCGGGGTGGGGGGGTGTGCTGCTTTTGCTCAGCCTCATGCCTCGAGATGCTCAGCCCCATGGAGGGAGGCAGGAGAAGGCACAGACAGGGCCTGGGACAAAGCCCCCACCACGGAGAAGACATGAGAGGGCAAAAAGTCAAGTCCCGTTGACCTTTCAGAAAAATACAACACTGAGGTTTCTCTGAGGAACGAAAATTATGCACTAGGGTTTTCCAGAAGTATGTAGAGTTGATAGGAATTTGGGGGTCTGAAACTGAGCACTTGTAAACATGCAGGAGTATCTGTTTCTCTGTCTCTCTCCTTGTGTCTATCTCTTTCTCTGTCTCCCTTCTCTCTGACACAAACACATACTCTGCTGCCGCTGCACAATCTTCCCTGTACCCAGAAACAAGAGGGATTCATTTTTTTTTTCTTAACCACAATCTCTCTCTTCCATCTAAAATTTCCCACGGGCTTTCTATTGGCTTTTTTGAATATTCCTAATTTTACATACATCTTTATATCTAGAGTTGAGAGAAGAAGACATTTTTTAAAATGTACAAACCAGTGAGGAAATGACAACTGATTATGACAGAATGGCCTATAAGGTTCTAGGAGGGAGGGATCCTGGCCCCTAGGAAACACTCAGAACCAGTGAGATGATCCCAATGAGGGGGGCAGGGAGCACCGGCCTTCAGGTGTCTCGGGCCCTCATTACCTGGGTGCCCAGTATGCCATCCATTCATTTGTTTGTTCATTCACACAAATTGTTACAGAGCATCTATGGGTTTGCAGATACTGGTTTGGGTACTGGAGCTACAAGTGTGAATGAAGCATCGAGGGGCTTATCTTCCAGCAAGGGAGGCAGATGATAACCAAATGAGTAAATACCAATTACGTTCCATCTAGATGAGCATCGAGGAGGAACTAAGGGAGGAGAGGAAGACAGGAAGAATGTGCTGGGGGCTCTGTGCTGTGGGTGCTAACCAAGAGCCTTCAGAGGAAGTGGTGCTTGTGTAAAAACCAAGGAAGTCAGATGATGGGCCAGGTAGGAGATTCCAGGATAAGGACAGGGTGGGATGGAGAGGAGGGTTAGAAGTCAGTAAGAACCAGGACAGGAGTGGTGGTGGGCAGAAGGATGGGAATGAGGCGGTGATGCTGGGGTCGGCAGTTGGCAGCGAGGAGGGGAAAGGTTTGCACTGAGCTCCACCGCTGGGGGTGAGGGAGATAAGGGAGGATGGAGCAGGAACGGGAGTCCTGGGCCCCTCTTCCTCACCTCAGGACCTAACCTGGGGGCTGAAAGAGAGCGAGAGCACCAGCTATGAGGGTAGCAGGGCTGCTGGAGGGCCTGGTGGTCATTCATATGCAAAGGTCAAGGCCAAGGGACCCCTCAGAGGGGAACCGAGCAACCTCCTGGACCATTCACACTGTGCCATCCGGAAGGCACAGACACTGAGCGGAAATCCAGGAAGGCCTCCATCGCTGGGACCACGCCTGTAACCCCAGGCAGCAGCTCCACAAGCCTTCTTCCCCTCCTTCCCTGCAGACAGGCGGAAGGGAGAGGGGAGAGACAGGAGTGATCTCAGTGTGATGCTGTGTGAGGGAGCCTGAACAGACAAAGGTCTGAGCACTTTAGCCTGGGCCAGGGGTGTGGCAAAGAAGCTGTGTGTGGAGAACTACCATTGCTGGCTGTTTGGTGCCCTGAGTAAGGAAGAATCTGCAGGCATGAGCAGGCTCACTGAGAAGAAGGTGCCTTAACTGATTAGCAATGTCAGTGGACACTGGCTCTTCACTGGCTCTTAATCAATTACGAGTAGGGGCCTCAGTGCCAGTTTCCCCAACCCTGAAAACAAGGCAGGGGTATTTGGCTTAATGTTGAAGCCCCGCAGGCCAAGGCCCAGAGCAGCTCCTGAAGCTAGCTGTGGGCATGTCAGTATGGGCTGGGCCCTGGCCTGTCCTCAGGGACCCCAGACACCTGGCTCCTCCAGGCTCCCCTGGAACGCGGCTGCTCTGGGAGGAAGCGGTCAGAACTATTTCACTCTGACCTCTTCTTAACAGAAAGACAAGGAAAAGGAAGAAGAGATGCTCAAGAAGTGGACTCTCAGCCGGCCTGCCCTCCTGCCCTGCCCTACCCGCTCCCAGCCGAAGCGGGCAGGCAAGCAGGAGCTGCTTCATCCACCTTCGCAAGCCCCGCCTGAGCAGCTGCCTGGACTCAGCTCCCCACTCCCACGGGTCATCTGGTGAAGATGGCTAATGACCAGGGAGTTGGGTCCAAGTGGGGGTGGGAGAAGGAAGTGGAAGGGAAGTGAGGATCCCAGCTTCTCACCCCAAACCACACAGTCTGCAGAGCAGTTGAAGTCTTCTGGGGGGCAAGGCTGGTTGGCAGAACATGTCCAGTCCCTCCAGCACACACAGGGCTCCCATGGGAGAGAGGCTTCCACTTGTATGCCCCTGTGGCAGGATTCTTAGCCCATCACAGGAGGTGTATGTGTGCTCAGGCGCTCACTTGTGTCCGACTCCTTGTGATCCCATGGGTGCAAGCCCACTATGCTCTTCTGTCCATGGGAATGTTCCAGGCAAGAATTCTGGAAGGGGTTGTCATTTCCTCCTCCAAGGGATCTTCCTGACCCTGGGATCGAACCCATGTCTCCTGCATTGGCAGGCAGATTCCCTACCACTGCACCGTCTGGGAAGCCATTATAGGAGGAGGTAAAGCACTTCCAATGGGCATGTGCAAGCAAACACACCCTCCGAGATTCTGGTTTGCTAAGACTGTGGTGGGGCCCGGGCTTTGGTATTTTTTTTTAAATTAAACTTCCAGTCAGGATTTAAGTGAACTTCAAACAGGACCAGAAAGTAGAAATCTAGAGCAAGAAAGCAGATCCTAGCCAAGGTAGACGAGCTGTCATGTGAGGTAGTGAGGGCCCTGTCCTGGGGGTTATGTAAGTGGAGACGATGGCGGTTTGGTAAGGATGTGGTGGGGGAAGCCGGGTGTGCAATTCTAAGACTTTGAGGGCAGTCCCTCCCCTTTTATTACCTTGTTTAGACCATTACATCTGACAGACGTCTGAGACATGGGAGATTTTGCAAGGCTGACATTTGCCAGCACTTCCTGCCTGCCTGACATGGAAAAGCCTCTAACAAGTCTCTCTATGTTGTCCCTCTCCAAGCACCCCACCCTGCTCCCCACCATTCTCAGAGCAGCCAGAATGAGCTGCTTATCAACCCCACCCCACATCACAGCTTGAAACCCTGCAAAGGCCTCCAAATTTGCTTTGGATGAAATTCAAACTCACGATGTGGCTCCCCAGAGGACACTTGACTCTGCTCACTCCCCAGCCGCACCCTCCCTGTCCCAGCCACGTGGCCTGCCCTCCACTGTCCGCCAAAGCTGCCACGAAAACTCCCTCCACTTGTGCGTCCCACTGTCTGGAGTGCTGGTCTCCAGCCCACCCAGCCTCACCTTGGGGGCACCAGCTTGCCCCTGAAGAAGTCTCTGAACCATCTCCTAAAGGGTCCCTCGTCACTATCTCCTGGCTCCCAGGGCTGTGATCAGTGTGCCTGTGAATGAAGCCCCCTTCTGCCCACCTTGCATGAACTGTGGGCCATAGCTGGGCTTTCGCTGTTGAACCCCAACCCCCAAGAACCTGGCATAGAGCATGCTTAAAATACAAATGAAGAGATTTTGTTGCTTTTTAATTGGGGGGATCAGATTCTACTTGAGCAGCCTAAAAAAGAGTGGATGCACCTGCCAGAAAAGAATTCTTACAAAATCTCTGTGCACAAACTCTGGAACCACACAGATTCACTGGAGTCCATCTGGCAGGGCGCCCTGCTCTTAAAAAACATTGCCAATCACAGTAACTGTATTTTTGCTTTTCCCTGAAAAGGAAAATGAACAGCAATTTCAAAATTCTGGGAATGAACTTCCAGGTAAGGCAGAAGAAGCTATTGACAATATATGTGGATCTGAGGGTGGGCACTGCTCTGCCACACCCCCTCACCCTTCTAAACACCCTACACTCCCTTCCACACTTCCTCCTACCAACCCCAGGCCTTTTCCAGCTCATGATGAACCCAAAGCTGGGAAGGCTCTATAAGAAAATCTTACCACCCATGTTCAGCAAGTGTTAAAGTTTGCCATGAGTTTCACATGCATTTCACTTGAAGAAATAAAATTAAAGATATATCAACTCCCCCTCACTTCTTCTCCCTCCCTTCCTCAGGACGATGGGGTGAAGTCTTCCCTCTGTGTATGTTTTCATAGGTTTTCCTTCATTTATTTGTAGCTCTTGTTTCGTTCGTTTAGAAATTTCACATGATTTGGCATTCTGTGATACTCAGGTTCTGCTACTTGCATTTCGAAATGAATTTATGACACAATTTACACAATGAAGATGGTGAGCTCTGGGCAGGAGGGGATTCTGTGGGTGGTGCTTCCTGCTGCATGGGTTCCAGAACCATCTGTGGAGCACATGCATGGATGTTGAGCCACCCCTGGCTGGAGTCCTGCAGGGGGCCCCCTGTGGGCTCCTCGGGGTCCATGGAGTAAACCCCCCACCCCGGTGTACCTGCGACGTTGGCCACCCGCAGGGCTTCCTGGTTCTTGGGCGTCTTGGAGCGATTCTGGCTGCGCTGCTTGCCCCCTGTGGAGCGGGTGCTGCGGAGGTGGACTTCAGTGGCCTTGAAGAAGGCCACCATGAAGGGCTGCTTGTTCTGGGGCCCCTGCCGTCCAATCAGGCCCGCCAACTTGGGGTTGATGCTCTGTCCTACACGGGAAGCAGTCAAATGCACAGAACAGGTGGTTAGTGGGAAGCGCTGAAGAGATGTCACATCAGCGAACCTCACAATGTCCATCCGTGTACTCGCCACTCCTCCATCACAAGCATGGCCTCAGCTCTGCCTCTACACCAGGTTGTCCTAGGAGCTTGGAACACAGTGGGAGTCACAGACAGCACTCCCTGGCCTCTGGGCGTGCACACTGGTGAGGAGAGCAGGCAGGAATCATGCAGGGCAGGGAGCCCGTGGTGATGTGCGCGCGGAGACAAATGGAGCCGGGAGGGGTGTGACACAGTGTGACTCAGCGGCTTGCGACTGAAACCCCCACCTGCCGCCCAAGGGAAGGGGGGCAGTGGGCAGGCAGTGGAACCTCTGAGTCCTGGTCTGACTCCCCACCCCTCTTCACCTGGACCTAGCCACATCTGGAATCAACTTCACCAGCAGGAGAGACAGCCTTGGAGGCAGGACAGGCTCTGGCCCTGGGCCCACCTTCCTGGGTTCACATCCAGCCTCTGCCATTCGACACACAGATGCTCCCAGCAGACCTCTGCACACCGGAAGTGCTCATTAGATTAGATGCTAGTTCAGGACAGTGGTCCCGGAGATCAGACAAGCGACAAGCGGGCTGAACCCAGGGGCCCTGGCTCCATCTGAGAGGTCTGGGGAATGCAGCAGAGGCTGTGCACAAGCACTGCTCGGTGGCAAAGGATCTCAAGGAAGCCAGAACAAGAGGAAGAGGGATGCCAAGAGAATTGGCAACCCCGGATACTGGGTGAGAAGGCAGGTGAGGCAGTCATGGTGTTCTGTGCTGTGAGGGTGGGTCCAGTGTGATGGGGGCTAAGAACAGGCTACCAGCTGCAGCAACAATGAAGCCATTGGTCAATACATACTTAACTCATTATTGAGATGTGTTAAAACGTGTTGTTACTCCAATGTTAACTGATCAGAGACATCTCAGTACTCAC
>SJYV01039863.1:123937-180157 GCA_006410875.1 Neotragus pygmaeus | reverse complement strand
GCTCCCATGGGAGAGAGGCTTCCACTTGTATGCCCCTGTGGCAGGATTCTTAGCCCATCACAGGAGGTGTATGTGTGCTCAGGCGCTCACTTGTGTCCGACTCCTTGTGATCCCATGGGTGCAAGCCCACTATGCTCTTCTGTCCATGGGAATGTTCCAGGCAAGAATTCTGGAAGGGGTTGTCATTTCCTCCTCCAAGGGATCTTCCTGACCCTGGGATCGAACCCATGTCTCCTGCATTGGCAGGCAGATTCCCTACCACTGCACCGTCTGGGAAGCCATTATAGGAGGAGGTAAAGCACTTCCAATGGGCATGTGCAAGCAAACACACCCTCCGAGATTCTGGTTTGCTAAGACTGTGGTGGGGCCCGGGCTTTGGTATTTTTTTTTAAATTAAACTTCCAGTCAGGATTTAAGTGAACTTCAAACAGGACCAGAAAGTAGAAATCTAGAGCAAGAAAGCAGATCCTAGCCAAGGTAGACGAGCTGTCATGTGAGGTAGTGAGGGCCCTGTCCTGGGGGTTATGTAAGTGGAGACGATGGCGGTTTGGTAAGGATGTGGTGGGGGAAGCCGGGTGTGCAATTCTAAGACTTTGAGGGCAGTCCCTCCCCTTTTATTACCTTGTTTAGACCATTACATCTGACAGACGTCTGAGACATGGGAGATTTTGCAAGGCTGACATTTGCCAGCACTTCCTGCCTGCCTGACATGGAAAAGCCTCTAACAAGTCTCTCTATGTTGTCCCTCTCCAAGCACCCCACCCTGCTCCCCACCATTCTCAGAGCAGCCAGAATGAGCTGCTTATCAACCCCACCCCACATCACAGCTTGAAACCCTGCAAAGGCCTCCAAATTTGCTTTGGATGAAATTCAAACTCACGATGTGGCTCCCCAGAGGACACTTGACTCTGCTCACTCCCCAGCCGCACCCTCCCTGTCCCAGCCACGTGGCCTGCCCTCCACTGTCCGCCAAAGCTGCCACGAAAACTCCCTCCACTTGTGCGTCCCACTGTCTGGAGTGCTGGTCTCCAGCCCACCCAGCCTCACCTTGGGGGCACCAGCTTGCCCCTGAAGAAGTCTCTGAACCATCTCCTAAAGGGTCCCTCGTCACTATCTCCTGGCTCCCAGGGCTGTGATCAGTGTGCCTGTGAATGAAGCCCCCTTCTGCCCACCTTGCATGAACTGTGGGCCATAGCTGGGCTTTCGCTGTTGAACCCCAACCCCCAAGAACCTGGCATAGAGCATGCTTAAAATACAAATGAAGAGATTTTGTTGCTTTTTAATTGGGGGGATCAGATTCTACTTGAGCAGCCTAAAAAAGAGTGGATGCACCTGCCAGAAAAGAATTCTTACAAAATCTCTGTGCACAAACTCTGGAACCACACAGATTCACTGGAGTCCATCTGGCAGGGCGCCCTGCTCTTAAAAAACATTGCCAATCACAGTAACTGTATTTTTGCTTTTCCCTGAAAAGGAAAATGAACAGCAATTTCAAAATTCTGGGAATGAACTTCCAGGTAAGGCAGAAGAAGCTATTGACAATATATGTGGATCTGAGGGTGGGTGCTGCTCTGCCACACCCCCTCACCCTTCTAAACACCCTACACTCCCTTCCACACTTCCTCCTACCAACCCCAGGCCTTTTCCAGCTCATGATGAACCCAAAGCTGGGAAGGCTCTATAAGAAAATCTTACCACCCATGTTCAGCAAGTGTTAAAGTTTGCCATGAGTTTCACATGCATTTCACTTGAAGAAATAAAATTAAAGATATATCAACTCCCCCTCACTTCTTCTCCCTCCCTTCCTCAGGACGATGGGGTGAAGTCTTCCCTCTGTGTATGTTTTCATAGGTTTTCCTTCATTTATTTGTAGCTCTTGTTTCGTTCGTTTAGAAATTTCACATGATTTGGCATTCTGTGATACTCAGGTTCTGCTACTTGCATTTCGAAATGAATTTATGACACAATTTACACAATGAAGATGGTGAGCTCTGGGCAGGAGGGGATTCTGTGGGTGGTGCTTCCTGCTGCATGGGTTCCAGAACCATCTGTGGAGCACATGCATGGATGTTGAGCCACCCCTGGCTGGAGTCCTGCAGGGGGCCCCCTGTGGGCTCCTCGGGGTCCATGGAGTAAACCCCCCACCCCGGTGTACCTGCGACGTTGGCCACCCGCAGGGCTTCCTGGTTCTTGGGCGTCTTGGAGCGATTCTGGCTGCGCTGCTTGCCCCCTGTGGAGCGGGTGCTGCGGAGGTGGACTTCAGTGGCCTTGAAGAAGGCCACCATGAAGGGCTGCTTGTTCTGGGGCCCCTGCCGTCCAATCAGGCCCGCCAACTTGGGGTTGATGCTCTGTCCTACACGGGAAGCAGTCAAATGCACAGAACAGGTGGTTAGTGGGAAGCGCTGAAGAGATGTCACATCAGCGAACCTCACAATGTCCATCCGTGTACTCGCCACTCCTCCATCACAAGCATGGCCTCAGCTCTGCCTCTACACCAGGTTGTCCTAGGAGCTTGGAACACAGTGGGAGTCACAGACAGCACTCCCTGGCCTCTGGGCGTGCACACTGGTGAGGAGAGCAGGCAGGAATCATGCAGGGCAGGGAGCCCGTGGTGATGTGCGCGCGGAGACAAATGGAGCCGGGAGGGGTGTGACACAGTGTGACTCAGCGGCTTGCGACTGAAACCCCCACCTGCCGCCCAAGGGAAGGGGGGCAGTGGGCAGGCAGTGGAACCTCTGAGTCCTGGTCTGACTCCCCACCCCTCTTCACCTGGACCTAGCCACATCTGGAATCAACTTCACCAGCAGGAGAGACAGCCTTGGAGGCAGGACAGGCTCTGGCCCTGGGCCCACCTTCCTGGGTTCACATCCAGCCTCTGCCATTCGACACACAGATGCTCCCAGCAGACCTCTGCACACCGGAAGTGCTCATTAGATTAGATGCTAGTTCAGGACAGTGGTCCCGGAGATCAGACAAGCGACAAGCGGGCTGAACCCAGGGGCCCTGGCTCCATCTGAGAGGTCTGGGGAATGCAGCAGAGGCTGTGCACAAGCACTGCTCGGTGGCAAAGGATCTCAAGGAAGCCAGAACAAGAGGAAGAGGGATGCCAAGAGAATTGGCAACCCCGGATACTGGGTGAGAAGGCAGGTGAGGCAGTCATGGTGTTCTGTGCTGTGAGGGTGGGTCCAGTGTGATGGGGGCTAAGAACAGGCTACCAGCTGCAGCAACAATGAAGCCATTGGTCAATACATACTTAACTCATTATTGAGATGTGTTAAAACGTGTTGTTACTCCAATGTTAACTGATCAGAGACATCTCAGTACTCACGTAACAAATTGCCAGCCGCAAGTGTTAATTTCTGCAGAAGTTCCCCCCAGGTCAATAACTATAACCATGTCCAGTGGTGATAAGTATTCCAAAGGAAGATAAAGCAAGAAGACAAAACAGCTCAGAGAGGCTGAAAACTTGCCCAAGGACAACGAGCTTGGAAGTGAGGGAGCTGAATCTGAAACTAGGGCAGGCTGCTTAATCATGACGGATATGGTCCCCGCAAGTTTGCTGAAAGGGGTTGGAGGCCAGCGAAGGCACTGGGCCCAGTCACTCTGGAATCAACTTTCCTTGGAGCTCTCCAGGCAGGCCAGATGTCCACAAACCCAGACGCCCAAGGACCAGCTCAGCATCAGGGACATTTGCTTTAGCTGTATTACAGCAAATGTTCAAAACAGCTCCCCCACCCACCACTACTTCACCTTAGTCCCTCTTAACGCCAGCTTTCCTGCATTCTTTAGCAGGGTTTCCTCGAGTTCACTCATCTATAATTTGAATGATTCTATAAAAGAAACCATTAAAGTCGAGCCCCTAGGAACTGTGCACCACCCCCCTCCCCCCAGAAGGCTGTTAGGGTAAAATAAAAATGCCTCCCTGAAAATCTGATGCTGTTTCAGACCCACTAAATGCAGTCACTGCACCTCTGAGGGAAGGTGTCTGGCTCACTTTGGCCATTGGCAGTACAGCCAGGTCCAGGGTCCCACAGCCTCAGCTGAGAAATGGGAAAACAGAGGGAAGAGGGTCTCCAGGTGGCTGAAACCTACATCTGCAGGTGACCAGCCCATGAGGAAGCTGCACGGGGGCCTCTATTTCCTCATCTGTGAAACAGGGGCAATGCCAATTATCTCATCCATGCCCACTCTCCCCCACCCCATTTCTTGCTATTCAACTCAATTTTTATTTAGGCAGCTGTGTCTTAAACTGACTCCAGCCTGGCCATAGTGGGCGAGGCCTGTATTCGAATACTCAGCAACCAACCCTCCAGCCATAGTGATTGGTTCAAGTGACCCAATTGAGCCAATGAATGGAAGTTTCCAAGTGTAGGGTTCAGAGCAACCTTCTCTTTCCCTGGACAGCACTGAGGGAGGAAAGAGAGCCCAGAATCAGCCACCATCTGGCAACCATAGGTGGACTACATCACCAAATGGGGCTGGGCTGGTGGAAGGAAGGGCAGAGAGAACAACAGACATGTGATTTCTGGGGATATCACTGAGCCACTGGATCAAACCAGTTCTAAAGCTGGCCAGATTCTGGCCCCAATCACCCAAACGAATAAACCTCTTTGATTGTTTAGTCCAGGTTGCCATCTTAGGGTTTTTCTTACCCCCTTTTCTTAGAGGCCTGGGGACTAGGGAACGGGGTAGCAAGTTATCTTGGGCCTGGCGGAGCACAGGCACTCAGAGGGTGGGTATGGATTATTCCCCTTCTGTCACCAAATATGAGAAAAGATTAAGGTTTAAAAGGTAAAAGCTGTGTCACCACAACAGACATTCAGCTTCAACAAAACACAGGAGTATGGAAAACTACAGTGAAATGTCACTTCACTCCCACTAAGATGGCTAAAATAAAGGTAGACAAAAAACAAATATTGGTGAGGATGTGGAGAGAGTAGAACCTTCATATGCTGCTGTTGGGGTTATAAAAATGTTGCAGGTATTTTGAAAAACAGTTTGGCAGCTCCTCAAAGAGTTATACACAGAGTTCTCATACAAGCCAGCAATTCCACCCCTAAGTATACACCCAAGAGAACTAAAAACATAGGTTCACAAGTGTTCACAGCAGCATTATTCATAACAGCCAGAATGTGGAAACAACCCAAATGTCCATTAGCTAATGAATGGATAAATAAAGTGTGGTGTATCCATACAAAGGAATATTATTCTCTATTAAAAAAAAATGAAGTACAGATCCATGTTACAGCATGGATGAACTTTGGAAATGTTATGCTATGTGAAAGAAACCAGTCACAAAACATCACATATTATATGATTTCATTCATACGAAATGTCCAGAATAGGTAGATCCATAGAAACAGAAAGTAAATTTATGGTTTCCAGGAACCTGGGGAAGGAAGGGCATGGGGTCAGTGCTAATGGACAGGAAGTCACTTACGGGGAAGACCGCTAGACAGTGCGATGCCTATACAAGAAGGTGAGTGTACTAAAAACCACTAGATGGTGAATTCCACGTTTTGTGAGTTATAAGTTAGTTTTTTAAAGTACAAAGAAGGAAAAAAGGACAAGGACTTCCCTGATGGTCCAGTGGTAAAGAACCCGCCTGCCAATGCTGGGGACACTGGTTTGATCCTTGGTCCGGGAATATCTCACATCTCTCAGAGCAACTAAGCCCATGTCACAAATACCGAAGCCACCTTGCTCTATAGCCTCTGCTCTGCAACTGGAAAAGCCTCTGCAATGAGAAGACCCAGCACCAAAACGAACAGTAGCCCCCACTTGCCACAACTAGAGGATGCCTGCACGCAGCAGGTCAGAAATAAATAATACATAAATTAATTCATTAATTTAAAAAACCCACAGGGGTAGGAATGATCCATCCACTGAACGCTGGGAGACAGTTTTTGTTAATAAATAGTATAAGGATGCCTATCACAGTCCCTGGCACTCATGGATTTAATGACCATTTACTAAATGAACAAACGCCTTCCATGCCAACAGCAGATGGAGCACTCACAGGCCATCCAACCCTCCTCTACATGGTCCCACAGAACAGATATTGTGATGTCACTTAATAAAGAGAAGAAAGGTTACACCATGAAGGCCTTGCAACAAGTCGGTGGTGGAGCCAGGATTTGAACCCTGTTCTGTTGGAGCCAAAGGTCAAGTTCTCAGCTGTGACATCAGCATGTCCCAGAGCTGCAAATGCCCCAGTCTCCCTCCTGGGCTGCCCCATGTGCTAAAAGGAGGTCAAGGCTCCCTAACACAGGGTGGAGGCTGACATGAGCTTAGAGGCCCTCTTCACTCAGGGCCACACCTCAAAGAGCCACCCAGGGGTGGGGGAGGAGACAGCTCTCTCCCAGACTCGTCTTCTCCCTGGTGTTCCTTGAAACATCAACTATGTGACCCTGGTAGTTGGGAAGAATGTGGAATGAAGGACTCCGAACTGGCTCCATCCCCTGGCTTCCTCTTGGGGGTGGTGTTCAGTTGCTAAGTCAATGTTCGACTCTTTGTGACCCCAAGGTCTGCAGCATGCCAGACTCCCCTGTCCTTCACTATCTTTTGGAGTTTGCTCAGATTCATGTCTATTGAGTCGGTGAGGCTGTCTAACCATCTCATCCTCTGTCATTCCCTTCTCTTTTTGCCTTCAATCTTTCCCAGCATCAGGGTCTTTTCCAATGAGTCGGCTCTTCACCTCAGGTAGCCCAAGTATTGGAGCTTCAGTATCTGACCTTCCAATGAATAGTCAGGGTTGATTTCCTTTAGGAGTGACTGTTTTGATCTCTTTCCTGTTTAAGCAACTCTCAAGAGTCTTCTCCAGCACCGTGGTTCAAAAGCATCAATTTTTCAGCACTCAGCCTTCTTTATGGTCCAACTCTCACACTGGGACACGATTACTAGAAAAACCGGACGTTTGACTATATGGATCTTTGTCGTCAAAGTGATGTCTTTGCTTCTTAATACGCTGTCTAGGTTTGTCATAGCTTTTCTTCCTGTTAGGTGGGAGGTTATGAAAACACTACTTAGTGCTGTCCTTGTTGTTTCACACAAAAAAAAACTGGTTTGGGGGCAACGTACTGTGGACATCTTTCCTTGTCAATGAAATGCATGCTGATCTCATCTCTTGCGGCTGCTGAAGGGTCTCGCATCTGCAAATCCCTTTGCCTTGTCCTCTTCTGTCCCAGGTTTGAACAAACAACTTGCTTATTCATTTAGTAGTTCGATCAACAACGATTCATGGAGCCCCCGCTGTGTGCCAGGCACTGTGCTGTGCTATGCTGGGCATAGCACCAAGCAAGGTGGCAGCCCCCATGAGCTGAACAGAGAGGGAGATACGCTCAGGGACGAGGGGGGACTGGTCAGCGGTGAGTCACATGAGGTCTCCATGGGGGCTTGGGATCATGTTCTAGGTGTGACAGCAGCCCCAGAGGATGTGGCAGGGCCAGAGTTCTGTGCTAAGAGGCCCACTGGGGCTGGTGTGTGGGGAGCAGATAGAGTGGGGAGAGGGGAAGCCAAGTGGGGGTCCACAAACAAGCCCCCACCCACCATGCCCTCCCCTAGACCCCCATAGTGCTCAGGGCAGCCTCTTCGGGCCCTTTACACACATTGATCTCCTACAAATAATCAGCAACTCGGGGCAGGGATGGTCCTCTGCATCCACTGTTCCCACACAGGCTAGAGCTCTCAGACGGGACCCAAAGCTCGTTTCACCAAAACTCTGGCCCACAGGCAGGAGAGATCAGAGGCAGGACTGGTCACCAGCCCTCGGACTGCCTGTCTGTGCAGGCAGCTAGATCCTGAACAGTATGCCACCTGCGGTAATGTCATACTTAAGCATGTCGTACTGAGCCCACCCAGCATTTACATGTTGAAACTTTTACCTTTTTACTGTATTCTACAGTGCATGAAAAAACCCTAGTCCAGTTAAAGGGATTTTCCAAAATTCATACCCCAAAGTTTGCTAAGTCTGTAATTCTGTAAATAGTTTGAGTCTTTCCTTCTAGTCTTTCCTCTTCTTACCCATTCACATATTTGATAAAGTTGGAATCATACTTNCCTGGGGAAGGAAGGGCATGGGGTCAGTGCTAATGGACAGGAAGTCACTTACGGGGAAGACCGCTAGACAGTGCGATGCCTATACAAGAAGGTGAGTGTACTAAAAACCACTAGATGGTGAATTCCACGTTTTGTGAGTTATAAGTTAGTTTTTTAAAGTACAAAGAAGGAAAAAAGGACAAGGACTTCCCTGATGGTCCAGTGGTAAAGAACCCGCCTGCCAATGCTGGGGACACTGGTTTGATCCTTGGTCCGGGAATATCTCACATCTCTCAGAGCAACTAAGCCCATGTCACAAATACCGAAGCCACCTTGCTCTATAGCCTCTGCTCTGCAACTGGAAAAGCCTCTGCAATGAGAAGACCCAGCACCAAAACGAACAGTAGCCCCCACTTGCCACAACTAGAGGATGCCTGCACGCAGCAGGTCAGAAATAAATAATACATAAATTAATTCATTAATTTAAAAAACCCACAGGGGTAGGAATGATCCATCCACTGAACGCTGGGAGACAGTTTTTGTTAATAAATAGTATAAGGATGCCTATCACAGTCCCTGGCACTCATGGATTTAATGACCATTTACTAAATGAACAAACGCCTTCCATGCCAACAGCAGATGGAGCACTCACAGGCCATCCAACCCTCCTCTACATGGTCCCACAGAACAGATATTGTGATGTCACTTAATAAAGAGAAGAAAGGTTACACCATGAAGGCCTTGCAACAAGTCGGTGGTGGAGCCAGGATTTGAACCCTGTTCTGTTGGAGCCAAAGGTCAAGTTCTCAGCTGTGACATCAGCATGTCCCAGAGCTGCAAATGCCCCAGTCTCCCTCCTGGGCTGCCCCATGTGCTAAAAGGAGGTCAAGGCTCCCTAACACAGGGTGGAGGCTGACATGAGCTTAGAGGCCCTCTTCACTCAGGGCCACACCTCAAAGAGCCACCCAGGGGTGGGGGAGGAGACAGCTCTCTCCCAGACTCGTCTTCTCCCTGGTGTTCCTTGAAACATCAACTATGTGACCCTGGTAGTTGGGAAGAATGTGGAATGAAGGACTCCGAACTGGCTCCATCCCCTGGCTTCCTCTTGGGGGTGGTGTTCAGTTGCTAAGTCAATGTTCGACTCTTTGTGACCCCAAGGTCTGCAGCATGCCAGACTCCCCTGTCCTTCACTATCTTTTGGAGTTTGCTCAGATTCATGTCTATTGAGTCGGTGAGGCTGTCTAACCATCTCATCCTCTGTCATTCCCTTCTCTTTTTGCCTTCAATCTTTCCCAGCATCAGGGTCTTTTCCAATGAGTCGGCTCTTCACCTCAGGTAGCCCAAGTATTGGAGCTTCAGTATCTGACCTTCCAATGAATAGTCAGGGTTGATTTCCTTTAGGAGTGACTGTTTTGATCTCTTTCCTGTTTAAGCAACTCTCAAGAGTCTTCTCCAGCACCGTGGTTCAAAAGCATCAATTTTTCAGCACTCAGCCTTCTTTATGGTCCAACTCTCACACTGGGACACGATTACTAGAAAAACCGGACGTTTGACTATATGGATCTTTGTTGTCAAAGTGATGTCTTTGCTTCTTAATACGCTGTCTAGGTTTGTCATAGCTTTTCTTCCTGTTAGGTGGGAGGTTATGAAAACACTACTTAGTTCTGTCCTTGTTGTTTCACACAAAAAAAAACTGGTTTGGGGGCAACGTACTGTGGACATCTTTCCTTGTCAATGAAATGCATGCTGATCTCATCTCTTGCGGCTGCTGAAGGGTCTCGCATCTGCAAATCCCTTTGCCTTGTCCTCTTCTGTCCCAGGTTTGAACAAACAACTTGCTTATTCATTTAGTAGTTCGATCAACAACAATTCATGGAGCCCCCACTGTGTGCCAGGCACTGTGCTGTGCTATGCTGGGCATAGCACCAAGCAAGGTGGCAGCCCCCATGAGCTGAACAGAGAGGGAGATGCGCTCAGGGACGAGGGGGGACTGGTCAGCGGTGAGTCACATGAGGTCTCCATGGGGGCTTGGGATCATGTTCTAGGTGTGACAGCAGCCCCAGAGGATGTGGCAGGGCCAGAGTTCTGTGCTAAGAGGCCCACTGGGGCTGGTGTGTGGGGAGCAGATAGAGTGGGGAGAGGGGAAGCCAAGTGGGGGTCCACAAACAAGCCCCCACCCACCATGCCCTCCCCTAGACCCCCATAGTGCTCAGGGCAGCCTCTTCGGGCCCTTTACACACATTGATCTCCTACAAATAATCAGCAACTCGGGGCAGGGATGGTCCTCTGCATCCACTGTTCCCACACAGGCTAGAGCTCTCAGACGGGACCCAAAGCTCGTTTCACCAAAACTCTGGCCCACAGGCAGGAGAGATCAGAGGCAGGACTGGTCACCAGCCCTCGGACTGCCTGTCTGTGCAGGCAGCTAGATCCTGAACAGTATGCCACCTGCGGTAATGTCATACTTAAGCATGTCGTACTGAGCCCACCCAGCATTTACATGTTGAAACTTTTACCTTTTTACTGTATTCTACAGTGCATGAAAAAACCCTAGTCCAGTTAAAGGGATTTTCCAAAATTCATACCCCAAAGTTTGCTAAGTCTGTAATTCTGTAAATAGTTTGAGTCTTTCCTTCTAGTCTTTCCTCTTCTTACCCATTCACATATTTGATAAAGTTGGAATCATACTTTGGCGGAAAAAAAGCACGTTCACCAATAAGGTGATTGCAAATACAGCTGCCTCTCTATCCAGCACTGGGCATTTGGGCTGATGGTTCTCTGGGACACCGTCGTGGGCACGGTAGGATGTGTTAGCAGCATACTTGGCTGTTCCCAAAATGCATCCCCGACATGTTTGCAGACCTGGCCACGTGTCCCCTGGGAGCAAAATGTCCCAGGCTGAGAGCCGGCAGTTATGTATACCCTCCCAAAAATAAGTTAGGCAACACAAACACACAAAAGGGAAGTCAGTGGGGTCAAGTTTTTTTGATATGAAACCCAGAGACGAGGTGATGCTTTGTTAAAGCAGGACAATTGGATGAGGGGGCACAGCATGGAGTACAAATCAGTCAACTAAACAATCCACTCATTTATTTACAAATATCCCTGGTGCCCATATGTCCCGAGCCCAACACGGCTCTGTGCCCGGGGGGTGGAGGAGTGTTCTGACAGGAACAAGACAGGTCTAGGCCCTCATGAGGCCAACAGAAGGAAGGGCTGCCAAGTGACAGGCAGAACATGATATGGTGTGATTCCACAAGGGAGCAAAGAAAGTTAAAGCATACACCAACATATGTGGATATGTACATACATAAAGTTTATTTTTGTTTTAATATCCCCACAAAGGGCAGAGAAAGGTTATACTGGGGGAGAGGACGCGTGGGTTGGCTGGGAGAGGAATTCCTTTTCATTTTATGATGTTACAATATATGGGCTTCACTTAGCACTTGCAAGTATTTGTTTTATTTGTCTCTAAATGTCCAGGGCAAACCACACTGAACAGAGAGCCAAGCCAAACGTATTAGGCAGAGGGATTGAGCCGGGTGACATTCATCTAGGCAAAAGAGACACATCTTATTTTAACATAGGTCTGTATCTTTGGGAAAGATGAAAAGGATTTATATTCTAGACAAGTGTTAGTGCTTGTGCTCATTTACACAAGGGTGTCCAACTCTTTGGACCCCAGAGACTGTAGCCTGCCAGGCTCTTCTGCCCATGGGATTTTTCAGGCAAGAATACTGGAATGGGTTGCCATTACCTCCTCCAGAGGATCTTCCCGACCCAGGGATCAAATCTGTGTTTGCTGCAACGACAGGTGAATTCTTTACTACTGAGCCACCTGGGAAGCCCTAAACGAGAGTTAATAGGTTTAAAAAAAAAAGAAAAAAAAAAAAAAAACAACCCTGAAGATTTGCCCAACGATGGGGTTATCAGATTTTGCAAATAAAAGTACAAGATGCTCAGTTAAATTTGAATTTCAGATAAATGAATAATGCTTGCAATACATGGGACATACTTATACTATGCAGTGATTTGCTGTTTGTCTGAAATTCACATTGAACCAGGCCATTCACATTGAACAACCATCTGTGTTTTATCTGCCAAGACATGCTCCTTTAGTCAAGATAGAAAGCATTTCCTGGCATGTGATGGTGACTGACCCTGCCACAGACTATAACAACCACAGTGCAAAGGCCTCCCACTCACCCAACAGGTAGGTAACAACTCTGCCAGTTGCTGATTTCTTCATCCTTAGAATTCATGGCTTACCTGTCTGTGGGGTATTCTGTTTCTATCTTTTGACTTTTCTTAAATTTTTGTTTTCAAAGTAATGTATAGGCTCCAACATTTTGGCCACCTGATGTGAAGAGCCAACTCATTGGAAAAGACCCTGATGCTGGGAAAGGTTGAGGGCAGGAGGAGAAGGGGGCAACAGAGGGTGAGATAGTTGGATGGCATCACTGATTCAATGAACGTGAGTTTGAGCAAATGCCGGGAGGTGGTAAAGGACAGGGAAGGCTGATGTATTAAGTCCATGGGGTTGCAGAGAGTCGGATGTGACTGAGTGACTGAACAACAAAAATCGACCTTCTTTTGGTAAACAGATCTGTTTTAATGTGTGTATGGGTTCATCTCAGCATCACTTCTATCAGGATACAGGGCACTGCCCACACTCCGAAGAATCCCCTTGTGCTGCGTAATCTCAGTGCGTCCAACCAGGGTTAAGCCTGCCCCGTCCAGGAACAGTGGCAGTTTTTACAACTTGGGGCAAAGGATGCTACTGGCATGGAGTGGGTGGAGGCCAGAGATGCTGTTAAACATCCGACAGCACATAGGACATCCCCACCCCAAAAAATACACAGAAAATGCCAACAGTGCCATGGAGGAGAAACCCTGCTTTCTTGTCGCTCCCTTCCCCGACTCCCAGAATCTAGTGATGACTGACCTTTTTGCATCCTTACAGGTTTGCACTTTCTAGACATTTCATATACAGGCATGCCTAGTTTCCTGTGTCAGCTTATTTCAACCCACATGTCTCTGAGATGCTCTCATGGTGCCATGAGTTTCACGGTCCATAGTGTGGATGCACGAAGTCTGGTGATGCATCAGCAGCTGAAGGACACGTAGGCTGTTTCCAGCGTGGGTGAGCACAAGTGTCATGAGATGTTTATGGACAAGTTTTGTGTGGACCTACATTTTCATTTCTGTGATGTGAAGCAGAGATGCAATCCTTCGCCTTGCCCATTTCCCACACTCTTTGCATACTCTCAGAGTCCATCAGGGCTGGCATCATCCCGCCTGCCATCTGGAGAGGCCAGGAGGCGACAGAGCGGCTCTGCTTCCCTGGCAGGGCTGAGTCCGCTGCTAACACTAACCAGGGATGGCAACTAAAGTCCATGGGCCAAATCCAGCCCTCTGCATCTTTTTGCAAATACAGTTTTGTTGGAACAAAGCCTTTCACATCCATGCACACATTTACCATCTGCTTTAGTGCATAGATTTACTGCCACTCTAATGACCAAGTTGAGGAACCTCACAGAGAGCGTCTGACCCACAAAACCAAAACATTTATCATCTGGCACTTTACAGAAAGAGTTTACTGATCTCTGGACTAACTGACCCAGATCCATATAATTCTAGACTTGTAAAGAAAACCATAAAATGTCCCCGTGAGATAAGATGCCTTTACTGTCTACTATCTGCCATGGAAAGGTTCCTGGAAGAGTGGGCTCTACCCATTGCTGGTTCACAGCAGATTATTGAGTATGTGCTTCATGCCAGGCACTGTGTGGAGCCCATTCTATGTATGGCTCCTCAAGCAGGAGTACTGACTACTGTGCTACGTGCTGTGCTTAGTCGCTCAGTTGTGTCCGACTCTTGTCAATCCCATGGACTGTAGCCCGCCAGGCTCCTCTGTCCATGGGAATTCTTCAGGCAAGAATACTGGAGTGGGTTGCCATACCAGGGGATCTTCCCAACCCAGGGATTGAACCTGAGTCACCACATTGCAGGCTGATTCTTTACTGTCTGAGCCACCAGGGAAGCCCACTACTGGCTACTCCACTTACAGATGGAGAAAGCTGACTGGAGGCTACAAACTTGATCACTGAGCCTTCGCCGAGCGCAAGTGGCTGGAAAAGCAGAAAGGAGAGGTTGCCCAGGCATGGACACAGACCACTTCTGGGGCCTCCAGGAGTTGGAGGGATCCATGGAGGCTCGAAGGGGAGGTCCTTACAAGAGGCGGGCCAGGTGGGGGTGTGGATGTTGGACTCTGGGAAGTGAGTTGAGGACCAGGGACGAGCCAGCGCATCAGGCCACGGCTGGTAAGTCCCAGGGCCCCGAGCAGAAATGGCACGCCCAGCCCAGAAGAGCCCAGGAGCAGATGAGAAGCACACGATGGGCCACCCAGGAGAAAAGAGAGTGCAGCTCAACCGCAGAGAGTGGGGGCATTTTGGTTTTCTTGTGGCTTCTTTGTTTTCCAGGCCTACAGCTATCGGGTGCCCCTCAGAGTCCCAGAGCATAAGAATGCTCCTCCTTAATTGTGCAAAACACATTAATTCCAGCCACTCCTCTTGATGGACTAAGGCCTAAGTGACCAGAGAGAACACAGTTAATGTTTGTGACATCTTGCCCCAATTTCCCAAGGCCACCCCAGACGCCAGTGACCATCAGCCCTGGAAGGACCCACCCCAGCCTCCCGGTCATCAAGGCCTCTTCCTTGGTTCTCTCGCTCTGGCTTCTGAACAAACAGGATGTGAAGCAATCGCAAGGGCGAAGGCACCTGGGAGCCAGCTGTGCCTCGGGTGGACTGCTCGCCAACCTCAGCTTGACGGGGCTTAGTCTCCTCAGCCTCTGTGGGCAATTGGCTCACTCCCGGGGCTGTCCCCAGCTGCTGCGGCCGGCACCACACTTGCACAGCATATGCCCTCAATCCCTTAAGTGCCTCGCAATCTCATTTGATCCCATCTGGGATGATCAAGAATAGGGATATGTACTCTTGCGGCCCTGGAGAGAAGCCTGAGGCCCTCTCTGCACATAGAAGTCCAGCATGAGCCTGAGTCTGCCTTCCGATGGCAGAGATGGGTGGGTGGGAGAAGAAGGGGCCCTTCTGGTCTTGGAGCTCTGGGGACGTCAGGAAGCTGGAGGTCCCCTACGAGAGAGTATGAGACAGGAACTGAGACCCTCAGATTATATTCTTGGGTCAGGGAGCCAGGGCTGATCATTGCTGCCCTCCCGAGCCGTCAGTGATTTCTTAAGCAGACAAGGGAGAGAAGGAGGATCCTGTAAGTAAGGACAAGAGACTGGAACCCTTGGAGTAGGTGCTTCTGTGTCTACAAAGGTGTAAAAGACTCCAGCCCAAATCAGTATTCACTTCACCGCTGCTTGGCGATGGGAGGCAGTATCAGGAATGCCATGTGCAGGAATCCCCCTGAGCCATCCTCAGTATGAGATGTGTATAAGAGACAGATTCTTTACTACTGAGCCACCTGGGAAGCCCTAAACGAGAGTTAATAGGTTTAAAAAAAAAAAAAAAAAAAAAAAAAAAACAACCCTGAAGATTTGCCCAACGATGGGGTTATCAGATTTTGCAAATAAAAGTACAAGATGCTCAGTTAAATTTGAATTTCAGATAAATGAATAATGCTTGCAATACATGGGACATACTTATACTATGCAGTGATTTGCTGTTTGTCTGAAATTCACATTGAACCAGGCCATTCACATTGAACAACCATCTGTGTTTTATCTGCCAAGACATGCTCCTTTAGTCAAGATAGAAAGCATTTCCTGGCATGTGATGGTGACTGACCCTGCCACAGACTATAACAACCACAGTGCAAAGGCCTCCCACTCACCCAACAGGTAGGTAACAACTCTGCCAGTTGCTGATTTCTTCATCCTTAGAATTCATGGCTTACCTGTCTGTGGGGTATTCTGTTTCTATCTTTTGACTTTTCTTAAATTTTTGTTTTCAAAGTAATGTATAGGCTCCAACATTTTGGCCACCTGATGTGAAGAGCCAACTCATTGGAAAAGACCCTGATGCTGGGAAAGGTTGAGGGCAGGAGGAGAAGGGGGCAACAGAGGGTGAGATAGTTGGATGGCATCACTGATTCAATGAACGTGAGTTTGAGCAAATGCCGGGAGGTGGTAAAGGACAGGGAAGGCTGATGTATTAAGTCCATGGGGTTGCAGAGAGTCGGATGTGACTGAGTGACTGAACAACAAAAATCGACCTTCTTTTGGTAAACAGATCTGTTTTAATGTGTGTATGGGTTCATCTCAGCATCACTTCTATCAGGATACAGGGCACTGCCCACACTCCGAAGAATCCCCTTGTGCTGCGTAATCTCAGTGCGTCCAACCAGGGTTAAGCCTGCCCCGTCCAGGAACAGTGGCAGTTTTTACAACTTGGGGCAAAGGATGCTACTGGCATGGAGTGGGTGGAGGCCAGAGATGCTGTTAAACATCCGACAGCACATAGGACATCCCCACCCCAAAAAATACACAGAAAATGCCAACAGTGCCATGGAGGAGAAACCCTGCTTTCTTGTCGCTCCCTTCCCCGACTCCCAGAATCTAGTGATGACTGACCTTTTTGCATCCTTACAGGTTTGCACTTTCTAGACATTTCATATACAGGCATGCCTAGTTTCCTGTGTCAGCTTATTTCAACCCACATGTCTCTGAGATGCTCTCATGGTGCCATGAGTTTCACGGTCCATAGTGTGGATGCACGAAGTCTGGTGATGCATCAGCAGCTGAAGGACACGTAGGCTGTTTCCAGCGTGGGTGAGCACAAGTGTCATGAGATGTTTACGGACAAGTTTTGTGTGGACCTACATTTTCATTTCTGTGATGTGAAGCAGAGATGCAATCCTTCGCCTTGCCCATTTCCCACACTCTTTGCATACTCTCAGAGTCCATCAGGGCTGGCATCATCCCGCCTGCCATCTGGAGAGGCCAGGAGGCGACAGAGCGGCTCTGCTTCCCTGGCAGGGCTGAGTCCGCTGCTAACACTAACCAGGGATGGCAACTAAAGTCCATGGGCCAAATCCAGCCCTCTGCATCTTTTTGCAAATAGAGTTTTGTTGGAACAAAGCCTTTCACATCCATGCACACATTTACCATCTGCTTTAGTGCATAGATTTACTGCCACTCTAATGACCAAGTTGAGGAACCTCACAGAGAGCGTCTGACCCACAAAACCAAAACATTTATCATCTGGCACTTTACAGAAAGAGTTTACTGATCTCTGGACTAACTGACCCAGATCCATATAATTCTAGACTTGTAAAGAAAACCATAAAATGTCCCCGTGAGATAAGATGCCTTTACTGTCTACTATCTGCCATGGAAAGGTTCCTGGAAGAGTGGGCTCTACCCATTGCTGGTTCACAGCAGATTATTGAGTATGTGCTTCATGCCAGGCACTGTGTGGAGCCCATTCTATGTATGGCTCCTCAAGCAGGAGTACTGACTACTGTGCTACGTGCTGTGCTTAGTCGCTCAGTTGTGTCCGACTCTTGTCAATCCCATGGACTGTAGCCCGCCAGGCTCCTCTGTCCATGGGAATTCTTCAGGCAAGAATACTGGAGTGGGTTGCCATACCAGGGGATCTTCCCAACCCAGGGATTGAACCTGAGTCACCACATTGCAGGCTGATTCTTTACTGTCTGAGCCACCAGGGAAGCCCACTACTGGCTACTCCACTTACAGATGGAGAAAGCTGACTGGAGGCTACAAACTTGATCACTGAGCCTTCGCCGAGCGCAAGTGGCTGGAAAAGCAGAAAGGAGAGGTTGCCCAGGCATGGACACAGACCACTTCTGGGGCCTCCAGGAGTTGGAGGGATCCATGGAGGCTCGAAGGGGAGGTCCTTACAAGAGGCGGGCCAGGTGGGGGTGTGGATGTTGGACTCTGGGAAGTGAGTTGAGGACCAGGGACGAGCCAGCGCATCAGGCCACGGCTGGTAAGTCCCAGGGCCCCGAGCAGAAATGGCACGCCCAGCCCAGAAGAGCCCAGGAGCAGATGAGAAGCACACGATGGGCCACCCAGGAGAAAAGAGAGTGCAGCTCAACCGCAGAGAGTGGGGGCATTTTGGTTTTCTTGTGGCTTCTTTGTTTTCCAGGCCTACAGCTATCGGGTGCCCCTCAGAGTCCCAGAGCATAAGAATGCTCCTCCTTAATTGTGCAAAACACATTAATTCCAGCCACTCCTCTTGATGGACTAAGGCCTAAGTGACCAGAGAGAACACAGTTAATGTTTGTGACATCTTGCCCCAATTTCCCAAGGCCACCCCAGACGCCAGTGACCATCAGCCCTGGAAGGACCCACCCCAGCCTCCCGGTCATCAAGGCCTCTTCCTTGGTTCTCTCGCTCTGGCTTCTGAACAAACAGGATGTGAAGCAATCGCAAGGGCGAAGGCACCTGGGAGCCAGCTGTGCCTCGGGTGGACTGCTCGCCAACCTCAGCTTGACGGGGCTTAGTCTCCTCAGCCTCTGTGGGCAATTGGCTCACTCCCGGGGCTGTCCCCAGCTGCTGCGGCCGGCACCACACTTGCACAGCATATGCCCTCAATCCCTTAAGTGCCTCGCAATCTCATTTGATCCCATCTGGGATGATCAAGAATAGGGATATGTACTCTTGCGGCCCTGGAGAGAAGCCTGAGGCCCTCTCTGCACATAGAAGTCCAGCATGAGCCTGAGTCTGCCTTCCGATGGCAGAGATGGGTGGGTGGGAGAAGAAGGGGCCCTTCTGGTCTTGGAGCTCTGGGGACGTCAGGAAGCTGGAGGTCCCCTGCGAGAGAGTATGAGACAGGAACTGAGACCCTCAGATTATATTCTTGGGTCAGGGAGCCAGGGCTGATCATTGCTGCCCTCTCGAGCCGTCAGTGATTTCTTAAGCAGACAAGGGAGAGAAGGAGGATCCTGTAAGTAAGGACAAGAGACTGGAACCCTTGGAGTAGGTGCTTCTGTGTCTACAAAGGTGTAAAAGACTCCAGCCCAAATCAGTATTCACTTCACCGCTGCTTGGCGATGGGAAGCAGTATCAGGAATGCCATGTGCAGGAATCCCCCTGAGCCATCCTCAGTATGGGAGAAGCCTTGTCTTGTTCAAGCTGGAGCAGAGTCTGCAATAGTCCCCTGGCCCATCAGAGCTCCACACAGATGTTTGAGTGAATAAATGTGCTTTCAACGTAGGCCAAAAGGCCCTTGACTATAGGAAGCTGGTTCTGACCACTAGGTGCTGGGGCTCAGAGAGTTCATCATCACTTCCCAGGCTGGCATGCAGGCCCTGGGCTGACTTGTCCATCAGGCCCGGTGGTCAGGCCCACGGTATTTTTAGGGGCCCAGGAAAACATTGTAACGTCTCTTAAAATCAGACACAAAACATGAGGTTTTTAGGGCTGGACACAATGTTTTCATTTTTAATCCGGTTAGGATTATATTCGTTATACCCAGATGGTTATAAATGTGATTTTTAATATTTTTGAATGGAGGGAGGACCCCTGGCCTCTTCAGTGACACTGGCTCCTCTCTAGTTAGTCCTGTGGGAAACCCACTGTCTTCTGGGTCCTTTTTCAAATTCTCTTCTCAGGAAAGGGGATTTGGAGAGAACAGCCAGGCAAAAACCAATTCGCTTTAGGGTCCCGGGCTCTGTCTGGATGGCCAGCTGTGCACCCAGCAGGAGCTTGTTAATGACACACTGTCCCCAGGTATGGCTGCTGGTGACGTCATTCCACGGACAGGGTGCTGGCCCAGGGCTCAGCATTTTACATGAATTCACTCTTTTCTTCCTCCCAGCCGTAATTATGCCCGAGGAACAAGGGACATGGCATCAGAAGGTTGGACTGAATTCCTAAGATCACATGAGGCCGCCCCGTGGAGCACCAGGCTCCTGGGTCCTGGAGTCAATGCAGGAGCTGCAGGTCTAACCCCCCTCTGCTCCTGCACAAGACCCCCTGATCCAGGCAGGCTGTGAGGGGTCAGCTCTCAGTAGCACCTCCTGGACAGCCCCCTTGCCAGCTGGCAGGCCCTCCGCTCTAGTGTCAGGGTTCCTTCCACTCAGGAGGCCTCTTCTCCCCTCTCCCACCACCCTTAGGGGGTGGGAGGGTGCCCAGCCTGCGTGGCTGGGGCAGGGGAGGAGCTTCCTGTCCTTGTCTGTGCAAGGAGGGACAGCAGACACCAGCCCTCCTTCCGGCAGCATCCCATCCTCAGAGATGAGATGAGGCTCCCCACTTGGCTCCTGATGAGCCCCAAGTGCCCGAGGGGTTTATGGGCTTCTCCCGCAGGGGCTTGCTGGCTGGCGGAGGCCCCAGCTGTGCACACTCTCCGACAGGAGGGCTGCAGCTGGAAGAAGAGGAAACAGATACACGCTTCCTGGGTGGTCTCAGGCAGCATTTGGAGACGGGGCTCACCTCACCTGGCACCAAACATCAGGAAAGGAGGTCTGTAACTCCTGTACTTCACAAGGATGAAAGTGAGCTCGCTGTAAGATGCTGCATGCCGAACTCAGCGCCCCATCCCCTCTCCTCCCAGATGGGGAACTGGGAGTTAGGCACGGGTGCCATGCCCTGGAACTCGTCCTCTCCAGGTGCTGTCCAAGGCAGCGACCCTCACTGAGTTCATGTTACAGCCAGCAAGTGGTCCCAGGGCAGGGACCAGGCTATTTCCACAGGCCACGCAAGGCTGGCACACAGTATTTGCCCACTAATCTGCCCATCATGTGGACTCCAACATTCACGGACTCCCCAGCAGGCCCCGCTGATCTTTCACCTGTGTAGGCATCCAACATGAAATGGTTTGAACTCACGTTTAGATGTGGCTAGCCTGAGCACCATCTTATAAACAGTATACCACAAAACACAGGGCATGACTTCAACAGAATCTTATCACTGGGCCAGATCCCAAGTTACTGAGGAGCTTGTGATAAAAGGCAGATTCCTGGGCCCATCTTCGGGGATGTGCCATCAGAGGGTCTGGGGGTGGAGCCTGGGAATCTGTATGTTCAATGTGCCTGCCACCCTGAGGATTCTGATGCAGAAGGAACCCCGTGGAGGAAAAGTTTTCCAACCAGGAGCCTGTAGTCTCAGAAATGCTGGGCTCTCTCGCTTCTTCTCTCATCCCCCCTTCAAAGATCCCAAGACTCACATGCCCAGCTGGCCACTGAATATTCTGCCCCTCCTAGATGGTGTGGGTGGGTGGGCCTTTCCTGACTTGGGCAACCAGACCAAACTTGCTGCCTCAGCGTGCACAGCACCTAGACAAGTCAGGTCCCTGGGCGGCAGCATCCATGCCCAACTCCAGGGCCCCATTAGGAGGGGAGGAGGTGAGGCACCAAGTCAGGGGCCTGGCATCAGACCCTTACCCTAACTCTAGGCAGCATCTTGTGGCCACTAGGCTATACTCCTCCTGCATGGAGGCAGCTGATGGAATATGGAGACTCAACACCCCTCAGGGGCCTCAGTTCCCTCACCTGTCCCATGGAGATGTTAATAATAGCATCCACTCAACTGGTAATGGTGAGGATTATAGGAGACAATGGCAGAAAGCACTTACTTTGTGCTTAGCAGCTACCACATGTTAAGCAATTAAGCTTTTCACTCGCATGAGATCATCTAATCCTTCACAACCACCCTGAGAGGTGGAAGCTATTATTAACCCCATTTTCCAGATGAGGGACATTAAGTGACTCACCCTGGGTCATGTGGCTAGAAACAGCAGAGCTGGGACTCAAACCTGGGGAGTTTAGCCAGCTCCTGAGCCCAGGCTCTAACCATCGGGCTATGACAGCTCAACAAATGCCAAGCCTCAGCAAAAGGTGGGGGTCAAAGACCCTGGGTGTGGGGGAGAAAGGGGTTGGCAGGCTTGACACTGGGTTGAGTGTCACTTAAGAGAAAAACAAAACCTAAGCCACTCTGAGCCAGAAGGGTAGGCAGAACAGAGGCGCACCAGACCCACTGAGGTCAAGTTAGCAGGTCAAACCCATACCCACAAGTTCAGGGAAAAGGTCCCTCTGAAGAAAGCAACCAAGCCTCCCTCAGCCTCACTTGTGCACAGGTCAAGTTAGCAGGTCAAACTCATACCCACAAGTTCAGGGAAAAGGTCCCTCTGAAGAAAGCAACCAAGCTCCCTCAGCCCCATACCCAGTATGTTCCACAGGGGCTTTTAAGAACAAAGAAGAGCTGAATGAACCTATTGCCAAATAAGTTTGGAATTCGTCTATGCTGTTGACCCTATCAGGAGATTCACAATGGACATTGGCAAAATAAAGGTTCTGATAAGTCCTGCAGTGAAACCTGCTTAGTTCATCCCACCTAGCCTTTCTTGCACGTAACTGATCATGATTCCGCACAGCACACAGTGTGAGAAATTCTGGTAGTGGCAAACTCCTTCTGTAAACAGCATTTCTGAAAATAATATTTTCAGCCTTTCTGGGCCATGGCGCCACTGTCACAACTACTCGACTCTTGTTACAACACAAAAGCAGGCTCAGGTGATGGCATAAACCAGTTAGTGTGACTGTGGAATACTAAGACTTTATTTATGGACACCAAAATGTAAATCTCATATAATTTTGTCGCAAAATAGTCTTTTAAAATTTTTTTCTCAGCCATTTAAAAATTTGAAAACTATTCTTAGCTTACAGGCACCCCAAAACAGCCTGGAGGCTGAATTTGGTCCACCATGCATAGCTTGCCAATCAGGCATAGAACAACAGGAAACTACAGTACCTTCTGCTGCTGCTGCTGCTAAGTCGCTTCAGTCGTGTCTGACTCTGTGCGACCCCATAGACGGCAGCCCACTAGGCTTCCCCATCCCTGGGATTCTCCAGGCAAGAACACTGGAGTGGGTTGCCATGTCCTTCTCCAATGCATGAAAGTGAAAAGTGAAGGTGAAGTTGCTCAGTCGTGTCCGACTCTTCATGACCCCATGAACTGCAGCCTACCAAGCTCCTCCATCTATGGGATTTTCCAGGCAAGAGTACTGAAGTGGGGTGCCATTGCCTTTTCCGACTGTACCTTCTAGGAACCCACTATAAAGTGTTAGGGGCATGGAAAGGGGAAGGAAGGTTTGGGGTGGGAGGGAAGCTTGGGGAAACCGTCAGTAGGAAGAAGACTAGACTGGATAGAAGACAAGTGTGGTCCTAAACTCTGTGACAGTTCCCAAATAGCATGTGGCCATAGACAGATAATTCTGGAGAAAAAATTATAAAATGTATCTATGCTGTCTAAATCTACTTGGCAAAACCCAGCATTAACCACAGTAAAAGAAAAACTAAAAACTGGAACAATATTTACAGCTCAATCACAAAGGACCAAATGTCCCCAAAATGTAAAGCAGAAAAAAGCCCAACACACTCTGCAAGCAATGGACAGAGGAGACAGACAAGGAGGAAATGGCAAATTTAGAGGAAGGGCTCAGCCTCACTCAGAGAAGAGAAAAACAAAGCAAAACTGTGAGATCCCATGTGTCATCTTTCAGATTAGCCAAAACAGGTTAAGTTTGAAAGCTGATGAAGAATATGCCTGCCAATGTGGGAGATGCATGTTTGATCCCTGGGTCGGGAAGATCCCCTGGAAGAGGAAACACCACACCAGTATTCTTGCCTGGAAAATTCCAAGGGCAGAGGAGCCTGGCAGGCTACAGTCCATGGGGCCACACAGAGGTGGATACGACTGAACGACTGAGCATCTTCCTTCCAAAAAATAAGGGGCACCGGTGCCCTCGTACAAATGGAATGACCTCTCAGGGGGGTAAATAGACAATACTGATCAAAACTACAAACAGACAATGTCATTTTTAGGAACTATTCCTGAGTTACACTCACTCAAGGGGCCAAGGACATACGCACTGCAGCCCTGTTTGTAAGAGTGAAAGACGGGAAACTCTAGACATTCATCACGGGGGGACTGGGTGAGTCACCTTTGGTGGTAGTAACAACTTCTAGGGCATGTGTATTACAAGCCGAGTCCTCTTCTCAGCCCTCGGTACTCAAAGCACAGTCTGGGGACCAGCAGCCTCTGCATCGCTTGGCGGGTGTTTGGACCACAGCCTCCTCTTTGCCCCAGACCTGCTGAATCAGAATCTGCATTTTCACAAGAAGCCCAGGGATTCCTGTGTACCTCAGGACATGATTTTTAAAAGTCTTCTGTATTAATTCACTCAACCTCAGAACAACCCAATGGCCCAGGCCCTCTCCTTACCTGAGTGTTGGAGATGAGGGATGGAGGCTCTGGGACGTGAGGGAAACTGTCCAGTCACACAGTGAGAGAGCAGCAGGGCTGCATTCACTCCCATGCACACAGACACACAACAGCCTTTAAAGAACAGGAAGCTCTTTAACGGCGGAGAAAGACCAGGCTCCGAGACACAGTCAGGTGAAAAGAGCACGGTGAAGGACACTGTATAGACTATGCCAGTATTTGGGGGTGGGGAGGTGCGGAAGCAGACTCTATACATTTAATAGCTTAGATACCCAGAAAGCATCCTTGAAGTGAAAGTAGCTCAGTCATGTCCAACTCCTTGTGACCCCATGGACTGTCCATGGAATTCTCCAGGCCAGAATACTGGAGTGGGTAGCCTTTCCCTTGTCCAGGGGATCTTCCCAACCCAGGGATCGAACCCAGGTCTCCTGCATTGCAGCTGAGTCACAAGGGAAGTACCCAATAACTTGGACATAGCTGCCACTGGGAGGCGGAACGCAGCAGCTGGAGGAAGGATGTCAGAGGGAAACTATTCAGTGCTGCACACATCTGGAACTTAAATTTTGAGCCTGGAACACTATTGTTAATACCTAAACTAAAATATGGGCTTCCCTAGTGTCTCAGACAGTAAAGAATCTGCCTGCAATGCTGAAGACCCAGGTTTGATCCCTGGATCAGGAAGATCCCCTTAAAGAAGGGCATGGCAACCCACTCCAGTATTCTTGCCTGGATTATTCCATGGACAGAGGAGCCTGGTGGGCTACAGTCCATGGGGGTCACAAAAGAGTTGGACACAATTGAGTAACATAACATAACACACTAAAATATAAATTTTTTTAAACTGGTATAAGAAAGATGTTACACATCCTAAAACCACCCCCACTTCATAAGAAACAGACTTTGGGGAAGGAGAAATTGGCACAGCTGGGCCCACCCTACTGCTCCACTTGCCTTCCTGTCTGCCCTTCTCAGAAAACACGGCCATGGCATGAGGGAGAGATGCTGGGGGAGGGCAAACAGTACATTCTCCAAGTATTTGGGATTCGGTACTACATTCAGTCTCTTGGAAGGGGGTTCATGCCTCACACCAGTGCAATGTCCTTCACTGCGGTGATTTTGCCCTGCAGGGGACATTTGACAATGTCTGGAGACATTTTTGGTGTCACAAGTGGGAGAGGCTATTGGCTTCTAGTGGGGAGAGGCCAGGGATACCATGAAACATCCTACAAAGCCCAAGAATCCCAGGATGTCCTGTGTCCTGAGTTTGAGAGGCCTGCAGCAGCATGGCTCAGATGTTGCATGTGGGAGCATCACTAGGCGCTCAGCTGAAGTGTAGGTTCAGATAGGGCAGGCCTGGGATGGGCCAGAGGGTCTGCGTTTCTAATGGTGGGGCCACCTGTGCTGCTTTGGAACCACACTTGGAGCAATGAGGCCTTACCCAACCCAGCTTTGGCCAACAGTATAAATGCCATATGAAAAGAGGGTAGAGACTGCTTTCATTTGGGTTAGAATGCTGGACAGGAAGTGCTGAGGGGGTAGGGAGTGGAGGAAACCTGGTCCTAATGGGCATGAGTGGAGCTCCCTCCTGGGTCTAGGTGGCAGGCCGCATCAGCACGAGCTGGGCTGCTGGCCGGGGACTTACCGTCCAGAGTCTCCACCGACAGCTGCAAGCCCAGGTTGTGCCGCGGGTTGACCACCCAGTGGTTGCTGGTGGCTGTGATGTCAAAAACGAGCCAGCCCTCCTCTGAGGCCCAGAGGGTGCGGCTGTCGAGAAGGAACAGGTCGGACTCCCTGCAAGAGAGGAGAGAGACGCAGGCTCCAGGTCAGCAGGTCGTGGCTCGGTCACCCCTGTCAGCCAGTCAGCCACCGGTGCATGGGAGGCCTTTGTGAGTGGGGGAGCTGGCAGGAGGTCCGCCAGCCCGTCCCCCGACAAAGTGGTTCATCAGACCAAGATCCAGCCATGGAGACCCCTGATGGGAGACAGAGTGCAGAAGGGGGGTAAAGAGATACACACAGGAGACAAGGAGCTGCTACAAGACAGATGTGCCCTTCAGACTTGCTGGGGGTGACAGAGGATGAGATGGTTGGATGGCATCACTGACTCAATGGACATGGGTTTGAGCAAGCTCCGGGAGATGGTGAAAGACAGGGAAGCCTGGTGTGCTGCAGTCCATGGGATTGCAGAGAGTCAGACACGACTGAGTGAATGAACGACAACGACAATGTTGAGGGGATACCAGTGGGACAGAGAACAGGAAGGCAGGAATCTCACCGTCTCCACGAGGCTAGAAGTCTCAGGGAACAGAAGTTCACCCTTGTTCACTTATTCACCACTTGCCAGGCACTGTCCCAAGTGCTCCATACACGTTGTCTCATTCAGTTCTTACAACACTAAATTGTGGGGGTATTACCATCTCTGATGGATCCAGGATAAAACCATGACTTGCCCAAAGTCACTTAGCCAGGAAGATGCTAGACTGGAGCTTCAGCCTGGCAACCGAGCATCAGTACAGAGATGCTCCTCATTTCCACACTATATAATTTCTTCATGAGGCCACCAAGCATTAGGAGAGGAAGTACTTTAATTCTCTTCCTCAGATTTGTAGTAGAAAATGGTTAAAACCACAATTGACCTTGTAAGGATGGAAGGTGAATGGATGAAGATGGATGGATGGATGGATGGTGAAGGATGGATGAATAGAAGAAAGAAGGATGGATGGATGGATGGATTTTTACATTCCTAGATAGTAGAATTCTAGTATATAACATATCATAATGTACCTTTGCGACTTTTAATTATAAGAATTTGAAACAAATATTTTGAGTCCTTTGATAGCCAGTTAATATATTTGAGCTCCTATACTGTACCAGGCAGTGGGTACAGTGATGAACAGCATCCAACCCATTCCTGCTTCAAGGTATTGACAATCTTTTTCATGCTGGGGGGAATCTAATTTTCCTGGGAAATGACATGGCTCAGTTGGTAAAGAATCTGCCTGCAATGGAGGACACCCAAGTTCAACCCCTGGGTCAGGAAGATCCCCCGGAGAATGAAATGGCAACCCACTCCAGTATTCTTGCCTGGGAAATGCCATGGGCAGAGGAGCCTGGCAGGCTACCATCCACGGGGTCACAAAGAGTCAGACACGACTGAGCAACTAAACCACCACACCATGCATGTGATTGAGATACGACTTCCGAGCTTATGGACCACAAGCGGAGCCACAGCACAAGACGGTGCCTTGTCCTACAGTCTCTTGTGACTGTAGGACACCCACTGCCTCTGTAATACAGAGAGATCAGAGGAGCAAGGAAGACTTTTTAGAGCCACAGAACATTTTGAGGATGCTGTTCAACTTTCATGGCCAAACCGAATTAAGATAAGGAGACAATCTTCCGTGACCCGTTTACTTCTATTTTTTTCCCGGGGCCCTTTCAGATGTAGCTTCAAAACTGACTTGGAGAAGGATGTTCACACAGATCTCAAATGAGAACTTCCACTCTCTTCATCTCCAATCTGCCTTGATGGCTTTCCTCGCTATGGAGAGTTACCAAGACTGTCAACGAACCAGCTCGCTGCTCTCAACAATTAACAGATGAGAGAAGAAACACACTCCGAAACAATCCCCTCACTCGCTCAGGCGCCCAGGGCCCCAGCAGGAAACCATCACACTGCAGCACAGAAGTCATCAACCTGGGTGGCGACTCTGCCAGAAAATTGTTATTTGCAGGAAAATGTGACCAGATATCCGGATAGGCCCTGATGGACAGTAAAACAATGAATAGTAACTCAGGGAACAGAATCAGGCCTTTGGAGAGAGAACACTTTGCCAAACGATACTAAACGTTCTCTTATTACAGCCGGGACACTGAGGGCCAGATGTTACAGGCGAGCGTTGACTCACTGTGAATCAACGTGCATGCGAGCGCAGCCTCCCTCCCCTGAGCCCTGGTTCGCAGTGTGTTCCAGCCTTGCTGAGGAGAGCCAAGCCTTCGTGGAAGGCACTGGAACAGGACAGCCCTGTCGAGGCGGGGGGGTGGGATGCTCACATAGGCTCTGCTTTGAGATGGGGGGCTCAGCCCCAGGTTGGCCCCATGAACGGGATAAGCGAGAAATTACTCAGCAGCCACGTCCAGACAGACAGCTGGGAAAGTGTAAACTTCTCGACACCACCTGGAGCATCTTATTAGAAATCAATGGCTCTTACTCCAGGAGGAACGAACAAGCCCTTTGTGACATGTGTATTCACCACGAACACACCGACCTTCCTGACTCAGCCCAGGTGAGAGCAGAAGCTGGACATGTCAGGGTGGGGACTCCGCGTGTGCCAAGTCACTTCAGTCTTGTCTGACACTTTGCGACCCCGTGGACGGTAGCCCATCAGGATCCTCTGTCCACGGAATTCTCCAAGCAAGAATACTGGAGTGGGTTGCTATGCCCTTCTCCAAGAGATCCTCCCAACACAAGGGCTGAACCCATGTCTTTTACAGCTCCTCAAGTGATAGGCGGATTCTTTGCCACTAATGCCACCTGGGCTTCAGGGAACCTAAATGCCCTCTCTCCCCTTTGCCACTGCTGAGAATCTAGGTGCTTTCTGTGCACCAGCTCCCTGATCTCCAACAATCAGGTTACTGTTCCCATTTTATACACAAGTAGAGTGAGGTTTAGAGGGGGGAGGACAAAAGTCCACATTGATAAACCTTAAAAGTGAGAGAACCAGGACACAGTGCTGGAAGCGTGACCTGAGGACTTGGGCACTTAAGCCTCGTCACCACCTTAACTCACCCTCTCACCAAGGGGCAAGAGATCAGGAGCTTGTTCAGTCCTGCACGATGCATGTTATTGTCACAACATTGTGGGGAGCAGAGAAAATATTAGAGAAGGGGCGTGGGATGAAGTCCAGGCAGCAGGGAAGGAAGGAAGCAAGTAGGGCAAGCCAGCTGATTGCAGAGCCTCAGTTTCCTCCTCTGTAAAATGGCCAGAATGCCCTCTCCTGCAGCAGGTGAGGGAGCTAAGGGAAGTCGACTCTAAGGACAAACTCTCAAGGCTCTTGGAGCACTGCTATAGTTACTCCAAGTCATGCCAGTGTTGGCCCACAGTCCCAGCTAGACAGCAAGAAATTCTAGGATGGGGACTTTATCCTGGTCCCAGTCCTTATGTGATTTCCTAAGATCCCCACATATACACGCAAACAACAACAGACCACATATCCACTCAAACAACGTTCACCTTTGACACCAACACTCATCAAAGTGTATCAGGATGTTCACAGTTGTGCACCGTCTGCAAACATGCCATCAACAATTCCTCCTCTCCCTCCCCATGCGCAGCGCTCTCATAAATCGGGAAGTCTGCTCGCACCTCTCACGTCTGCAGTGACCATCTGACTCGCTGCGGACCAGTGGGAAGGAGGCCCTGCCATGTCCAGGGCAAGAACGCAACAGGCTTCTCGGATCTGCTCTGCTGCCCACGGGACCGGCAACCCTGACTCCTCTACTGGAGAGAAGGCACGGAAGGGGAACAGGGCAGCACCTGTGGAGGAGGAGGGTCTATGAGGGGAGAAAGAGAGAGAAACCCAATCAGCCCTCACGGGAGGTGCATCTAGGGCATTCTGGCCCCATCCACACTCCCAGCTTCACTGGGGACTACAACAGACACTACCAATAGGAGAAAAACTGCCCAGCTGAGCCCTGCCCAAATTCCTGAGCAATTAAATGATTGTGGTCCTAGCCACTGCATTGTGGGTGGGTTGTTCACACAGAGATAGAACCCAAACAACAGTCACACTATTCAGAACAGAAAAATGGACAACTGACCTTAATTTACTGAGAGGGACAGACGAGTGTAAACAGAGAGCACACCCCAGGGCTTCACAGCTCCATCAGAGGATGGACTTGTTGACAATGGGGATATATGGTATAGAATAAGAAGTTGTCATAAATAGGATGTGTAATTTCCAAATTTCTGGGAAAATAGAAAACGCTAACATGGGTTAAGAGAAAAAGAAATAAAAATTTGAGTCAAGTTACTCAATATGTACTAGTGAATTGAAATAGGAGTAAAACACCCTCCCCAATCCACACCCAGATGGTTTGATACTGTATTTTTACCAAGGTCACCAAATTATTAAGAGAAAATTGCTTTTTATACAAACTGGTCAAGAAAACGCAAGAGGCAAATTGAGAAGCTATACTGTAAAGCTAGCATGATTCCAAAGATGGAGAAGGCCAATTTGAACAGACATTTCTTTAAAGATACACAAATGGCCAGTGAACACACAAACAGAGTGTCAACATCATTAGCCATCGCTGTTGTTTGGTCGCTGAGTCCTGTCCAGCTCTTTGCAACCCCATGGGCTATAGCCCGCCAAGTTCCTCTGTCCAAGAATTCTCCAGGCAAGAACACTGGAGTGAGTTGCCACCTCCTACTCCAGGGAATCTTCCTGACCCAGGGATCGAACTAGCATCACCTGTGTCTCCTGCATTGGCAGGCGAATTCTTTACTACTGAACCACCAGGAAAACCCCTTAAATAGCACAACTCTGAATATACTAAAAACTAATGAATAATACATTTTACAAGGTTGACTGGATGATGTTATATGAATTATATCTCACTGAAGCCATACTTAAAAAAGTGAATAAAGCCAACCTAAGTTCGAAATATAGAGCACAGTGTCATGATGCTAACAACTTTTTCTAAGCTGACACACCTTACTTGGGGAACCTAAACACAAATACTCCGGAGCTGCAGCAACAGTTCCTTCTGAAGGGTGTTTCTCTCCTCTACACACACATCAACGTTGGCGCAAATCAGCAAGCACCATCTGTTTCTGAAAGAAGTGAGACAGTACGAATTTGCATATTTCCAGTTTTACTGGGTCAGTGGAGCAAACCCCGGCACCGTGGCTGGCCTGGCTTCACCTCCTCTTCGGGGTGGGGACAGTTCTGCCCACTCCTCCAGGCTCACAGAGGCAGCCGGGCTGGGAAACAAACTTAACCTCCCAATGAAAGAAACACCAGGAGACCCCAAAAGCAGACTTCTCTCCTCCCGAAACCCAGGCTCCCCCAGTCCTTGCTCTGTGTGAGGCACAAACCACCAGTGATCCCAGCTCTGTGGCAGGGAGGGGTGTCAATATTTAACCACCAGCCTGGGGACAGAGTGGGCTTCCCTGGTGGCTCAGAAGGCAAAGAGTCTGCTTGTCATACAGGAGATCTGAGTTCAATTCCTGGGTCAGGAAGATCCCCTGGAGAAGAGAATGGCAATCCACACCAGTATTCTTGCCTGGAGAATTCCATGGACAGAGGAGCCTAGCAGGCTATGGTCCCTGGGGTCGTAAAGAGTCTGAAATGACTGTGTACCTAACACTTTCACTTTTCACTGAAGTCAGAGTACTACTGGGGCTTGCAGGCTGCCCCTCCCTGGGACACCCAGGAGAGTAGCTGAAATCTAACCCACAGAGGGAAGCAGGAGGAAGCCCATGCCATCGCCTGACCCAGTTTCCAGCATCTCAACCCACCTCCCTCTGGAAAATTCTACCATGACAGAAAAGTGGATATTTTAAAATCTCCAGCGTGGGAAGGTGGAAAGTCCTTTTCTTTCCGCCCCTTCCCAGCTTTTTTTTTTTCTTTCTGCCCTGTGGTTCCTTAGAGACTATTTAGAGACTGTGATCTCAAGGAGAGCCTTTGCCCACGACCCATTCCTGGAGCAGTAGAGCCCCACACAGGATGCAAGATGCCAACCGCTCCGCCCAGAGCCTCGGAGAAATCATTAACACTTTGCACACTCCTACCTCCTGGGAACACAAGCCTGGCAGGATGGGAAGCCTGGGGATTCCACTGGCCCCCGGGCTCTGCAGGCAGGAGCGAGAGCTATGGTCCAGGGGCTGTGAGTGCATCTCACCTGAGGACACGTAAACCCTGAGGAAGGACCCTCAGGGTGAGCAAGACAAGGGAAAGCATCAGATTCGAGGGGTGAGGCTGTCCAGGGAGGTCATTCCTTGAAAAGTGTCTCCTGAGGGAGGCCCGAAGGGTGAGCAGGGCTGATGTAGCCCAGGGTAGGAAGCGTGTTTCAACAGAGGGAACAGAATGTGCAAAATCTCATGAGAGAGGCAACCGTGGAGGGGCTCTGGGAGCTTGGTGAGCACAGGGGTAGGCCGTGGCATGAACCTGCAGGGCGGCCTCCGGCCACGGGAAGGTTCCGATGCTGGGAGAGCTGGGCGGCTGGCAAGAGTTTTAAGCAGCGAATGGAAATAATTGGCTTTGGGTAGACTCTCCCTAGGGCTTCCCAGGTGGCTCAGTGGTAAAGAATCCACCTGCCAATGCAGGAAACTCAGGTTTGATCCCTGGGTTGGGAAGATCCCCACTCAAGTATTCTTGTCTGGAGAACCCCAAGGACAGAGGAGGCTGGCGGGCTACAGTCCATAGGGTTCACAAAGAGTCAGACACAGCTGAGCGGCTAAGCACAGCACGCAGACTCTGCCTCAGCCCTGCTCTGACCCTCACCCTCACCCTACGGCTCTTTGGGAAACTCAGGGCTGGACATTCTACTTTTAAAACCCTACATGTTGTAAACAGTTTCTGGGCCTCGAGAACACTCCTCAGAAGGCAGTAAGCGATGGAGAGGCCAGAGTTTTCCCAGACTAATTCGATGTCACGGAGGGGGAGCAGGCGATGGCTCTGCTAAGGCTGAGTCAGGCTGGGAAGGCAGCAGCCCCGCCACCATGCACCTGGAGTCGGCCCAGCCGGCCAACATCAGCCCTGCAGGGGAAGCAGGGAAGGAGATCAAAGGAGCCCACGGAGGAAGGGGGGGCGTGGCTGCTGAGGCTCTCGGTCCTGGGAGTGCCCCTCTGGGCAGGGGAGGACCCGGCCCAGATCCTGGCACCCCACTGGGCTTCAGGGAATGCCCCATCTTTCTTCCAAGTCACCCAGACTGTCCCTGGTGACCCCAGGACAGGAAGATGAAGTCAGGGAGGTCCAAGGCTTTTTTTAAACATTTTTTTTTCCTTAAGGTTGCGCCTATCCAGGAAGCCTAAAATTAAGTCATTTGGGGAGAAAGGTGGAAAAACACACACACCAAAGCACAATATCCTCTCGCAGCCAGAGCACGAGTCACCAGCCCACAGCTTCCCCCCCACCAACAGGACTGTCTGTCTGTCTGTCTGTCTCCCTCCTCTCTTCCCTCCCCCATCCACCTACCAGGGCATTCACAGGAGGGTCAAGAACACTCCTGCCCAGAGCCCAAGAGGCCTATGTTATCAAAGTCAGGACACAGATCAGCAGCGATTAAGGTCTGGGTCTCCGTTGCCCCGTTTGCAAGAGGAAGGGTTGCAGTCTGCCAAGCTCTCAGAAACTGTCTCCCACAAATAAAGTATTGAGAGAGGAAAATGAGCAGGTTGAAGACCACAAAGTTCTCTCTTCAAATTGAAGACCAGAAAGCACCAAGAGCAAGCACCAGAAGGCACTAAGAGGTTTCACGATGCACATCAGCTCTTGAGAGGCTCTGAGAGATCCTGGACTATAAAGAAACTATATATAGTTCTTTGGACTATAAAGAAAGCTGAGCACTGAAGAATTGATGGTTTTGAACTGTGGTGTTGGAGGAGACTCTTGACAGTCCCTTGGACTGCAAGGAGATCAAACCAGTCAATCCTAAAGGAAACCAGTCCTGAACATTCACTGGAAGGACTGATGCTGAAGCTGAAACTCCGATACTTTGGTCACCTGATGGGAAGAACTGAGTCACTGGAAAAGACCATGATGCTGGGAAAGATTGAAGGCGGGAGGAGAAGGGGACGACAGAGGATGAGATGGTTGGATGGCATCATCGACTCAATGAACATGAGTTTGAAAAAGCACTGGGAATTGGTGATGGACAGGGAAGTCTGGCACGCTACAGTCCATGGGGTGGCAAAGAGTTGGACACGACTGAGTAGCTGAACTGAGAGGTCCTGCTGCAAAGCACTGCCTCCTCTGGCCGTGGAGAGTGCTCTTTGAACTTACCTACACATGCAGATCATGGGGGCCCACGGTGGACAGCAACGAGGACTAGAACTAAAAATGGGATGCAGCTACTCGCTGGAGAAAACAGCCAGGAGGTCTAAGGGGAGCTCAAGATTCTCCCCAGGGTAGATCATACTCTGAGGAGGTCAGCGATGTAGGATTGTGAAGTAAGGCTTTGGGTCCTAGGAAAGTTGAAATCAAATCACCGCAGAGTGATCCTGGGAAGGCTTGTTTGGTGTAAAGTGGGGATAGCAATGAGCACTATTCTAAGGATGCATTAACTAAGTACAGTTGAGATGCCTGCAAGGAGCTGAAGGCTCAAGGCTCCAGGGTACAGCAGAGCTCATGCACAACCACATCATTCTGCCCCTCCAAGAGGCAGCAGTCTTAGAACAGGCCTGGCATGGAAACGGCCCATTGAACCCTACAATACCTAAGAGGCAAGTCCTGTTGTCCCTTTCACAGGAAGGAGAGTGAGGCTCAGGGGGGGCTTACAGAGCTCCTGGGGTGGAGGGAGAGCAGCCACCTAGAGGAAGCTCAGCATCCTCTTTCTACTCTTCTGGCCCCTCCCTGCTTCCATCCCCAGCAGCCCTGCTGGGCCTTCAGAACCTCCATTCTAAACAGATCACCACCCTGCTCTAAGCCCTTTATTAGCTCTTAGAATAAAAAAGCCAAATTCCCCACTGTGTTTCATTAAAAAGGAGAGGATGTAACTGCTGGTCCAAAGTGGGAAACACGGGAGAAAAGGAGGCATTGATAACTCCAGGTGGGCACAGGGGGGCATTTTGTCATCCTTCCTATAGGCTCTGGTGGGGTCTGGTCTCCCTCCCTCTCCAGCACCTCCTCCCACCCCACTGTGCTTCTGTCTGCCCCACAGGGCTCCAGCCACCCCAGCCTCCTTTCAAGCTTTCATCTGGGCCAGATTCCACCCACTCCAGGCCCTGGTCCATGCTGTTCCCGCTGCCTGGAACACTGCTCCCGGTCCTTTTTCCCCTGTCACACCTGGACACCCTGCAACCCCCCAGGGAAGCTCCTGCCTGATGGGCGCATCCTCTTCCAGCCTCACGGCCTCTCCTTTCCAGCACTCAGGTTGGAGCTGAAATGTGCTCCTATGGTTCTCAGGTTTTCCTCTCACCCCAACACACTGTAAGCTCCTCAGCGGCAGGAACCAGTCCTGCTTTGCTCACCTCTGTTGCACACAGTAGGTCTCAAAGACCTTTGAAAGAATGTGCTGCTAACTGGAGTTTCGTTTCAGGCAAGGAGGTTTTCTGGTGTCACTTTCTGTAGTTTTATGCTACTCAAAAAAAGGAAGAGTGAGTGTTGCTTCTAATGATTCAAGTGCCTCTGGGCTTTTCTGGTGGCAAAGTGGTAAAGAATCCGCCTGCAGCGAAGGAGACATGGGTTTGATTCCTGGGTCGGGAAGATTCCCCGAAGGAGGAAATGGTAACTCACTCCAGTATTCTTGTGTCGGAAATTCCATGGACAGAGGAGCCTGGTGGGCTACAGTCCACAGGGTCGCAANTTATGTAGCACAAGAGGTACACAAAACTACAGAAGCCAGACCTGTACTAAGGAAGATTATTCATTCTACTCATCTGAAATTCAAATTTAACTGAGTATCCCGCATTTTTATTTGTTAAACCTGGCAACTCTTCTGGTGTGACCACGGGAACAAAACACTCTCCACATGGTTGGTGGGAGTGTGAACTGAAACTACTCATGGCTCAGACGGTAAGGCATCTGCCTGCAATGCAGGAGACCCACGTTCAATCCCTGGGTCGGGAAGATCTCCTGGAGAAGGAAATGGCAACCCACTCCAGTGCCCTTGCCTGGAAAACCCCATGGACAGAGGAGCCTGTAGCCCATGACGGCAGGCTACATACAGTCCACAGTGTCGCAGAGTCGGACATGACTGAGCGAGGCTCCACTTCCTTATATGGAGGATGTGCACTGTCTATTAGAATTGCATCCATGTAGCCTCAATTCTGTTTCTGCAGAATCCAACTAAAAATACACCCACTCATATTCAAAATGACAGTCCGTTCANGAGAGCTCAGCATGTGCACACAGACAATTGGCTAAAAACCTTCTAGCACAATCCGCATGAGGGGAGATGCACGGTGATGAGAAGAACAAGGATACCCCCGGGTAGTGATGTGAAAGGATCGACAAGGTTCACAGTCAAGACCATCAAGGTTTAGTAATAGATGTAGTTGCAGGAGACACTGCAAGATGTGATACCATTTGTAAAAATATTTAAATGCACAAATATACTTGCTGATTTGAAAGAACTCAAGAAACCGGGGGCAGAGACAGTTAACTAAGGCAAAACACGGGAAACAAGAAAAACTTGGTTTTCTAGTATTTAAGATGACCCCCCACAAGTGACAGTGCTTGCCAAGGCAAATGTGCTAACAGGTTCCCTTTCCCACTGAAGAGGCCAGCAGAAAGGAGGCACCCACACTGTCTTCCTTCCATTAATTATGATGAGTGGTAGGGAGGGGAAGGTCTGACATCCCAAGATGTCCAAACATTCAGCCACCGGGTCGCATGACCTAGGTCATGTCCACCTCCGGACTTCAGAATGTCCCTGTTAGGGGCATGTTTCAGCTCTTTCTCTTAGCCTTCTCACCCCTTGGAGGACTTTGAAACAAAACTAAAAGGTCTCAAGAAATTAAATTCTTTCAACAGAAGCTTCCGGTTCCTGACCTCAAGATTCTTGGAAGGCTAAGAGTTCTCTGCCTGTTTATTTTTCATTTGTGGATTTTTATCCCTTAAACATTTCATTACAAACAGCCACTTTCATTGGTGCCCTTACATCACATGCTGGGTTTCAGTGATGCGTGGGAGATAGGCAGACTGTCAAAAATGCTTCTTCCTCTTCTTCATCCCCCTAAAGACACACCGACCCAAACGACCCATAAATATCCATAGGGGGTCACACAACCGCAGGCTCCGTGGCTGTCCCTATCCCTAACCCAACCTGCTGATGGTGATAGTGTTAAGAAATGGCGACATACACCATTGTTGTTGTTTAGTCACTAAGTTGTGTCTGATTCTTTGTAATCCCATAGACTGTAGCCTGCCAGGCTCCTCTGTCCATGGGATTTCCCGGGCGAGAACACTGGAGTGGGTTGCCATTTCCTTCTCCAGGGGATCTTCCTGACCCAGGGACTGAACCCACATCTTCTGCATTGACAGGTGGATTCTTTACCACTGAGCCACCAGGGATGCCCAACCTACACCATACACTTTCTCTAAAGAAGATAAACAGCCTGGCATGTGGTTGGTGCTCCCCCAGTCAATCCTAAAGGAAATCAATCCTGAATATTCACTGGAAAAACTGATGCTGAAGTTTGGCCACCTGATGTGAAGAGTCGATGCATTAGAAAAGACCTTGATGCTGGGAAAGATCGAGGGCAGGAGGAGAAGGGAGCAAGAGAGGACAAGATGGTTGGATGGCATCACCGACTCAACGGATATGAGTTTGCACAATCTCCAAGAGATAGTAAAGGACAGAGAAGCCTGATGCGCTGCAGGCCACGGAGTCGCAAAGAGTCAGACACGACTGAGCGACTGAACGACAATAACATGGGAAGTAGCCACGACAGACAAAGCCTCATCCTCTGCCACTGCCTCCTCTCGGGAGGAGCTCGGGACCCCGCCCAGGCCCCGGGATGGTACCCACCTGCCCAGGTGCTCTTGCAACACCTGGTAGACACTGATCCGGAATGTCTCATTGTGGAAGTGTTCCCGGATGTAGTCCTTATAAATGCGGAACTCAGCTGCAGTCACAGCCTCCCCTTCTGGGATCTTGGAGAGATCAAACCGGAACTCCCGGTGGTGGTAGCGCGGGTGGAAGAACTCTTTGTCATGTTCCACTGGGAAGGGAAGGAAAAACACATGGGTACCAAGAGCTCATTAGTGACTGGGTTTCACTCTCCAGCTCAGAGTCCAAGCATCAAGCCTATGCTTGATAGAGACCTGCCCGTAACTGGCAACCCCTAGTGATGACTGCCTGTTCCAGGCCAGGCCAAGCCGAGAATGGGGGTGTGGACCCCCAGTTTACAAATGAAGACAGCTGAAGAACCCAGAAGTACAAAAATGGATGTTTGCCCATCGTGTGCTCTGTGACTGTCTCAATCCTGAACCTCCACTGTCCCGCGCAGCCTGATGCCTAGTAGGGCTCCATTAGTCTACTGGATTCAATATATTAATCTTCGTGTAATTCCCGAATTACAATTTTTTTAAATAGCATACATGCAGGAAAGCACACAGACCCTAAGTGTTCATGAAGCTCTGTGAATTTTCTCAACACAAACGCCCCCAGAGCACAACACAGCACATTCTCGACTAGTGCCAAAGACACCCCTGCAGGGCCCCTCCCTCATACCAGACCCTCACTTGTCCCCAAAGGTGACTGCCATGCAAACAGCCGACAGCACAGACTCACTTTTCCCACCTGGGGTTTCCCCACCTGCATCCGCGTCCTCCGATCAACCGTGTGTGCCCCCCACCCACCCTGAGGCTGCGTGGAGCAGCAAGTCACTCATTCAGCTGCTGTACTAGATGTCACTGTATGGACAGGCCACAGCTGACTTTTCTATAGGCATCTGGGTAGCTTCCACTTTGGGACCATCACAATTGGGGCCATGATGAACATTCTTGCTTTTTGGTGAACACAGTTCTATGAGGTAAGCGCCTTGAAGCAGGACTGCAAATGCACAGAAATCAAAGATTGGTCAAAGGTAAGCATTTTGAAGAAAGGGGCATGGAGAAAGGTCCCCGAGTGTTAGCCTGGAGTACCTGGAGTGCAGTCAGGCCTGTAGTGGATGTAACCGGGAGGAAGAACCCCACAGGTGAAGCAAGAAGGAAGAAAACACATGTGGAGGCAGACAGGTTAAACTCGAGGTGACCTGCAGGAAATCCAAGCAGAAAAGTTGACGGGAGTTTTGAGAGTCCGATTGGGGACTATTGAATTGCATTTACGGATCACATTTTGTGGGAGAGAGACACACACAAGAGAAAAATGTAGTGGCCTCGGACCACTATTNCACATGTGGAGGCAGACAGGTTAAACTCGAGGTGACCTGCAGGAAATCCAAGCAGAAAAGTTGACGGGAGTTTTGAGAGTCCGATTGGGGACTATTGAATTGCATTTACGGATCACATTTTGTGGGAGAGAGACACACACAAGAGAAAAATGTAGTGGCCTCGGACCACTATTGCATGAGAGATGGAGAGCACAGCCATGGGAAGAACTCAGTCCAGGGAAAGAAGCAGGACTAGAGATAAGCCAGATAAGACAACCAGCCTGTGGCCAGACTCAGATAACAGGGGCAGGGTGACCATTCACGGGATTTGGTCATCAGCTGCTCAGAGACCACAGGCAGTGGTCATGGTCAAGAGAGCCATGCAGAAAGGGCAGAGAGATCAAGACTGTGGCCAGCGGCACATGAGAGACCAAGGAGTCTCTCATGGGGAGGGAGGGACGGTCCGCCCATACAAGGCTGCCTCCACTCCCTCCTCCAGCAGCTCTCCCGGCCAAGGCTAGGAAGACTTGATAAACAGTAGTAATCATGTTAATGGCCCAGCTGCTCCTTCCAAAAACTTTATGGTTTTTAGAAAAAGCTTAACTTTCCAGACTATGTGATCCTTTCACTGTTCCCTAAGATGCCGCTAATCTATGAGAGAGGACCCAGAACTGTACAAGCAAAGGAACACTTTCCAAGTAAAAACTGTAAGTCCAGCATCAGAAGTCTGTTCCTAGCTCAGGAGCTCAGTCTGGACCACACAGCTCCAGTTACGGGCAGGGAGCAGACCCTTGAACCCCTTTCAAGAGGCTCTGAGAACCAGCAGAACCAACCAAAGTCCACAATATAACCAGAAACTAGAGCTGAGTTTTCAAAGACCCCTGACTGCTTAGGATCCCCTGGCCCAGTATCCCCACCCCTCAAGCCGATTTCACTCTGAAGCCTTCAACCCCATCTCCTTCCTGTCCTAGGGGGATATGATCCATTCAGAAGATCCTGGCACATGCCAGATTTCACTGAGCTGATGTTACCAAGGCTGCTGTCACCTAGTGATTTACGGCCCTGCCGCTTCAAGGATGTGAAATTCGATGACGGCTCTTCATTCATTCCAAGATTTACACGGCAAGATTAAGGAGCTTCAAAAAGCCGCCAGAGGCATACCATAAATTGGGAGTTCTAGAGAAGTGAACAGGCATAGCAATGAACATTACAGGAGAACGCTCTCTTAATAACATGAGCGTTGATACACTCTGCTGCTCTTACAGAAGAGAGGAGACAGTCCTAAACACAGTGAAAAGCAACATCGCGTAAAAGTCTAAAATGATAAACCCTGCCACGAAAATATTTCGATGTCTCCTTGCCCCCCATGTATTAATTCTACAGGAATTTCTTGACTGCCCAGTATGAGGGAGAGAGCCCTGTTGACCTGCTAGAGGAGAGAAACTGATAAAAGCTCATTTGGATTGTAACTCTGACACCCACCCAAACCCCAAGCTAGGTAAGAGCCACCATTTTTAAATGTGGTAAAAATGCAGGGCTTCCGCCGGGACTCAGCAGGAAAGAATCCATCTGCAACACAGGAGATATAGGAGACATCGGTTCAATCCCTGGGTCAGGAAGATCCCCCCAGAGGAGGAAATGGCAACCCACTCCACTATTCTTGCCTGAGGAATCCCAGACGGAGCAGCCTAGTGGGCTACGGTCTACAGGTTGCAGGGTAGGACACGACTCAGTGATTGAGCACTCTCGCAGGCAGCAACAGCACACAAGTGTTCTAATTTTTCCACATTCTCTCACCAACACTTATTTTCTAATGATCTGTTTTGATAGTAGCCATCTTACTGATGGGAGGTAGATGGTCACCAGTCTCAAAGCCCTCCCACTGGCCTGAATGCAACATTACATGTCACACATACACATTTCCTCAAATTCTTATAAAACCCTTGCTCAGAAGTCAGCACGTGCATTGGCTCCATTTTACAGATGAGGTCACTGAGGCTCAGAGTGGTAAAGTTGCTTGCCTATGGCCACACAGCTGGTCTGAATACTTCCCCACTCAGCCATACGCTCTCCCTTATGCCAGGAACCACTGCCAACCTCTTAGCCGGGGAGACGACTAAAAAAAAGACACCCCTAGGACTCCCCTGGTAGTCCAGTGGTTAAGAATCCGTGCTTCCGTTGCAGGGGGCACAGGTTTGATCTTTGGTTGGGGAACTGAGATCCTTCATGTTGCACAGTATGACCAAAAAATTAAAATTAAGAAAAAAGACCTCCCTAAAGTATCCTTCAAGCTCTCAACACACATGACATGATCACAACAGTAATCTCCTTAAAAGCTAAATTCAGAGTGAAGACTGCATCCTGCCCAGGTCCCTCTTTGTAAATCTTGCTCATGCCAGAGTCACCCCAAGGGAGGCTGACAGCTTGAAGGTAGGGTAGCATTTACCCGTCTCCCCATCATCCCTCCCCAGCCCCCCCAAATCAGGGGGTGGGCCCCGCCTGGCAGAGGGCACACAAGCAGCATTGTCTCCCCAGAACCGCCTCTTCAACTCTCGAACTTTCTACCAAATGCTTTGGCTGCCAATAGGACCACCTGGAGCCCCAGCGCCGGGCGCTCTGAGAGGGTCTTCAGAGACACTGCCTCCTTGTTAGATGCCGGGGGCTGCATCCCAGGACGGGGGGCGTGGAGGCGAGCCCACTGGCGGCCAGGCTTTTTGTCATAAGCGTGGCAGCCGCACAGATGTGGGGGGGGGGTGGGGCAGGGAATTACTGTACCGCAAGATTAAACACTCCGGTGTCAACATGTGCGCAGTGTTGCTCGAACAATGTTATCATTGTGAATTGAATGGACCAAAGGGTTTAGGGGATGGGGTGAGGAGAAGGAGAAAAGATGGGTTTAATTATCTCTAGGGCTGAAGCCAGTTGTTTGCCTAAAAAGCCCCAGACATTGCTAGAGCTGCAGAGAAAAAAAGGGCTGTAAGCTTCCATCGACTTTTCCACCATAAACTAAGGCAGACACCCTTCCCCCGTGAGTACCCCATCTCCCCAGGGGGGAACCCACCCCCAGGGATCTCTAGGTCCCCACTCCCTCCCCATCCTTGGCTAATTGAAAATGAAGGGAAAGAATGGAAACCAGTTACTATTTCGACTAAACTAGTGATTCTCAGCCTGGGGCAATTTTGTCCTGCCCTTACCCTCCCCAAGGGCTATTGGGCATTGAATGCCTGCATCCTTCCCCCTACTCAGCCCCTGTAACAATTTAGGGAGTGTGTGCTACTGGCATCTGGTAGGTAGTGGCCAGGGACATTGCTAAACATCCTCCGAACTATAGGGGATGGTCCAGCCCCAACTGCCAACCAGACAGAATTGAGAATCCTGGAGCTAACAGACACACAAGCCTCATGAAATCTTGGTTTCAGTCCCAACTAGGCTCTCATCTGTCTAGGTGGAACCTCAGGCTTAGTGGGCCTCAGATCTTCCCTCTGTAACAAAGGAATGGATTTAATTGTTCTGAAGTCCCATTTCACTTCTGTTGTGTGTCTGTATGTGTCAATCACGCAGTCATGTCCAACTCTTTGCAACCCCACGGACTGTAGCCCACCAGGCTCCACTGTCCATGGAATTCTCCAGGCAAGAATACTGGAGTGGGTTGCCATNCCATCATCCCTCCCCAGCCCCCCCAAATCAGGGGGTGGGCCCCGCCTGGCAGAGGGCACACAAGCAGCATTGTCTCCCCAGAACCGCCTCTTCAACTCTCGAACTTTCTACCAAATGCTTTGGCTGCCAATAGGACCACCTGGAGCCCCAGCGCCGGGCGCTCTGAGAGGGTCTTCAGAGACACTGCCTCCTTGTTAGATGCCGGGGGCTGCATCCCAGGACGGGGGGCGTGGAGGCGAGCCCACTGGCGGCCAGGCTTTTTGTCATAAGCGTGGCAGCCGCACAGATGTGGGGTGGGGGTGGGGCAGGGAATTACTGTACCGCAAGATTAAACACTCCGGTGTCAACATGTGCGCAGTGTTGCTCGAACAATGTTATCATTGTGAATTGAATGGACCAAAGGGTTTAGGGGATGGGGTGAGGAGAAGGAGAAAAGATGGGTTTAATTATCTCTAGGGCTGAAGCCAGTTGTTTGCCTAAAAAGCCCCAGACATTGCTAGAGCTGCAGAGAAAAAAAGGGCTGTAAGCTTCCATCGACTTTTCCACCATAAACTAAGGCAGACACCCTTCCCCCGTGAGTACCCCATCTCCCCAGGGGGGAACCCACCCCCAGGGATCTCTAGGTCCCCACTCCCTCCCCATCCTTGGCTAATTGAAAATGAAGGGAAAGAATGGAAACCAGTTACTATTTCGACTAAACTAGTGATTCTCAGCCTGGGGCAATTTTGTCCTGCCCTTACCCTCCCCAAGGGCTATTGGGCATTGAATGCCTGCATCCTTCCCCCTACTCAGCCCCTGTAACAATTTAGGGAGTGTGTGCTACTGGCATCTGGTAGGTAGTGGCCAGGGACATTGCTAAACATCCTCCGAACTATAGGGGATGGTCCAGCCCCAACTGCCAACCAGACAGAATTGAGAATCCTGGAGCTAACAGACACACAAGCCTCATGAAATCTTGGTTTCAGTCCCAACTAGGCTCTCATCTGTCTAGGTGGAACCTCAGGCTTAGTGGGCCTCAGATCTTCCCTCTGTAACAAAGGAATGGATTTAATTGTTCTGAAGTCCCATTTCACTTCTGTTGTGTGTCTGTATGTGTCAATCACGCAGTCATGTCCAACTCTTTGCAACCCCACGGACTGTAGCCCACCAGGCTCCACTGTCCATGGAATTCTCCAGGCAAGAATACTGGAGTGGGTTGCCATTCCCTTCTCCAGGGGATCTTCCCAACCAGGGGACTGAACCTAGGTCTCCCCCATTGCAGGCAATCTTTACCCTCTGAGCCACCAGGGAAATCTTCACTTCTATTCAGTTCAGTTCAGTTCAGTCGCTCAGTCATGTCAGACTCTGCGACCCCATGAATTGCAGCATGCCAGGCCTCCCTGTCCATCACCAACTCCCGGAGTTCACTCAGACTCACGTCCATCAGGTCAGTGATGTGGTCCAGCCACCTCATCCTCTGTTAGGTTGTACCATAAAGAGTTGGGAACTTTCTATCGATTTTGACCTATATGTGTTTCAACCTAAAGTTTAATTTTACACCTTCACTGTCCAGTATGATAGCCACTAACCACACGTATACGCTGGGCACCTGCAATGTGGCAGGTGTGGTAGTGTTTATATTTCTTTCAGAGTAACTGGTTTAAATTGAAACAGCCCCATGTACCCAGGGGCACCCATACTGGACAGCAGATACAGAAAGGCTCAATCATGGTGGAACTTACATAAAAGTTCACCCATGGTGGAACTTTCAATTGGACAGCATGGCTCTGCGGCATCAGTGGGCTGGCTTCTGATAGTGACATGACGATATAGAGCTGATCGCTAATAAGGGTCAAATACATGTTCTCAGAGATACACCAGAGGTTGCTCCTCAGAAAGTTCCCAGGGTGAGAAATTGCATGGAAGCAGGGAGAGCTTGGGCTTCCCCCGTGGCTCAGCAGTAAAGAATGTGCCTGCAATGCAGAAGATGCAAGAGATGAGGATTCCATGACTGGGTCAGGAAGATCCCCTGGAGAAGGGCACGGCAACCCACTCCAGCATTCTTGCCTGGAGAATCCCATGGACACACTCTTTATTTTCATGCATTGGAGAAGGCAATGGCAACCCACTCCAGTGTTCTTGGCTGGAGAATCCCAGGGACTGGGGAGCCTGGTGGGCTGCCGTCTATGGGGTTGCACAGTCAGACACGACTGAAGTGACTCAGCAGCAGCAGCAGCATGGGGGTACTTAATTTCAGAGCTGTGGGAGAGGCCTGGGGTGGACACAGATGGGTCCCAGGCTCTCAGTTCTGTCTATAAAAACAGGCATGATGACCTCTGCCCCAGTCACAGGGCCACCTGGGAGCTTGTCCCTTGGTGAGTGACTTCAAGCTGAATAATCATCAAACCCACCAAGTTCAGGGGCACGGGGGCAGGGGCACGGCACCAAGATGCCCTCCCCTCCACTGAGCGGGCCATTCACCCTCCCTGAACACCTCCTCCTCTCCCATCCTGTTCATTTCCTTTCTAGGAATTCATGCTCTGCATTCGTGATTGATTGGCCTGTTGACCTGATTATTAACTGTCTTCTAGCTTTTAATTTCTAGAGTAAGACCTGGGAGAGGGCACAGGGCATATGATGCTCGAACATGGCGCCAGGATGGGGATTGAATCCAGGCTCTCTCACCCATGGGGCACTTGGGCAAGTTACTCTTTGTCTGTCAAATGTGAGGATGAGGAGAGTAACCCTGACTTCACGAGGTTGGCATAGGATTAAAACAGACCACAGATCCTCAAGCTTCACTGTGTTCCAGAATCGCCGGGGAGCTTGTTAAAACACAGACCACTGGACCGACTCTCAGTCTTTCTAACATGCGAGATCTGGGGGGGCCCAAGAACCTGCATTTCTAACAGGCTCTCAGGAGACGCTCATGCTGCCAATCCTCTGGATATGCGATTTTCCAGACAAGAATAGTGGAGTGGGTTGCTCTTTCCTTCTCCAGGGGATCTTTCCGACCCAGGGATCGAACCTGTGTCTCCTGCATCTCCTGCATCAACAGGCAGACTCTTTACCACTAAGCCACCAGGGAAGCTGGGCTCCCTTAGGAGGGCAGAAAAGTCCCTCTCGGCCCTGCTCAGCTGGAGAAGCAGCTGAGAGAATTTGGGCTGAGATGGGGCCTGACAGCTTGGGTTGACTTCGGTTCTGCCAGCAGTGACTTGGGACCTGTGAACCCATCTCCGTGAGGCTTAGGTTCCCCTTCGATAAGATGGGGACACAAAGAGGCCCCCAGTTATGGGGCTGTGGTGAGAATTCAAGGAGGCGGAGGCCAGCAATCATGGGACATGGCAGGGACACATGCCAGACTAGAGCAGGCCCCAGGAGTGGCTGCGGGAGAGGCACCACGGGAGCCCGCGCCCCCCTCCCCCAGGACAGGAGGGTGCCCGCCCAGACCTTCCCCCAAAGCAGGCAGAGACTCCTGGGTCAGCTGGGCAGGCACAGCTGGTTTAAGGTATTTTAGAGGCAAATCAAATCAAATGAGAATTTATAATCCTTCCTGAGGTCTGGGTTCCATCAACCTAAACTCATTAGGCCCGAGCAGTGCAGGTGCAGCTAAGGAAGAGATTGTTCCGCGTTTCCTCCANCACAGCTGGTTTAAGGTATTTTAGAGGCAAATCAAATCAAATGAGAATTTATAATCCTTCCTGAGGTCTGGGTTCCATCAACCTAAACTCATTAGGCCCGAGCAGTGCAGGTGCAGCTAAGGAAGAGATTGTTCCGCGTTTCCTCCATGCTGGGCGCCCATCTCCCTTTCAAAATAAGAGTCTTCTCTAAAACCCCACATACTTGGAGCAAAACTCTCATTGCAGAGGCATCAGCTTCCATTTCTGCAAATAGGACAATCAAGAGACGTGCAGAAGCCAGTCTAGGGGACTGGCAGGTGGAGTCTGGCAGAAACCAGCAAACCAAAACCCTCACTCAGGGGACTTCCCTGGTAATCCAGTGGTTAAGACTTCGCCTTCCTGTGTAGGCGTTATGGGTTCGTTCCCTGGTCAGGGAGCTAAGCTCCCACATGCCTCAGGGCCAGAAAACCAAAACATAAAAAACAGAAACAATATTGTAACAAATTCAGTAACGACTTTAAAAATGGTTCACATTTTTAAAAATCTTTAAAAAAAAAAAGACCCTCATTCATTTCATGCTCACATTTTAACAAAATGAACTTGCCTTCCCAAGCTGCTATCAAAACATCCTGAAAACTGCATTGCTGTCCCTTGAAACTATTTCTGGTAAGTGGAGGGAGAATTAGAGATCAAACCAAACAATGGTTCTGAAATTACAGTGTGAGTCCTCTGGTGAATGTAACTGCAAACAGATTTCCAATGTGAGTGTCCAGTTTACATGAATCAGGTCTGAATAGGGGTCATCTCTCCAACTCGTTGGAAATGATAGTAGGATTTAAGAAGTACGAAAGGGCTTCCCTGGTGGCTCAGAGGGTAAAGAATCTGCCTGCAATGCAGGAGATCTGGGTTCGATCCCTGGGTCAGGAAGATCCCCTGGCGAAGGGAATGGCAACCCACTCCAGTCCCATGGACACAGGAGCCTGGCGGGCTACAGTCTATGGGATCACAAAAAGTCGGACAAGACTGATTGACTACTGTGCAATCAAATGGATAAAGATTTAAAACAGGCAGAACCAGTCTATGGCATTAGAGGATAGGACAGCAGCTGACCTGAGTGAGGGTGTCACAGGGCTCCTGGCAGCCAGTCATGCTCTGTTTCTTGCATCTGGGCACTAGCACTCAGACACCTGAGTGTCTGAAAGTGTCTCACTTTGTGAAAATTCCTAACTCCTCTAGCTTTGTGCTCCTCTGCACACATGTTACACTTCAATAAAATTTTGTTAATAATATGTATCAGCTGGCTATATCCATCTCCAGTTCTACTCAAGAAGTATTTGTCCCCATAGTTCCCCTATTTTAAGAGATGTGATTAATTTAATACCAACTCTTTGGGGGAAAAGATACTAACATTTTTATCGATTTTTTGAATTTGGCTAAGCCAGGTTTTAGTTGCAGCTCAGGATCTTCCGTTGTGGCCTCTGAAATCTTAGCTGCAGCATGTGGAATCTAGTTTCCTGACCAGGGACAGAATCTAGGTTCCCTGCATGGGAAGCATGGAGTCTCAGCCATTGGACCGCCAGGGAAGTCCCTACCTTTGTCAATTTTAAGACTTCTTGGTTTCAGAAGCATCAATAATCAAAGAAATGGAAGATTTAACCTAAAGCAAATAATCGGGAAACGCTTGCGTGGCGTCCTACTACCTTATGACAGCAAAGCTGTTTATTCGCTTGTTCTAAACCCATCCTTGAAGCCTGAGGTGCAGCTCAGGATCAAGATTAAGTAACTGGACTCCCAAATTCAAATACAATTTCTGGGCCAGCTGATGCTTCTCTGTGCTCAGTTTTCTAGTCTCCAAAATAGGGGGGACAGTCATAGCCCCCACCTGGAAGGGCTCTTATGGGAAATGCTGCTGCTGCTAAGTCACTTCAGCCGTGTCCGACTCTGTATGACCCCATAGACGGCAGCCCACCAGGCTCCCCCGCCCCTGGGATTCTCCAGGCAAGAACACTGGAGTGGATTGCCATTTCCTTATGGGAATTAAATAAGCAATAAAGGCCAAGAGGATAAAGGGGGCTTAGCACCCATGATAAATGTTAGCTACTAAGATTATTACTATTTTTATGACTAACTTAGCAATAATTGGATAGTATACACGCCTCCAACTCCCCAATCTAGCCACAAAGGCTAACTCTCACAAACCTTATTTATGTAGCATGGTCTACCTCCTAGACCAGACTTATTCATGAGTGAACATTTAATTCAAGCTGTCTAAGAGTCCCTAACCAGGAATTTTAGTTGGGTGCAGTAGCTCAATGGAGTCCTCAGGAACTTAAGTTTCTTCTTTGTGCCCTGCCACTGTCTCCGTGTTGACGTTTAGTCCTTAGACTTGTTGCCTAAGGGTCACAAGATGGCTGCCATGGCTCCAAACATCCCATCTTCACAGGACCACATTCAAGGTAAGAAAAGGAAGAAAAGGATAGAGTGTTCTCTTTATCTGTCACTCACCAGGAAGCAAAATATTTTTCAAAACCACCTCCCACCCCTTTCTACTCCCAGCAGATTTCCTCTTGTATCCCACTGGTTAGACCAGCATCTCATGGCCATTCCAACCCACGAGGGAAGCTGGTAAGGCAAACATGTGGCTAGCCAGAGAGCCATAAATACAAGTTGGTGTGGGTGGCATTTTTCTCCCAATAGGCAGGGTACCAGAGGAATACAGTGAGGCAGAGAGGTCACAGGGAAGCTATTCAGTGCAGAGATGATAGACATAGAGTGAATAACCCTTAGGCTCTTTAAGGACCTGTTGCTGTTATGTCCTTTCCAAAGTCTTATTGTTGTTCAGCCACGAAGTCTGACTCTTTGCAGCCCCATGGACTGCAGCACACCAGGCTTCCCTGTCCTTCACTGTCTCCTGGAGCTTGCTCAAACTCATGTTCATTGCCTCAGTGATGTTATCCAACCATCTCATCCTCTGTCTCCCCCTTCTCCTCCTGCCCTCAATCTTTTCCAGCATCAAGGTCTTTTCTAGTGAATCAGCTCTTTGCATCAGGTAGTCAAAGTACTGGATCTTCACCTTCACCATCAGTCATCCCAAGTCTTAGGCAGGCATTGATTTTCTTTTTACTCTCCTTAAACTAGTTTGAAGATATATTTTGAAGATCGGCTCATAAACAATGACACAGATTCTTAAAATGTCTTAGGTATCTTGATCTGCTCATCCTCTTCCCAGAGGGAGATAGGAGCCTCCTATCCCACAAGCAGAACTCAGTCCAAATCCTACCTGGCCTCCTTCCTTCCAGGGGACAATGATGCTGACCATCTCAGATCACTTTTAAGACCTTTGCTACTAGTCTAAGGAGATGGTGATAAAGTAGTTTTCAGCAAACCACTGGCTGTTGGCCAGAATCCCACGGAGTCTTCAAAGTCAGGGTGAGAGATGCATCTATTCACAGGTTTGAGTTCAAAGAGAAACTAAAGTCTCTCCAGAGGCTACAGAGGGTCTGGTTGAATTAATGCCAACATGCAACCCACTTTATTCACTGTGGCACACTATTATATGGAGACTTTGCAACTAATTTGTTAAATAGGGAAGCAATATATTGAGCATGTGCTCAGTCGTGTCTGACTCTTTGCGACCCTATAGACTATAGCCTGCCAGGTTCCTCTGTCCATGGGAATTTTTGAGGCAAGAATACTGGAGTGGCTGCCATTTCTTTCTCCAGGGGCTCTTCCTGACCCAGGGATTGAATCCCTATCTCTTGAGTCTCCTGCATTGGCAGGCAGATTTCTGACCACTGCACTGGGAAGCAACCAGTTTAGCATTCCTATTTTTTTGTGCATAGTGCAGAGTTGAGTCAAATCATGTGCAAATAACCTGTGTAAATCCAACTATACACCACATAGAAAAAACAAAGAGGGAGAGACAAACAACTTAGATTATTAATATTTGAATGTGGTTACCCAACACACTTTCAACACACTTTCCATCCCCACACTTTCCCTTTTACTGTGTGGGCCAGAAGCCACTTTCATACCTTTCCATCCTTCCTTGCAGCAAGATCAGGCCTTGTGAACCAGTTTGGGCCAGGGGACTTACAGAGACACCTCCTACGGAAAGCCAGGAGACAGGCAAGCAAGGAGAGCTCTTTGGGTCCTTCCCCTTTCTCTTGCCTTGAACGTGGGAGTATATGAAGATGTGATGTCTGGGGCTGCAGCAGCCATCTTGTAACTGTGAGGTAATAGCCATAAGGCTTCAGAGGATGGTGAAGGCAAGGAGGAAAGTTCATGGATTCCTGGATGACATCACTGAGCTGCTACCCCAAACTTGAATCATGTCACTGAAGACTTGCTGTTATGAGAGATACTGATATGCTTTTAAAGCTGAAGCCACTGTTAGGCAGGTATATTGTGACTTAGAACAAGTCCTAAAAGAGACATCATTCCTATCCACAGAAGCAAGGAGTAGCCTTTGGGAGGCATATATCTTGCAGTACTTCCTATTCATGAAAGTGGTGCTAGTGGTGCTAGTGTTTACAAATAAGTATGCTGGTACAGTATGGCACTATGCTAAAGCTACTTGTGTCATCTCATGTGTCACGGAAGAAGTGCAATCTACCCCAATGCTGGAAGAAAATCCAACAGTAGGGACTTAACATACAGAGTGTGTCTGTCTCCAAAGTGGCATCTTACTAAGGAATTCCAAGGGTTATTTTCACTCTGCCCAGTTTTTGTCTGATCCACTACCTTTAGCCTAGCCCCTACAAAAGGGCAAATGCAGCATCACACTTTCAAAATGTCTAGGCCTCATCAAAATCTATAATGGGAGATGAATAAATAATATAGTTTTTCAAATGTAAAACTACTTAGATGAATGTACTCAGTTGCTCAGTCCTGTCCAACTCTTTGGGATCCATGACTGTAACCCACCAGGCTCCTAAGTCCATGGGAGTTTTCAAGCAGNTGGGAGATGAATAAATAATATAGTTTTTCAAATGTAAAACTACTTAGATGAATGTACTCAGTTGCTCAGTCCTGTCCAACTCTTTGGGATCCATGACTGTAACCCACCAGGCTCCTAAGTCCATGGGAGTTTTCAAGCAGGAATACTAGAGTGGGTTGCCATTTCCTTCTCCAGGGGATCTTCCCAACCCAGGGACTGAACCCACATCTCCTGCACTGACATGCGGATTCTTTATCACAGAGCCACCAGGGAAGCCCACTTAGGAAAATGGAGAGTCTTCAGTGTGAGGGCTAAGTTGGATCTGGAGAGGAACTGACAGGCATCTGCAATGAGGACAAATCAGGACAACAGGGCATCACAGAAGGACCATGAAGAGACTCTGCAGCCAGTCTGGGCTCCAAAGGCAGTCCCAGGAGCAGCCCATTTACTGAGATATCGTTGCTTTCATCCCATTTAATCCTTGCTGCCCTGGGCCCTAAGCCACCCATGTGCGAGAGAAGCTGCTATGAACTAAATTGGCTTGCATGCATGCATGTTCAGTTGTGTCCAGCTCTTTGCGACCCCATGGACTGTATGTAGCTCACCAGGGCTCCTCTGTCCATGGAATCTTCCAGGCAAGAATACTGGAGTGGGTTGCTGTTTCCTCCTCCAGAGGATCTTCCCAACCCAGGGATTGAACCCGGGTCTGCTGTTTCCTGCATTGGCAGGAAGATTCTTTACCACTAGCACCACACAGGAAGCTCTGGGCCCCCCTAAATTCATATGTGGAACCCCAACCTTCAACAGAAGAGTATTAGGAGGTGGAGTCTTTGGGACATGATGAGGTTTAGCCGAGGTCATGGAGGGCTGGGAGGACAGGCAAGTGAAAGCATCACTACCAGCTGCTAATGTTACGTGTGGGGCACTGCTGCCAGGTGGGCACCATGCTCAGCTCTCTTCCCAGATCCTCACAACGGCCCTGAAAGAAAAAGGAAGAGGCCTGAGCTCTCTCTCCATCTCAGGAGGACACAGCCAGAGGGCAGCCGTCTACAAGCCTGAGACAGAACAGAACCCCACCGAGCAGGCACCCTGATCTTGGACCTCCAAAGCTGTGAGAAATAAGCATGTGATGCTTTAGCTCCCAGGCAGTGCTGTTCTCTTCTGGGAGCCCAAGGCAACTAAGACAGAAGCTGGGGCCCGGAGCACCTGAGTGCGTCAGTCACTCGCATGAGGTCATACACCTTTCCCTGGGACTCCAAGCCAGGCAGACCTGCTGTCCCCAAAGCTGAGCAAGTGACTTGTCACCCCCAAGCCCCCGGTTTCCTCACACATAAGAATAAATGTGGAAATCGTGCTATTTGATGAGTGGCCGGTATATGGGTAGGTCCTCACTTCAGGTGGAGAAATGTCAGTCACCTCAAAAAATGAGGTGAGACAAGGAAATGCTGGGCTTCCCAAGTGGAGCTAGTGATAAAGAACTCGCTTGCCAATGTAGGACGCATAAGAGATGCAGGTTTGATCACTGGGTTGGGAAGATCCCCTGGAGGAGAAAACGGCAACCCACTCCAGTATTTCTGCCTGGAGAATTCCATGGACAAAGGAGCCTGGTAGGCTACAGTCCATGGGGTCGCAAAGAGTCAAACACGACTAAAGCAACTTAGCACACACACACAGGAAATGCCACTAACTCTGACATAGACAGAGTTCAGAAAAAAGGGTATAATTTTACTATAAAAGCCTTATTATTCATTTTTAAAAATAGGCCAGTCTACAGTCGTGTTTGTGTTGTAAGCTGGAGGGCTTACCGAAAGCTAGTCCTGACCATCGGGTGTTTCCTTCAAACTCCGCATCGATAAACACAGATTACCATCAGCAAGAAGCAACTTTCTAGTATAACAGGATCCGTAATAAGAAGGCCAGATTCCTGGTTTGCTTTGTGCTCAGTCAACAGAGACCAGCTCTGCACTTCACCACAGGGCATCCAGCCAAGGGGAGGACAACCTGACCCCGGGTCCCACAGCACTCAGCAGGTGGGATATGTGTCTGTACAGCTCCCACCCCGAGAAGGAGGCGGCGGTGCATCCCACCACCCCACATGCCAGGCAGAGGAGCAGGAGGACCTGCACGAGCCAGCCAGCTCCACAGCGGTCCGAGTTTTGGCCGGGCAAGTAAGAGCATTGCTACCAGCCGCTAAAGTTACATAGGGGGCGCCTGCTGCCCTGTGGGCACTGTGCTCAGCTCTCCACCACCACCCCCCTACCCTGGAGGGGACAGATCCTCCCAGCAGCCCGGGAGGCAGGTGCCAACACGAACCCAGAGGAGGAAACAGGGACCTAGAGTCTAATAACCTGCCCAAGATCACGGAGCTAACAAGTAGCAGAGGTGGGATTTAACTCATGTCCGACCCCAGAGCCAGTCTTAGCTACCACCTGAGATGTTTTAGGAGATTTAAGGGAAAAAAAAAAAAAAGAGGACGGGGAGGGGCCTGCTGGGACAAAGCAAATTTAGGAAAAGTTATGCAGTCTACTCGATCTCCTTGATGGGAATTCATGATGCCCGCCCCACATGAGGGGCTTCCCAGGTGGCACTAGTGGTAAAGAACCTGCCTGCCAACACAGGAGATGTAAGAGATAAGAGTTCAATTCCTCGGTCAGGAAGATTCCCCTGGGGGAGGGCACGGCAACGCACTCCAGTAGTATTGCCTGGAGAATGCCATGGACAGAGGAGCCTGGCAAGCTACAGTCTATAGGGTTGCAAAGAGTTGGACACGACTGAAGAGACTTAGCGTGTATGCATGCACAGCCCACATGAGAGATGCCAGAAAGTGTTCAAATCTGTTTAACCAAGAGTATGTTCAAACTCAGAGGAGCCCCTCCAACATCCCCTCCAACATCCAAGAGAAAGGGTATCTGTGCGTCACTGGATGTCCACAGAAAACAAAGGAGGCAGATAAAACTCAGGGTTTTTCCTTTTTTTATTATTTATCTTTCCCCAGGAAGAGGGTTCTTGATGTCCTAAAGCAGGAGTCAGTAAACTTCTGTAACGGGCCAGATAAAAAATATTCTAGGCTTTGGAGACTGTGCCGTCTCTGCAGCAATCACTCAACTCCGTGGATGGAGTATGAAAACAGCCACAGACAGGACGCAAATGAGTCCCAATTAAGCTTTATAAATACTGGAGCCTGAATTCCATCTCATTTCCACATCATGGAATATTCTTCTTTTACCATTCTTTTTTTAAAAATGAGCAAGTCACTTTTGCTCACAGCCTGCACAAAAATTAGCGGGTTTCCCCGCTTTACTTACTGCAGCTCTGAGCTGCCTTAAGAAATAGAAACTACAGCTTCTGTGCTCCCAGCAACCCCTTGCCCCTGGCAAGTTACCTGCTAGAGGAAGACAAGGTAAGAGAGAGAGCAGTGAATAGTGAAAGTCGCTCAGTCGTGCCTGACTCTCTGAACCCATGGACTGTAGTCTGCCATGCTCCTCTCTCCATGGGATTCTCCAGCCAAGAATACTGGTGTGGGTTGCCATGCCCTCCTGCAGGGGATCTTCCCAACCCAGGGATCGAACCCAGGTCTCCGGTACTGGTAAGGCAGACGGTAAGGCAGATTCCTTACCCATCTGAGACACCAAGGGAGCTGCAAGAGAGAGAGTTTTGCCCTGTTTCCTCCGGAGCAAAGTTTGGGGAAGGAAACAAAGAGAGACCAGCTCTAAGTGTGTGCTCAATCATTTTTTAGTATCACTGGGCAGACGGTGCTGTAAAAATATTTTGGCTCCCGGGAGACTTTAGAGATCTGACCTCCCTTTCGTCTCCAGGGTGTTTCAAATCCAGGCAGAGCTGGGATCCCAGGACAGAGCTCACGTTTTGATTGCAATCTGTCTTCCTTTCAACTGGAAAATGAGCCATCAGCCTTGCCCCAACTCATCACTATGGGCAGATGGGTCTGAAGCAAAAGTTCCCAAGTCAATTTCCAAGTTTGAGGAAAGGTACCCTAAGCCAGGGCTTCCCTGATTGGTTCAGTGGTAAAGAATCCGCCTGCCAATGCAGGAGACACAGGTTCAATTCCTGGATCAGGAAGATCTCCTGGAGGAGGAAATGGCAACCCACTCCAGTATTTTCACCTGGGAAATCCCAAGGACAGAGGAGCCTGGTGGGCTACAGTCCAGAGGGTCGCAAAAGAGTTGGACTTAGCGACTAAACAACATCAAGTCTAAACCAGTGGTTCTCAATAGAGGGCCATTCCCCGCAGGGCACCTCTGATAGATGATTGGAAACATGCTGTTTGTCACAACTTCTGGCAGCTCGTGTGTAGGGGCTCAGTGATGCTTCTTAACATTCTACTATAGCACACAGGACACCTTCCCCCGCAGCAGAGAAGAGTGAGCTGAAAACGTCAGCAGTGCCGAGGCTGGAAACTCAGCTCTAAAGCTACCTGAAAAGGCTGCTTCCAAGTTCCTGGGGTGTTTGAGGCACATGAGACCCAGAGATTTCTGGATCCCCTTTTCCCATCCCCCCACCAGTATATTAAGACAATTAAGAGCTCAGGGGTATGTAGGTATAAGGCAAGTAGCTTCATTTATTGTTTCCTCCTAAAGGAAATGACCAACCAGTGCCTCCACCCTATAAACATTTACTAGCCCTGGAAGGTTCTGAGGCCCCCACTGCCATTTTTAAGGGCTTCTCCCTCATCAAATGTTAGGTCAAGTCAGTCAGAAAAAGGAACCTGAGAAGAGGAAGATGCGAGG
>SJYV01039863.1:111472-122125 GCA_006410875.1 Neotragus pygmaeus | reverse complement strand
GATGCGAGGGGAGGGCGGGGCGGGGGGGGGGCACATTTCACAAAGTTCAGGACCAAGAAGAGAATTGAAAGACTGGATACGACCCACACACCCACCCCCTTTCTTGCTTATAAACAGAGGACTGCTTTACACAGGGCATCTCTCGAAGGGAGGCAGAGAGAGTTTTAGAAGTCTCAGGACACTGCCACATGGGGCTTTCATTTGCTGGCTGAGGCCCCATTGGGTTAACGGTTCTGTGGATTGATGAGTTGTTGGTCTTCGGGGCGTGATATCCTGAGCACACTCTAAGATAGCTCCCCAGGTCGACACTGCCAAGAACCACCTCAGGGCCAAGCTTCCAGTGAGGACTTTTCTGTATGCAGTGGGAGAGCTTTCTGGTTCACTGGGGCTTGGAGAATGCAGAGGGTGGTGGTGGTTTAGTCACCAAGTTGTGCCTGGCTCTTTGCGAAACCATAGACTGTAACCCGCCAAGCTCCTCTGTCCATGGAATTCTCCAGGCAAGAATACTGGAGTGGGTTGTCAGTATCCCCTTCTCCAGGGGATTTTCCTGATCCATGGATCTAACCCATGTCTCCTGTATTGCAGGCAGATTCTTTACCGTCTGAACCACCAAGGAAGCCCTGAATGCAGAGGAAAACATAACAAATATCTAGGTACCCACAACTAAAAACTTGCTGTTCAGTTGCTAAGCTGTCTCCAACTCTTTGCAACCCCATGGACTGCAGCACACCAGGCTTCCCTGTCTTTCCCCCAAAACTCCACTTTCTCCCGGAGTTTGCTCAAACTCATGTCCACTGAGTCTGTGATGCCATCCAACCATCTCATCCTCTGTTGCCTCCTTCTCCTCCTGCCTTCAGACAACTAAGAATTAGCAGGAGTCAACATCATGGTTGCTTCCTTTTCCCACCCGTAAACTTCTTGTTTTAGAAAAACTTTAGATTTATAGAAAAATTGCAAAGGCAGTATAAAGTTCTCGTGTATACTCAATTAGCTTCCCTCAAGATTCACATCTTCCATAACTGTGGGACATTTGTCAAACCTAAGAATTTAACATGGATGGATTACTATTAACTAGACTCCCAGTATTTTTCAGATTGCATCAGTTTTTCCATTATTGTCCTTGTTCTGTTCCAAGATCCAACCCAGAATACCACACTGCCCTTCCCAATGGTTTCTTATTATTAAAACACATTTTTAAAAATTGCTTCTAAAAATTATTCATTTACTTATTTTTGGCCACACTGGGTCTTTGCAGCTGGGCACAGTCTTTCTCTAGTTGTGGCGAGCAGGGGTTACTCTCTAGCTGAGGTGTATGGGCTTGTCCCGGTGCAGAGCACAGGCTCTACAGTGTGAAGGCATAGTCGCGGCTTGTGGACTCAGTAGTTATGGCACGCCGGCCCTAGAGTGCTGGTCAGCAATTGTGGGGCATGGGCTTAGCTGCCCTGCAGCATGTAGAATCTTCCCAGACCAGGGATCGAACTCGTCTCCCCTGCATTGGCAGGTGGATTCTTAACCACTGGACACCAGGGAAGCCCAACATTACTTTTCTTTGTTTTGGCAGGGGGAGTCCAGTCTTATTCTTAAAATAAAGAAAACAACCAGAATAGTTGAAGTTTCTTTAAAATTTCTCCCCAATCCCATCCTTTCCTGCTTCCCTAAAGGCGGCTGGTGAGTTCTGTGGCCATGTTTCCATAATGTTAGCCTATATGTATTCGCCCAAAGATAGTATTATCTGGTGATCGTGTGTGTGTCTATTCTGACACCACGAGGAATGTTTATACCCTAAACATCCTCCTATACAACTGGCCTTCTCTCTTTTGACACTCTGTTTTGAGTCTAAGTTGATACATAAAAAGAGAAGTTCTTGCATTTCCCTTCTGTTTCATTACACATGTATAAATAAATTTATCACAAATTTATTTCTCCAGTCCCCCACTCATGGACATTTAGACTGATGGTGATTTGATGTTATTACAATCAGTATGCAATATTTATTTCCATACATGTGGTAAAAAACTACTCCTCCTTTCCATACAGTGTCTTGAGGTATTGCTATTAAAATATCAGTCCCTAGCTGCCTCTGGAATTTTCCCACCAGTGGGGTGTGGGGTGCACATAGGAACCCCAGTACATAGGCACTCCGGGCCCTTGACCCTGTCAATAATTCCTAATGCACAGAGACAGAACAGAGGGGAGTTTCCACAGCAGGGTGGAGAATGAAGGGGAAGGTGTGAGTTGCTTATCTTTATCTTCCTCTTCAGAGCATACAACCACAAAGTCAAGGTCAAGGGCTGAGAGGCTGTTCTGGTGGTCTCATCACCACTGCCCTTGTGCTCCATCTCCACCCTTCACACACCTCCACTGGGCCCCCGGAGGAAGCATGAATGGGTTTACATTCAGCAAGAGCTGGATTCAAAGGCCAACCTCACCACTTCCTAGCTCTGTCAATTCGGGGCCCTTTAGCCTTTTCCTCCTTAAAATGAGAATGATACGACTTGCTATGCAGAACCACAGAGTGGAACCAGATAAGGGAAGCTGTTATAAATCCATTAATGCTACAAGATCTCAACCCTCCCACGTTATCACCATGATTTATTTCGGCGATGCATTTAGATAATGAAGGAGTCTCTGACATTTAGTTTCTAGATTCAGCTTTGCAAGACACTGCCTGGAGACCCTGCCTGGACAAGGAGGTGCCTCTGAAGGAAAAGCCAGACCTCATGACAAGGCAGTCACCTGCACAGCCCGGACAAACACCAGCCAGAAGGGCAAGAACCTCTGGAGCCAAGATGAGTGTCAGGCTCCTTGATTCTCTTGCTAGTGAACCCGAGGGCAGCTGAAGCATGCTTTTGCTGAAAGACAGGTCCTAAAGAGGCGAGTCATTTTACAAGGGAAGGGAGAGAAGCGGTTATTCTTGTCCAACCACGTGAATACTTAAGTGATTGGGACACTTCCAGAAACACTGTTCTCCAAAATGGGGTGCAAGGATTTAGGGTAAGGAAGAGGGATCCAGTGGGACACAGGGTGGGAAATAGCATACTTTAAGTTTCAAGAACTGATGAACGTCAGGGAAGATGGGGATTCAAAATATCTCTGCATAACAAAGTGGATGAGGTTGAAAAATACAGGTCTTACTACAGTAAGGCAGCCAACAGTTGACCACTCCGTCCCATAATTTCATCTGGCGAGAGCACCTTCGCTTACAACAGTGTGCTCATCACGAGCGCCATTTCCCAGTTGCCTCTTTCCAAGCTTGGGGTGGGACTGTCATCTCCTGCCACTTTGGGTCAGGTCTGGCCATGTGACAAGGCTCTGTCCAATGAAATGTGGGCAGAAGCATCCATGTTGCCTCCAGCTGCAATGAGGAAAAGCCCATGGACAAGCCATGCTGTCTTTCCCTTTGGTCCTATAACTGGTGGCATTCGAGAGGGTGGCAGCTCTATCAGCCTGGAGTCCTGAGCACCCTCCCTCCTGGCCGATGTGCAGAGCACCCTGCCAACCCACGACGCACCCATAACAAGAGAACAAGAAGGCTCTGTGATTTCAAACTACCAAGATTTGTGGGGTTCTTTGTGAACTCTTGATGCTGACTAGACGAAGGATCAAAATAATCAAAATTTAGGACCAGACCTTTAGCTCGCTACCTCCAAACTGCTGAACTGCAAGTTTTGAAAGACCAAACTCCATCACGTTGAAAATTTTAGTGGTAGCAAAAATTACATTTGTCTGGCTAATAAATTAAACTTGCAATCTTTGCACTAATTCTGATGATGCATTAGTTAGAATGTGTATTAGTGAACATCAGAATTTTATATTTTTTTATCTTTAGTGCCTCCTACGTAGATTTCTCTTTTAGTCTTTGTTTTATAAAGTACAAACCTAAAACAAGAGTAATTATATGATCTATTTCTACTTTGGGTGTGTACTCAAAGATTTATTAGTAGGGATTCAGTATTAAAAAACATTCAGGGGGACTTCCCTGGTGGTCCAGTGGCTAAGACTCTGCACTCACAATGCAGGAGGCCCGGGTTTGATCCCTGGTCAGGGAATTAGATCCCACATGCTGCACTAAGACCCAGCGCAGCCAAATAAATAAATATAAACACACACACACACACACTCAGAAGATACTGCCTTAGAACAGCTCTACGTCTTTCATGCACACAAACTGCCAATGTCTGAACACTTTCTGTGCCATGAAAATTCTGCAGTGCAGGGCAGGAGTAGCCTAGGAAGAATGCCTGAGAAAGCAGTCAAGAGGAGAGTCCTTTATTGAAGGCCAGAACACAAGTCATCGAAACTACAGAATAACCTGCCTGCCTTTGAGTGCGTGGTTAAACCACTGGGCAGATGAGTGCAGGGACCATTCTAGGTGGACGGCCATGCTAAGCGCTTGGGTTCTTTTTTTTTTTCCCCCTAACTACGTGAAAGCAGGAGAGAGGTTGGCATCACAAGATGGTACAGGCCTAACTTCAATGTTTAAAAACGTGCAAGTCCGCAATTTCGGAAACATTGCAAGTTTTTATTCACAGCCAAATTTAATTAAGCCAGATAATAGAAGACTGAAACTTGAAAGCTACTCTGGGGAGATAAAGAAGTGAAAGAATAACACGTGACCTCAAAGATGTGGGGAACCTTAATACTCACTAAGTCAAGAGTTTTCAAATAGTGTAGAAAGAGCTGAAGAGAATTTATGGGAACACTTGGGTGAGAAAGCCCACCCTGCGTCTCAGGCCCTGGAGACCTCCACCGTCCACTGATCTCCAGAGGCTTTCAAACACACTGAATCCACTCAGGGATTTGTTATCCCAGCCCTAGCTGGGGGAATGGGGGAGGGAGGTAGCCTTGCACCTGCTCCCATAAAAAGTGGGGAAGTTGTGCTGGTCTGTTAATGAATGCTTTGGGCTTGTCACTCCCTCAAAGGAAAAGACAATTTGTACTTTGACCACCTTCCAGGAAGGGATGGGAAGAAATATGTCAGTAATGTGAGTTTTTGAAATAAAAAAGTTTTTCTTTTGGAATAATTTTCGATTTACAGGAAAGTTGCGAGGACAGTACAGACTTCCTGTGCAGCCCTCATTCAAGTTTCAGGTGCCCTAGGGAGAAAATTTTTAAATAGCCATCGATGCTAAAATCGAGAGCAAGTCAGCAATAGGCTCTGTGTGTGCGCTCAGTCGTGTCCGGCTCTTTGTGACCTCATGGACTATAGCCTGCCAGGTGCCTCTGTCTGTGGGATTTCACAGGCAAGAATACTGGAGTGAGTTGCCATTTCCTTCTCCCAGGGGTCTTTCCAACCCAGGGATCAAACCAGGGTCTCCTGCATTGGCAGTTGGATTCTTTACCACTGAGCTGCCTGGGAAGCCCCAGCATTAGACTCTACCTATCCTCAGATAAGTTTGGAATTTCACTCATCTCTAAAGAAGAAAATGAATGTGTGAGGAGTATACAGGTGTACACAAAGATGTACATCTTTAGGGCCATTTTCTTCATATCTCTAAAACAACATGGGTGGCTTAATCTTGGTAATTTAAGATCAAGTACTTAAAAACTGAAATTTGGACTATTATACCAACATGAATGGTGATCTGGCCACCAAAACAGAAACAAAGTTCACCATTTATTGTGCACCTACTGTGTACCAGACTCTACCCACACGAGATTTGATTTTGTCTTTATGAGGGTCTGTGGAGGAGGAGAAGCCTACCCAGCTTTCTAAAATGAAGAAAAAAACTCAGAAACATTAAGTAACTTGCTCAAAGTCACACAGCTAAAACGCAACCATAGTGGAAACAGACACAGGGGTTTAAGCTGTGTCTAAAGAGAATCAGTGTGGATGCCGTGCCGTTCTCTCTCGCCAAGTCACACCCTCTGCTGTCACCAGGAACTTCCGCTACACGGCAGTGAAGCCCCCAACCCCCTACTCCATATATCACCCAGAATTAGCTGCAAAGTGTCAGGAAACTTGGCCAGGCAGCCCCAAGCATCAGTGAGGGCTGGAAGCCTTCACCGTGAAGCCCTTTATAGAAAGCCGCAGTTGGCAGCCCCTGCTCCTGCATGGGAACAAATTAACATTGGCATTCCAAACACAGGAAAGGAAGGAAATTGGAAACACAGTTTATACTTGGCCAGCTCTTTGAAATACTGTACCATGCTACCGACATCAATTAATGAAAAGCAGGGTTGTGCTGAGAGGCTCTGGTTTGCAAATGCATTAACACACGTTAAACATGTTTGTACAGGAACCAGATTATAAGCACCCTGGCTCCAAAACAATAAAGCAATTACCCTAAAACTGGTGCTCTCAGAGTTGTCATTAATTCAATCCACTCCACTCGGATCAGCTAAGGCTTTTCTCGGCTCCCAGCAATGCCTCCCGACACAAATGTTGAAAGGACAGCATCACACATGCTACTCTGAGTTTCACATAAGTAAGTGTCAAGCTTCATGCACTGCTAATATCCCTCCAAATCATAAACACTCCACTTTGGAGAGGGTGGGTAAAACACAGAGGCAGCCCTGGTATTCATCCACATTGCCATTTCACATCAGGTTTGGGCAACTTTTCCCCACAGAAGGTTAACTGGGAAGTATCTGTTCCACATTAAGAAATATCGAGTCACATTTTTTGTCAAATAATATTTGTCAAATGCCATTTGCTGCAAAACCCAGAATTCAACTGCAGCTGAACACACAACTAATACCGAGCGGTTCACATAATAGCTGTGGTTGTACATGGGATCATTTGCAGCGAAAGCACCCCCCTTCCTCTATAAACTGTTTCAGGAATTGGAAAGAAAAGCCTCTGAAGCTCTGGAATAAATAAAGTACTGTGCCTTGAGCCGCCCGGTACAAAGGACCCAGCAGGCTGGGAGAACAGACTCAAAACAATCAGGAAGGCACAGAAAAGATTTTAGATGACGGGGGCAGGGGTGAATCGCGGCATGTCTGGCTTGCAGAGTCAGCCTCGGCTAATATCTTGAAAGACTTGCACCTTCACACACTGTGCTTGTGGGTCCAGGCACCTGCGAGCACACCCTGGAGCCAGGCAGCAAACCTCCCTGATGTGGCCGGTGCCTCACCCAGGTGACATCGCCGCTCGCTTCCATGCCGATCTGGTATCCTTCACATCGTCGGAGCAATTTGGGTGTGCAAAGCTAAATGCATTCTCCTTTGCACCACAAATTAACAGTTTCTATATAAATATTGGCATTTCCTCACCCCAGGAAGGCGAGAGGAGGCAAAATGACACCGGCATATTTGATTGAAACTAATTAAAAGCAGAGGGTCAAGCAATTCAATATATTGATTTTACCAGTGGGACTTAAATCTTCTATAATAAGTGTACACAGCTGCAGTGTTCTCCCACCGCCACGTTTTAAAGGCTAATCCTCGCATTCCTTCTGACAATAACATGACAGGTCCCACACATCCCTGCCTGTGCCCTAACCCCAGTGATACTGCCAGAGCGAATTAAAGCAAAGCACTCCAGCATCCCCCGCCACAAACCAGCCATGCTGACAGCCCCCAGCAAGGTCTGAAGAGGTGGTCACCAAAAAATGAACGGGGTCAGCGCCTGGTCCAAAGGGCTCTCCATTCGGAATCTCCAGCTGGTTAAATGGACAGGCAGGCTGGGGAAGGGTGGAGACGGGGAGAGTGTTAGGACACTCTGATTCTCGCAATGGGCCAAATATGACCTTACCCAATGGGGGGGGAATGATATTAAAGCGATACGGGTGATCAATCACTTTAGATGAGGCTCTCCCTGAAATGAAGTCATCACTCTCTCCAAGTTCAGCAGACATGTGATATTTGCTCACATCGCAGGCACGCCGGTGGTCAAGGGATCGCGGGCCAGCTGTGTTTATCTCGGCAGAGGCTTGACAGGCAGCGACGCGATGGAAGGCCCCGACCCAGAGCTCACAGGAGCTGCATCTCAGAAGCTGCTTCCTCTCTCTGTGCACACAGAGAACCCCTCTCTGCTTCTCCAGGTCTCCTCTCTCACCCCCTTCAAGGGCCACCCTGCAACTGAGTGACAACTCTGGAATCAACCACTCTGGAATCAAAACCACAAACAGCCATGAGAGCTGGCATCCAGGGCTTGGCCTTAACCTGCTCTGATTCCAGAAGGGAACTACAAAGACGATCCCAAAAGTTCAAATCTGGGTCACATATATCCTTGGGAGGAGGGTGGGGGAGGATGATCTTTGATTTATATAAGCAGGAAAATGAGGTTTAAAAGAAGTGATGTTGAAAGGGTTACTGAAAACACAGCTGTTGGTGCGCTCCTATAGTGAAGGCGCTCTGCAGAAAAGAGAAAGAAAGAGAGAAGGAGGGAAGGCTGGGTGACATCTATATTAACCTCTGGCTGCTCACCAGTGAAGGCCGGCGCTTGAGCGCTGGAATGCGGGACAGCCCTTTCCAAATTTTAACACAAGCCAGGTTACAGCTGCGAGTGCCTGCAGCCCGTGCTCCCTCGGCAAGCACTCCCTGAAGGAAATTTTTAAACTGTAACTGAATCTTTTTCTAATACTCTACAGTGGTAGGGCCTGTTCTGAAGGGGCAAAAGCAGAGATCTTAATGCCAAACACTTGTCAACAAAAAGGATCACCAGATGGTATAAAATAAAAGTAAAACGGAACAGCCTTCTCCCTGTGCCTCCTCCCTGTGCCTCGGCTACATTAACAAAAGCCACTTCTAGACCCTGAGCCCAATAAGGACAGGTTTCCAACTTCCTTTTTTTTTTTTAACCTTAACTTCGAAGATGAAACAAATTTGGTTCCTCCATAACCTGGACCAGAGACAGACGTGTACCGCACACCCCCAGTGCCACGGGTTTCTTTAGAAGATTCCAGAAAGAGCTGCTGAATTTCTCCAAAGAAAGAGGGTGGGGGGCAGCTATAGCCAGATTCGGTTTGCAGAATTCACATTGCCTGGGGACAATTTAAGAGAGGGTAGCCTGTTTTGAATTCCAAAATTAAGTCTACACAGAGGAGTTGGGGGCTTGTTAATCCAAACCAGTTTACAAATCTCGCCATTGAACTTAAGAGGCCCAGGCTGGGAAGATGCGAGTCTCCGTCTGGCAGTTCAGCTAGCGTTACACGGGCTTTACTGTACAGGCTGGTCTTTGTCACAAGGTGCGGTCTGAGGTCCTCATTCTCAGAACCTGGTTTTGTCATAAACCCTCCTCTAGTTCCCTCTCTATTTTAGATCCTGCTCCGGCCTGGCAAAAAGCTTGAATTCTGAGGAGAATGACTTGCAGGAACAAAAACCAGTCTGGCTGCAGACAGAGGGAAGAAGAAACGTACCAGGTCTGCAAAAGCCTTCAAAATTCAGGCTGAAGTCCCCCAAGCACTGCAGGACAGCAGGGGTATGCAGTGATGGAGAAGAGGGTGGTGGAAGGAGGGGCTTTGGGGCAAGGATCGGGTGGTGGAGAAGGTCAGTCTGCCTTCAAGGTCTCTGTCGACAATCCCCAATCGACCCCTTGGGTCCCCTGCATGATAACAAGACGTAGCTGCATATGAATAAATGACATTTTCTCAGTTTTAGGTAATGTGTGAGACTAAACACATTCCTTTAGAAAACTTTGTATGTTACAGGTCAATATGAACTGCAATCCAAGGAAAAACCGTGTGTTTTCTCTCAGCCTCCAAGCAAGTCTCCTACATGCCTCCCTCCAACCCCACTGCTACCCCCAGATCCTCCTGAGCAAAATCTTGGAACCCTCACAGAACAGAAGAGATCAGAGGTTAGTTCCCATACTGCTGCAGAGCAGAAATTAAAGGGCAACCATAGAAACATCTACAGGAAGCGTCTTGCCCAACTGCGGTCCAGGTCTTCACCCAACTAATTACCTCGAGTTTTAGAGGCCGAGAAAGAAAGAAAACAAGGTCAGGGCACTCTGTTAAAAGCCACTCTGCCATCTAATTTGGAGTGATGTTCCAGAAAGCAAGACCTGAGAAAGTCAGGACTGTCCCACAAAGCCCAAAGCCAGCCCGACTGATTAAGAGGCTCAGACAAGCCGGTCTTTGTCCTTTCAAGATGAAAGAAATGTGGCTAACGGGTTGAAAGGTGTGTGTACAGCCAGAGAAGGAAAACCACCCAGCTGTGGCCTTCCCAAACAAGTTCCAGCTTGCTCCCCACTGCCATGGGGGAGCAAACAACCCAGCCCCAAGTTTCCCAGAGGTGCCCAGTTGGCAACCTGGTCCTTTTCTGGCATGTGGGGAACCCCGGGTCTGGCCAGGCTGCTGGTCCGTAAGTCGTAGGGTCTTTTCCAAAGCACTGGGTTTGCAGAGCCCTCCACAGAAGCCAGGGCTTACAAATACTTTTCGAATGACCTCAGCCAGGCTCTGAAGGCCACCACCGGGACCTGCTGCCTTCACTGAGAGTCGCTGGTACCCAACAGAACAGAAAAGATACCATAAATCCCCAGCGTGAGAAAGGGCGCTGGTTAACCCCTGGCTTCAGGATGGCTACAGAACTCTGCTTTAACTGATGTATTTATATGTACATATTTGGGATTTTTCTTTAGTTTCTGGTATAGGTCACAAATACACGTTGAGGGAGGAAAAAAATCACACAGACAGAAGTGCAGACGATGAAAAAATCTGGCTTTAACTCCCAATCTCTAAGGCCCCAACCCGGTTCTGCCCGGCC
>SJYV01039863.1:73038-111446 GCA_006410875.1 Neotragus pygmaeus | reverse complement strand
CTAAAATGATCAAATTTCAAAAAGGATATTGCATGAATAATGTACTAATTATCATTTTAAACTGTGAAATTTAATTACCTAATGTAATTAAAGGCATGTATTAATTTGGCCAATTCTTATTCTTGTAATTAATGACAAATTAGATATTTAATGTATAATTATATGAAAATTATTAACCTCATTCTTCAATGTCTTTTCTTTTAGGAAAATCTCTGAATATTGATTAACCAAACACATTAGTAAAGCCTGCAACAGAAAATAAAAATACAATAATATTCCTTTTCTAAAAAACTTTTATAATAAATATAAAATTTATGATTAGAGATCTTGAAGCTGCTAAAAAGGAATGCATTCATCAAGATAGATTAGTATATTTATTGTACAATTGTAACTTCACAGTTGCCTCACTAATGATTCAAGGCAGATTACAAAGAATCTCAGCTTCTTGCAGTCAAGGATAATATACATCTTCGGGCGCCATCAGCTTTTACACAGCCTCTAAGTTTAACTGTAAAATGGAAGAGAAAACAGCAGAATCACGTGGACATAGGAACCTGACAGGGTACAGTCCATAGGGTTTGCAAAGAGTCAGACACAAATGAAGTGACTTGGCATTCATGCACACAGCAGTCCAGGAATCAGAGGAGGAAATGGGGTTCGTCAAGCACCAGCAGTCTCTGCATGTCTACTCTGGAGCACCCACATAGACACCTCATCTTATTCTCCATCTATAGAGTGGATCCACCCTCCACAGGGGGAAAACCTAAAATACCACCATCTAGTATCTGGAATTAGCCATGGTCCAGAGTCTCCAAGAGAGTGTGCAGTGCTTTCTACTACTAAGTCAGAATGTGATTCTTCTTGGTCTGATCAACCTGTTATCTAAAGTGCCCCTCATTTATTCTCACTAATATACTGTATTACGATAGGATAGGACAACTAATAAACAACTCAGAGAGAAGGCATCGGGAAGGTCTTCAGTAGCTCGGTAGAGGTGCCAGGATCTTGAGGGGTTAGCCGTGGGTCCCTGCACTGGCAGTGGGGGTTATTCTCTGCGTAGCTCTTTTTCTAATCTTCAAAAGGAATTTTTTTTCCCATTTTTTCATGAACCCTAGCAATGACATTTGGAAAAGGAGTGAGTCTTCTTTGACCACATCTGAAATGGTTCTTGGATGATGTAGATTTTTTTTTTTAAGTCAGAATTTTAAAGCCAGCAACTGGATTCATAGTTCCTTTGAGAACATAATTCCTCCCTGTTGCATAACTTAACAGGCTTCTGATCTATTCTCAATGAATTCTTGGTGCTGATAACCACACATAAACACTCCTTTAGTCATAATCCCTAAATCTGAAATACTTCTTTGCATCTTTGCCCTGAATTTATCTCTATTAACTTAATAGCTGCTATCTTGAGGCTTTAGTGTTCAAACAGAAAACTTAAAAAGTGGATTTTAATATGCTTTTGCTGTTTTCTTAAGTATATTTCCCTTTTCTTTGCTTAAAACATACACATTTTTTAAGACTTCAATGCCACCAGCCCTAGACTACTTTCTGTTCTGGTTTCCTTTCTCTTTCTTATTGCACCGTTTCTAACAGTCTCTAAACTTACCTCTCTCCTGCCAGATACAGCTAATAATTGTCAACACAGGCTAAGATTTTAATTCTTTTCAACCACTTCCCCTGGAGCTATTTTTCTTCCCAGGCTATTGGAGGTTTTGAGCCATGAAAAATTTCACCCCATGTAACATGAATAATCAGTTTTCTAGCTTTAAAAATCAATTTCTTCGCTGTCCAATATCTGATCACAAAGTCAATATCATAGTCAACATTTTTGTTACAGTAGGATCCTACTCCTGATATCAACACTATCAGCATTGAAAAGGCTTAAAACAACCCCCAAATCTCAGTGCATTAACCCAGCCAACTTGCTCCGGAGACAAGCCACTGCGACTGGNGCCCAGCAGTGGGATTGCTGGGTCAAATGGCAGTTCTATTTCCAGTTTTTTAAGGAATCTCCACACTGTTGTCTATAATGTCTGTACCAGTTTGCTTTCCCACCAGAAGTGTAAGAAGGTTCCCTTTTCTCCACACCCCCTTCAGCATTTATTGTTTGTAGACTTTCTGATGGTAACCATTCTGACTGGCATGAGATGATACTCTTTGTGGTTTTGATTTGCATTTCTCTAATAATCAGTGATGTTGAGCATCTTTTCATGTGTTTATTAGCCATCTGTGTATCTTCTTTGGAGAAATATCTGTTTAGTTCTTTGGCCCACTTTTTGATTGGGTTGTTCGTTTTTCTAGTACTGAGCTGCATGAGCTGCTTGTATATTTTGAAAATTAATTCTTTGCCAGTTGTTTTGTTTGCTATTATTTTTTCCCATTCTGAAGGCTGTGTTTTCACCTTGCTTATAGTTTCCCTCATTGTGCAAAAACTTTTAAGTTTAATAAGGTCCCATTTATTTATTTTTCTCTTTATTTCCATTACTCTGGAAGGTGGGTCATAGAGGGTCTTGCTGTGATTTATGTCAGAGAGTGTTCTGCCTATATTTTCCTCTAAGAGTTTATTGTTTAATCCATTTTGAGTTTATTTTTGTGTATGGTGCTAGAAAGTGTTCTAGTTTCATTCTTTTACATGTGGTTGACCAGTTTCCGAGAAACATTTTACTCATTTTACTTACAAGATTACTGATCTATTAAAGTAGATGAGTAGTTACCTAGGACTAGGTTTGTGAAAATGTGGATTGACCACTAATGTGAACAGAGTTTCTTTTGGGGTATGAAAATACTATAACTGTGGTGATGGCTGTCCAAGTTATGAATATACAAAAATCTCATGAATTGTTCACTTAAATAGGTGAATTGTATGGTATGCCAATTATACCTCAATTAAACTTAAAAACNGAACAGAGTTTCTTTTGGGGTATGAAAATACTATAACTGTGGTGATGGCTGTCCAAGTTATGAATATACAAAAATCTCATGAATTGTTCACTTAAATAGGTGAATTGTATGGTATGCCAATTATACCTCAATTAAACTTAAAAATAGAACAGAAAAAGATTTTTGGTCTGTTATAAAAAACTGTAATTCAGAAACAGCCAGAGGAAGAGATACACAGGGCAAGGTGTATAGGAAGGGCATAAAAGTGCCATCTTGGTCTGAATGTGCCATCTCCTTGAATCTCCAAGTGTTCACCAACCTGGAAGCTCTCCAGATCCCATCCTTTTGGGTTTTTGTGAAGCTTCCTTCCATAGGCATGTTTGATTCATTTGTGACTGATTCATCCTCCAGCCACACTCCCTTTACTGGAGGTCCAGGGTGGAACTGAAAGTTCCAACCCTCTTATCACGGTCAGTTCTGACAACCAGCTCCCATCCGGAGGTATTTTCCAAAAGCCACCTCAGTAACATGAGCCCAGTTGTGGTGGAAAGGGACTCGTTAGGAGTAACAGGACACACATTTCCCTTTTATGACTCTAAAGTGACACAAAACCAAATATTATAACAAAAGATGTTCCCATTTCTCTTAACATTAAAATTCTAAGGATTTGGGGGGCTGTGAGCCAGGAACTGTAGATGAAGACCAAATGTATATTCCTTACAAATCACAATATTGGAGGTACATAATTATTTTCCCTGTCCATTTGTTCAACCACCTTCTATTTATTAGGAAAATAATGAAAAGTATAAAACACTTGAAAGAATAGGGAGTACATAAGTACTTAAGTACGTAATTAAAATTCCTCCCTAGTCTTTAGAGTCAGTGTAATTTCTTGGATGTAACTGCTTGTTTGTAATTGTGTGGGTGGTTAGCACTGATTACACACTGCATAGTTATACCTTGATTTGTCAGCTTTACACTACCTGCTGGCCTTTCCACATCAGGCAGTGCAGCGTGGGTGGTTAAATAAAAACACAGACTGAAGTCAGATTGCTTGGGTTCTAGTCCAGGTTTGCTGTTTATAACCTGTATGACCTTGGGCAAATTATCAAGCCATTCTTTGCTTCAGTTTCCTTGTCTATCAGATGGCCTAATAATAAAACTTACCTCATGGGATAATTTAAACATTACATTAAAAGATTTATATAAAGTCTTTAGAAAAGAGTGTCTGGCACTTAGGTGCTTTGTAGCTGTTGGTTGATGTTGCTGTCCCTATTAAAGATAATGAAAGATGAGGTCTTCTGCTGACTCACACTTTCTGTCACTCTCTTTCTAAAATTTGTAAAATATATTTTTTTTCTGTGTATTAAATAATGTAGTTAGGCCTTTTCTTTCGAGAATAGTGTTAGATAGTACATCTTAACTTCCTCCTTTAAGTGAAGAAGAAGAGCCCTTCTACATTATGTTACATTTGACTTCTGTAGCCTGGTAGGTAGGCTGTAGTCCATGGGGTCACTAAGAGTCGGGCACGACTGAGCGACTTCCCTTTCACTTCTCACTTTCATGCATTGGAGAAGGAAATGGCAACCCACTCCAGTATTCTTCCCTGGAGAATCCCAGGGACGGAGGAGCCTGGTGGGCTGCCGTCTATGGGGTCGCATAGAGTCTGACACGACTGAAGCGACTTGGCAGCAGCGGCCGCAGCTATCATATTACTTTTGCATCATCAGGCTTTATAATCTTCAGTTTTATTGCTCTAACTATAATTAAGGATAACACACACTCTTTATGGATTGATTCTTATTCTTAAAACAAATACGGCATTATTATGATCATGTAAATGTTACTCAGTATAGAACATGATCCTTTGAAACCAAACCTTTGTCTCTTGATGGAGAATGCCCGAAGCATCAAGGTCAAATGGCTCCTTTTACACAGTACATCAATTGCTTAATCATGCTGCATTTTAATTTGCTTTGTATTTTAACTATGTCTTTCTTACACCTCTTGCTTTTTCTGGAGTGCTAATTGCCTTTTTTTTTCCTGATGAGAGAAAATACCACCTTCTATAGCATATCATGAGGATCTTCCTTCATATAATTTGTTGAATCCGTTTGCTTCTTCAAGGCATTTTTATTTCCCCCTCCAAGCCCTCTATCTTCCTGTTTCAAGGTTCACTGATTATTGTCTTGACCTGTTGCCCAGCTGTTCTGAGTTTGCTTTCCATTAAATCCCTGGCTCATGTCTTTCACTTCCTTGGATTTTTCTTTCCAATTTATTGGATTAAATCTTCAAATAAAGTTTTTCTGAAAGGGCACATGGGAACTAAGCTTACATGTCTGAAATGGTCTTTATTTTACCTTCTTTTTTGATTTATATTTGGGTTTAGAATGCTGTATTCAAAATCCTTTAACCTTAGAACCTTACAACTTTGCTCCACTGTCTTCTAGTATCCTGTGAGGTAAAAGACAAGGCTAGTGCCAANGGTCTTTATTTTACCTTCTTTTTTGATTTATATTTGGGTTTAGAATGCTGTATTCAAAATCCTTTAACCTTAGAACCTTACAACTTTGCTCCACTGTCTTCTAGTATCCTGTGAGGTAAAAGACAAGGCTAGTGCCAATCTAATTTTTTTTTTAATTTAAAAGTATTATTTATTGGTAATGTTCTTCTTCTTTCTGGAAGACAAGAACTTTTTTCTTTACGTCTGAATTTTACAGAGCTCTAATATGAGGTCTTTTTTGAAAGGGTATAAAACTGTATTGTTAAACAGGCAGATCTGTTCACTAATAAGAAAACAGTTTAAACGTCTGAATTTTAGAAAGCCATTGTATTCAGTATGTAGAGCAAAATGTCACAATATAAATAACAATGTCCAAGCTAGAAAAGACTGAAGTGCTTTTAAGGGCTTGTCTTCTAAGCAGGAAGGCCAAAGTGAAGATTAAGAACCATTTCTAAGAGAGTGTAAATCATGGTCTTTAGGAAGCACTGGAGTTATATTAAAGTACTTTCATGTATACTTGGGATAAATCCTATTTGGTCATGGTGTATAATTCATTGTACATATTGTTGGATTTTATTTGTTAATATTTTGTTGATGATTTTGCATCTATGTTTATGAGGAAATTTGTAGTTTTCTTATAGCGTCTTTGTCTAGTTTTTGTGTTAGGGCAACGCTGAGAAGAGTTAGGAAGTACTGCCTCTGCTTCTGTATTCTGACCGGGACTGTAGAGAATGGCTACAATTTCTTTCTTAAATATTTGATGAAATTTATCAGTGAACCCCACCTGGGCCTGGCAGTGTCTATTTTGAAAGGTCATTAATTATTGATCCAGTTTCTTTTTTAGAGATTATAAGCCTGTTCCAATGATCTGTTTCTTCTTGCATGAATTTTAGCAGGTTGTTTCTTTCAAGGAACTAGTCCATTTCATCTCAGTTATCAAATTTGTGAGTGTAGAGTTGTTTATAGTATTACTTGATTATCCTGCTAATGTGTATGGGATCTTTAGTAATGTGTCTTCTTTCATGTCTGATAATAATGATTTGTGTCCTGTCTTTTTTCCTTAGCCTTACTTCAGGCTTATCAATTTTATTGATCTTTTCAAGAAACTGGCTTTTGGTCTCATTGTCTTTTCTCTATCGATTGCCTGTTTTCAGTTTCATTGATTTCTACCCTAATTCGTAATTTCTTTTCTTCTGCCTACTGTGGAGTTGATTTGCTTTTCTGGCTTCCTAAGGTGGAAGTTTAAGTGATTGATTTTAGACCTTCATTTCTAATAATATGTATTCAGTGCTGTAAATTTCCCCCAAGGCCTACTTTCACTGCATCCACAAATATTAAAAAGTTGTTTTTTCATTTTATTTTAGTTAAAAAGGTTTTAATTTTTTATTGATGTTTCTTCTTTGACCCTTGCGTTATTTAGAAATGTGTTGTTTAATCTCTGGGTATTTTGGAATTTTCCAGCTATCTTTCTGTTATCAATTCCATCTTTCTTGTTTAATCCCATCGTAGTCTGAAAGCAGACATTGTATGATTTCTATTCTTCTCAGTGTTTTTATAGTATATTTTATAGGCTCAGAATATGAACTATTTTGGTGAATGTTTCATGTGAGCTTGAAAAGAACGTGTCTTCTGTTGTTGCGTAAGTGGTTTATAGATGTCCATCATATCTGGTTGATGGTGATGCCGTTGAGTTCAGCTAAGTCTTTACTGACTTAGAGCTTATTGGCTCTATCCATTTCTATTTTTTGTTTGTGTTTTTGGTCATGCTCTGTGGCATGTGAGTTCTTAGTTCTCCAACCAGGGCATGGAACCCATGTTCCCTGCAGTGGAAGTGCAGAGTCTTAACCGCAGGGAAATCCCTGATCTATACATTTCTGATAGTGGGATATTGAAATCTTTAATTACAACTCTGAATTCATCAATTTTTTCTTTCAGTTCTATCAGTGTTTACCCTACGTATTTTGACTTTCTCTTGTTAGGTACAACATGTTAAAGATTGTTTTGTCTTCTTGGAGAATTGACCTTTCTATCATTATGTAAAATACCCTTCTTTTTTTTTAATTTATTTTTTGATTGCACTGGGTCTTTGTTGCTGTGTGTGAGCTTTCTCTAGTTGTGGTGAGCAGGGCCTACTCTTCATTTCTGTGTGCAGGCTTCTCACTGGTAGCTTCTTTTGTGGAGCACTGGCTCTAGGCATATGACTTTCAAGTAGTAGTGGTGCACAGGCCTTAGTTATTCTGTGGCATGCAGAATCTTCCTGGATCAGGGACTGATCTGCTGCATTAGCAGGCAGATTCTTAGCCACTCTATCACCAAGGAAGACTCTGTAAATACCCTTGTTATCTCTGACTTTCCTTGTTCTGAACTCTATTCTGAGGTTAATATAATTATTCTGATCTCTTTCAATTAGTGCTAGCATGGTATATCTTTATCCATCAACTTTCTTTTAATCTATATATGTCTTAGTATTTAAAGTCGATTTCTTGTAGGGCAACATATAGTTAAGTCTGACAATCTCTGTCTCCTAGTTGATGCATTTAGATCATTGATGTTTAAGGTGATTACTGATATAGTTGGATTAATTAAGCTGTCAAATTTGTTACTGTTTTCTCTTCATTGTCCTTGTTATTTGTTCCTGTCTTTATCTTCAGCTCTTTTTCTGACTTTTGTGATTTTAATTTAGCATTGTATAGATTCCATTCTGTCTCCTTTCTTGGTGTGTCAATAATGCTTCTCTTTTTACTTTAAGTGGTTGCATTAGAGTTTGCAATATGCACTGATAACTAGTCCAAGTCCACTATCAAATAATACTGTACTGCTTCATGGGTAGTTCAGTTCAGTTCAGTCACTCAGTCATGTTGGACTCTTTGCGACCCCATGAATCACAGTGCGCCAGGCCTCCCTGTCCATAACCATCTCCTGGAGTTCACTCAGACTCACATCCATTGAGTTGGTGATGCCATCCAGCCATCTCATCCTCTGTCGTCCCCTTCTCCTCCTGCCCCCAATCCCTCCCAGCATCACAGTCTTTTCCAATGAGGTGGCCAAAGTACTGGAGTTTCAGCTTTAGCATCATTCCTTCCAAAGAACACCCAGGGCTGATCTCCTTTAGAATGGACTGGTTGGATCTCCTTGCAGTCCAAGGGACTCTCAAGAATCTTCTCCAACACCACAGTCCAAAAGCATCAATTCTTTGGTGCTCAGCTTTCTTCACAGTCCAACTCTCACATACATACATGACTACTGGAAAAACCATAGCCTTGACTAGATGGACCTTTGTTGGCAAAGTAATGTCTCTGCTTTTAAATAGGCTNTGTGTAGTCAGAAACTTGCTGTTTCTTTCTAGTTATGGATATATCTTCTCAAGAATTTCTCATGCGATAATGCTATTTTTGGTTTGGATTTCAGTCCTTGGTATTTACAAATGTTGCTACTATTGCTGCTGCTGACAGTCTCTTCCTTGGTGGAACCTGAGTGAAAGCTATCAGATCAGGAGCCTCATCCTTAACTGTCTGGTGTTTGCTAAATGGTTCCTATATGTAGACTTATCCTCTTTTCACTCCTCAGGTCCTCCAAATGGTATTCCTATGTAGGCTTCACATTCTAGATCAGAGGTGGACAAATACAGCTCATGGTCTGCCTAGTTGTGCAAAGAAAGTTCTGTTGGAACACAGCTATGCTTATTTGTTGATGTTTTGTCTGTGGCCTCTTTGACCTGCAGCAGCAGAGTGAGGAGCCACAGTAGAGACATGGTGACCCTCAATGCCTAGCCCAGGAAAAAGACTGCCTATCCTATCTTGGATCGTTACTCAACAGTCGTGGCTTCATTCCCCTCCCCATTCACTAGAGATACTTTTAACATCTCAGAAACTCATTTATTTACCTCATTGATCATTATGATGAGTCTTCTTCCTGTTTTACAGATGGGCCAATCAGGACACACTTCAAAATAGGAGATTGATTATAAGGCTTTCCCCAGAATCCTGCAGTCTGTCAGTTATACCGTGTCCTTCAACATCAAGTTTTGAGCTTCAACCCTAGAAATTAAAATTCCTTTTGTTATGTCTTAACTTCAAGCATATGGACATATCATGCTTTGGTTCCTTATCCCTTGCCCCCCTCCTTCCTACACAGCCCTTTGCAATGAGAATGTGGAAAATAAGGAATTCATATGAGATAAAGCAGAAAAGTAGGCTGAGGCAAATGTTTAGAGNTCCATGGGGTCGCTGAGGGTCGGACACGACTGAGCGACTTCACTTTCACTTTTCACTTTCATGCATTGGAGAAGGAAATGGCAACCTACTCCCATGTTCTTGCCTGGAGAATCCCAGGGACGGGGGAGCCTGGTGGGCTGCCGTCTATGGGGTCGCACAGAGTCGGATAGGACTGAAGCGACTTAGCCGCAGCAGTGGTGGACCTAGGGCTGAGCGTGCAGGCCCCAGGCTGTGACATCTCACAGAGCCCTCACCCCGCCCTTGCTCTGGATGCCATCTTTTCTCATCCAAGACAGAGACAATATGCTTTTCGTTCCTGAGACCCAGAAAAGAGCAGATTTCCTCTGAATTCCCCCCACCTCCTATTTAGCTGTCTATTTCCAGTGATCCATGCTGGGAGTAGTGGGAGGTGGCTCTTTATGTTTCCTGCTTCCTCCCTTAAAGGAGTCTTTAAGACTGCACCAGGCCCCCAGTGAATGCCTGCTGGATCGCTCAATGAATGAATGAATGCACACCACACAAACGAGAATATCTGACTAGGAGTACATGAGATGTCAGTTTGAAAGCCAAGGACACCAGCAAAGGCTTCAGGATTGTTTGGAGAAAGTCTTGGGTAGGGGAGCTGGAAATCAGGTTTCACACCTCCAGCCTGCCACTTTCAGCCCCCATACCAGGGATTTGCCATCTCTGTGCCTTAGTCCCCCCATCTATATAAGAGGGGAGGACTAAGACTGCCTGTCTTCTAGGGTTACTGGGAGGATTCAGAAGTTAATTCAATTCATGTAGCTGACTTCACAAGGTGGCTGGGGCACAGAGAAAGCATTTGATAGATGTTAGTTACCATCTGGATGAAAAGGAAACTATGTTAACAGGAAAGCCTCCTAAGCTTAAAAATAACAACACAACTTTTCAGGAGGGTCTGCTTTTTGGCCAAGCACTGAAACCAAATGTATCCTGACTAGGAGCGGATCCAGAGCAGGGGTGAGGACAAGCCGAGAGGACGAGCAGAGAGAACAGGGCAGAAGGGGAGAGCAGAGCAGAGATGAAAGGGTAATTCGTGCATTCTGATCCTCTCATTGTCCCCCAGCCGCTTCTCCCATGCCATCCAGGGCCCAGGAACTTCCCTGGGGCCTATCTCATTTCCCCAGCAGACAGCCCCCAGCCACCCACCCCCAGTTGAGTTTCCCCCAAGCCGGGGCACCCAGCTCGGGGCTCCTGGGCCTGTAACCCGATCTCCCTGGTCTGCTCCACATGGGATGAAAGATGGCCTGGAAATCTAAGGGGTGTTATTGTGTCTGGCCAGCCCCGGCTAAGTGTCCACACACTCGCTCACCGGCCCCCCGGCTCCGGGTAAGGAGTTTTCATTTCATACATCATCAGTCACATCTTGCAGAAGCGATTTTGACCAAGTCAGCATATGTCTCGAAAGCAATAAAAAGAAGAAAAGAATCCTGCTGACACACACATTCAGTGGGAGGTCGGGACCTCATCTTCAAGGGCAGAACTCTGCTACCATCTGCCCTGGAGGAAGCACAGCAGGCCTGGGGGCTCCCTGGGGCCCCAGAACAGCCAAGGGAACCTGGGGCCACCCCCTCTGTCCACCCACCTGGCCAAGGCCTGGTGACCTAGGCCTCAGAGCCCAGTAGGGAATAGGGGGCCAAAGCCTCCTCATGCAGGGGCTTTAAAATCCTTGTGTGGAAAGAGATCTACGTTAGAGAGGAAATGATTTTAGCACACCTGTAATTCGATGTTGCTTTCCATGCACAGCTCTCATTGCGCTGGAGATGGAGACACATGCCTGCTCACGCTGGGACTTTCTCTGCGCAGTTTTTTAAACAGAGAAGTAAGATACTAAAGATAGTAAGATACTATCAGTGTTAAATACATGTGGCAGTAGCCACCGCTCCAAATGAAAAACATGAACATCAGAAAGACACACACACACACACACACACACACCCCTCCAGAAAAAGCTGATACCCAAGGTGAGATTTCCATGGTCTCCCAAACAACTAATGGCAAGATGTGGTTTTATCACTAGCTTGGCTGTGATTTCTTCCTTGACTGGGAGGCAATCTGAATGGGCTTTGAGAACTAACTAGTCTCAGTTCAGCTTTAGAGGAAGCCCTTTCTCCCTCCCAGACATGACTAAGAGCTCTGACTAGTCCATAGCTTTCTATTCCACTGGGCACCTGCTAAGCCCTGCACTGCCTTAGCCTATGTCACCCTCTGACACAGAGGGCTTCTATTATACTTCTCAGGCCACAGGAAGGAGACTGGGACTCTGAGAGCACCTTGCCCAAAGTCACTCAAAACCACATCCATCTACGCAGCCCAGGCTCCTCACTTTCTAGTGGGTTAATGGTCTGGGAGGAGATCTTTTCTCCTCTGCCTGATTCTAAAGCGACACTTCTCCATTGCCACTGTGCACACATCCCTGGGGAGCTATCAAAATGCAGATTCCCACACAGCTGGTCTCCCTGGGGCCTGAGATTCACCCAGTACCCAGAGGGGTGCGATGCTGTTGGTTCAAGGACCCCAAATGTCTAAAGTTACAACTAGCTTTCCCCTTAATTCCACTAAAAGGGACCATGAACATAGCCATGATGACAGCTAGTAAGGAACCCTAGGCCCAGATACAACAGGGGAGGGGTGGGAACCAGAGTGAACCGTGGGTGAGACCTTCTGGGAATTTGATTCCAATGTGCCAGGTAGTTCTAACTTTCAAGAGAAGCTGGGAATTCAGGTTTGCATGTGACCACTCTCAATGAGCATCTGTTGGCAAAGACTTCCATTTGTTTTTGAATTGTGAGACTAAACAAAGCCCCCTCTACCAGTCAGATTTGGAAGGCTGCTTGCCTCTGGCCTTATAAAAGGCTCTGCTTGTTTGGGAGGACTAAAGCAGCCTTCCCCTAACCCCATACCAAAGGAGCACCATGGCTAGGACATTTCTAGGCAGGTTCCTTTAATCCACTGTTCTGAGAACAGAGGCAGAAAAGATAGGCCCTGCCACTTCCTCACCCCCAGGCAGAGTTCAACTCCCTATCCAACTGCTTGTCTGATAAATTCACCCTCCCCCTCACCCTGGGTCAGAAATCACCTAGAAACTTCAAAACCCAGAATTCTTTCTTTAGGAGCAAGAATATTGGTCTTCTAAGCATCACCCTCCTTCCAGCTCTATCTGAACCCTTTCTTAGGTTTGGGAATTTTCCCATCTTGGGAAGCAGACCCTGCCCTCCATTCCCCCCACCCCCAAACAGGAGCTGAACATCCTGAGATGCACGGTCCCAGCCTGCTTTGCAGCCAGAGCATTGGCATGTGACCAAGTCTCAGCCAATCAGAGGCATCCACCCCAGAAGCTATTATTCTGCAGAGCAAGTTGGGGCCATGTTTCCAGCTGCAGAGCCCCCAAGCCCTCAAGTTTCTCTGGCCTTCCTGGGAGCTCTGCAAGCCTCCCGAGATCCTCTGATGAACACTTTTTCTGCACCAGTTAGCCCCAGATGGTTTCTGTTGCCCACAGCTGTGAACCCTGCAGGATACAGCATCAGGGAGCTAAAAGGGGCCGTGGCTATCACGTGATCTAAAGTTTACAGACCTCTTTTTTTGACAGCAGCTGAAAATTTTGGTCATGAAGCTTTCCACAGATGGCCAACACAGAAAATAGAAGCATAGCTTCTCTGATTCAGTAGAGCAAGAAAGCGGGTAGGGTTGTTACATTTAGCAAATAAAAATATAGGATGCCCAGTTAAATTTGAATTCCAGATAAACAAAGAATAATTTTTAGTATGTTGTCNACACAGTTGCTGTGTGGAGAGGCAACTATGGGTTACTACAGTGCTCTTTAAGAGACTAACCAATCATGTTGGTAAAAGTGGTCTCCAAAAAGTCTGTCAAATGTCAGTCTACAAATGATTCAGAAGTAATTATCATTATTATTTTTCATCAAACAAAACCAGAAGCCTTATTTCTCCATTTGGGAGAACAAATGGAAATTCAGTCCTTTGGACAATTGTTTGGACCCTCCTTAGAGACTTTGTAAAGTTTCATGATGAAGAATGCTGATAAAGCCTTTAACATTTATAACACAGGACAAGGCTTGGGAACCATGGTTCACTTTTTCTACAAATGTGGCACAACCTGGAAATTTGAGTTGAAAATAATGAAAACAATTTTATTTCTAATATAAACAAATTTATCTGTGCATGCTTTGGATCTCCTAATGTTGTTTAAGTGGTAGATTTTACTAGTCATTAACTCTGTAAATACCAGTTCATTATACAGAACATGAAAGTGTTAGTCACTCAGTTGTGTCTGACTCTTTGCGACATTATGGACTGTACCCCACCAAGCTCCTCTGTCCATGGGATTTCCCAGGCAAGAATATGGCAGTGGGTTGCCATTTCCTCCTCCAGGAGGTCTTCCCAACTCAGGATTGAACCCGGGCCTCCCATATTGCAGGCAGATTCTTTACTGTCTGAGTCACCAGGGAACATATAGTAAATAAATTCAAATTATACCTTTAAAAAAACCTGTTATTACCTATTTTCCAACTTCACCCTAAATTTTATAGTCAGTGACAACATAAAATAATCAGAGTATGTCAATGAACATTGTGATCATTTTGAGTAATAATATAAATACATGAAGCTCCTGTTAATAGTTCTTCCTTTTAAGTGTGAATAGTTGGGTGCCAGATAATGTGAGAACTGGGACTGATCTTAGAAGTCACCTAGGGGTCGCACAGAGTCGGACACGACTGAAGCAACTTAGCAGCAGCAGCAGCAGTGATCACAACCATCCAAGATGCCAAAGAGTGCAGTGGTACTATAGGCTTAAATCACTGTGTGCCTCACTCTGTAGTCTTGTTCCTCATTTCAAATTTTAGTAAATAGTTATGAAGGGCCTGAAACCGTTATGACGTTATATATTTCAATTGTGGAATTCAAAAGTGGTATCATTGTGTTCGGTCAATATGGACTTTTTCAGTAGCAAGTGCCACTACAAATGTTTTCTAGTTAAAATATGAAGATGCTGACCTTTTAACTTGCACTTTGTAGGAATAGAAAAAAAAAACTTGCCACAGAAAGACTATTTCATATTCTAGTAGTAGGGTTAGCAAAGTTTTTTGGTAAAGGGACAGAGAGTAAATATTTCTGGTTTTGTGGGCCATATGGTCTTTGTCAAAACTACTCAGCTCTGCTGTTAAGAGTACAAGAGAGGTTTTAGATGATGCATAAAGAATGATGATGGCTATGTTCCTTAAAGCTTTATATTTACAAAACAGGCAGTGGATGGGTTAAAAACAGGCCCTGTGGTGGCACTGGTGGTAAAGAACCTGCCTGCCACTGCTGGAGACCTAAGAGACACAGGTTCTACCCCTGAGTCGGGAAGATCCCCTGGAGGGGCATGGCAACCCACTCTAGTATTCTTGCCTGGAGAATCCCATGGACAGAGGAGCCTGGCAGGCTACANGTAAAGAACCTGCCTGCCACTGCTGGAGACCTAAGAGACACAGGTTCTACCCCTGAGTCGGGAAGATCCCCTGGAGGGGCATGGCAACCCACTCTAGTATTCTTGCCTGGAGAATCCCATGGACAGAGGAGCCTGGCAGGCTACATTCCATGAGGTTGCAAAGAATCGGACATGATTGAAGTGACTTAGCATGCATGCATGTGGGGCCTAGTTTGCCAACTTCTCTTCTGTGAGGATAGGTCTCTAAATTTAATATTTGTTGTTTATTCGCTCAGTCGTGTCTGACTCTTTGTGACTCCGTGGACCGCAGCATCCCAGGCTTCCCTGTCCTTCACTGTCTTCCGGAGTTTGCTCAAGCTCATGTCAATTGAGTTGATGATGCCATCCAACCATTTCATCCTCTGCTGACCCCTTCTCCTCCTACCCTCAGTCTTTCCCAGCATCAGGGTCTTTACCAAAGATGAAAGCTATGAAATTTTAAACTTACTCTAGTTAAGTAATAAATATAAAACTTTATGATATTATTTATTGAGGGATTATATGTGATTAGAATGCATGCTTAATTAAAATGATTTCTAATCAGACAACATAGAAAATAATAGAGGAGCTGGCAAGGGTTATCACTGCAGCAGCATTTATAATAGCAATAAGGGGAAACAACCTAAATGTTCATTGATAAAGAACCAGTTGAACAATCTGTGGAAATCTGCACCAGTTCAAGAGAATGAACTACAAATATTTTTACTGACAAGGAAATTTCTCCCCAACACCATTACCTTGAGGGATAAAAAAGGGGGATTATAGAATGATGTATACAATATGACATCATTTATATGAAGTGAGCAGGTCACAAAAGACTATTGCATATTTTCTTTGGATGCAGATGTATGTTTGTAAATTTACGGTAAAAAGCTCTAGGGGAATGCATACCAAAGTGGAAACAATGATTAACTCTTCCTCTGGGAGGGACTGAGTTTAGGGGTGTTAGTCAAAGAAAACGTGGAACCACACATTTTAAAAAGACATTTGAAAATGACACACAAAGCTGCTAGACATTTACGTTCTGAAACAGCATAAAGACTGAGGATGTGTAATTTTTGAGTTTAAAATTATAGCACATGAAATTTATAGTCTTTATAATTTTGAGGGTTCTATAGGAAATGAATGTTAGGTAAGAATTCTACTTCCAATGAAAAGGGCATGTGATTTATTGATTGTGTAGGCCTTGGTCTACAGAAAATCTTTGAACATTATGAAATTTGAGAAACTCTATATAACTTTGCAAAGGTAGTAGACTGACTGCGGTGGCCAGCAATTTATGAGCTGCACGCCAGTGTTATGGTCAGTCTGGCCTCTGGAATTTACACCTGTGCTCATGTCACANCAACCATCTCATCCTCTGTTTCCCCCTTCTCCTCCTGCCCTAAATCTTTCCCAGAATCAGGGTCTTTTCCAATGAGTCAACTCTTAGAATCAGGCAGCCAAAGTATTAGAACTTCAGCTTCAGCATCAATCAATCCTTCAATATTCAATGAACATTCAGAGTTGATTTCCTTCAGGATTGACTGATTTGATCTCCTTGCAGCCCAAGGGACTCTCGAGTCTTCTCCAGCATCACAATTTGAAGGCATCAGCTTTTAGTATAAGTATGTCCTATGTGTTACTTGGGACATATTTATGCTGAAAGTTTCTTTGTTTATTGAAAAACATGTTTGATGATTTAAACCCAGTTACAACCCAGAGGCAAACTGGAGCCCAATGTTGTACAGTGAGTCAGGGCAGAGCTTGGATTCCAATTCAGGCTCCTGGCTCCTAGAGTCCCAGGAGATCTTCACTGCTCTGCACCATGCTTCTCTCCATGTCTCCTTCTTCTTCCTTCTCTTCCCTTCCTCCCTGTGTTTCTGACCATTTATTTTTTTAAGAAAAAATATTCTTTCCTCTACTATCTTTATTGTCTCCTCCTCTGTCCTGCAGGCATACCCTCACTCTACGTAGGTTAGCCCTGACTCATGTGAAAAGATAAGTTGGAAAGATGAACAGATCTGAGCTTGTCTTTTGCATGATGTGAAGACTAATGAGAGTTAACATTAATGACACTGCTGCTTGGTGTTGAGCACATTACAGATTATCTTTTTTTTTTTGCTGTGTCATGCAGCAAGTGGGATCTTAGTTCCCTGAATGGTGGGATTGAACCTGTATCCCCTGCAGTGAGTACCAGGTCTTAGCCACTGGACCACCAGGGAAGGCCTATTACAGATTATCTTGAATCTTTTAATAACCCTGAAATCAGATGCTGTGTCTCTCATGTCACAGGTGAAGACATGAAGACACAGACATCAAAAAACTTGGTCAAGACCTGTTGGCTAATGAAGGCCAAAGCCAGTATTCAAATCCTGGGCAACCAGACTCTGACTCCCTTATTCCCTCCAGCCACACCTCTGCATTAAATCCAGCTCACAACTTTTATTTCCATAGCTTACATGATGACTGACTGCTGAGTAAGGCTGCCAGATTTAGCAAATAAAAATATAGGTCACCCAGTTAGATTTGCATTTCAGATATACATGATTAATTTTAAAATATTATGGCCCAAATGGTGTGGGACATATCCTAAAACTTAGTCATTGTGTATCTGAAATTCAAATTCACTTTAACTGAGCATCCTGTATTTTACATTTGGCAATTCTACACTAAGGGGCTCTTCTGAGTAAAGCAAGAAGCATCAGTTGTGTCTTCCCTCAGGACCTTTGCACTTGTTGCACCTTCTGCCTGGAAGGCTCATCTGCCAATATGCCCATGGCTCCCTTCTTCACCTCCTTTAATCCTCTGCTCAAATGTCATTTAACCATTGAAGCTTCCTCACCCACCCTACCAGAAATCACAGTGTCTCCACATTCCTGTCTTCCTACCTTCCTCTCCATGTTTTTTTCTCTACAATACTTGCATACATCTGTACTCAGTCGTGTCCAACTCTTTGTGGCCCCATGGATTGTAACCCACCAGGCTCCTCTGTCCATGGGATTTCCCAGGCAAGAATACTGGAGTGGGTTGCCATTTCCTTCTCCAGGGGATCTTCCTGACACAGGGATTGAACCCGCACCTTTTGCATCTCTTGCATTGGCAGGTGGAATCTTTACAATTGTGCCACCTGGGAAGCCCTCTACAATACTTACTACCCCCTGAAATATTATACAGTTACATGTTTAACGTTTCCCACCCTGCACAGATTTGGGGCTGATTTGTTCACAAGAGTGTCTCATGTACAGTTGATGCTCAGGCATACTTGTTGAGCAAGTGAATTCATTCCTTGAGCACAAGTCTTGGTTTCTGTCTGGACACTGCCTGACTCAGAATCAGGAGCTGGCACCCTGTCCCCAAGGCAACATCCCTAATGTCACCTTTTAGTCCAGCATCATGGGTGACCAAACAACCTCCACGATGGCTGCAGATTAGAAAAGCCGTGTTTTCAAGTATTCAAGTGTGGTTTCCCCTTCTCATCCAAGGGCTTATGCCCCAGACAACTGAGTCCCGGGAATACAAACCCTAAAAGTCAGCTTTTCCCATTAAAAAAATTTTTTTTAATTATTTTTTTTACCCAGTATTCAGAGTGTGTGCAAGCTGCCTGCTCCCAGGAACACTGTAGACAACAATGTAAAGCACTTCCATGTCAGATGGAAGGAAAACACATACATTCTTATCAACAATAAGCTAAATAGTCTGGGTTTCCAGGCACATTATCTGCATGACCACATCTAATCATCAAAGCTCTTTTGAAATCAGTATTTTGAAACCAGCCTTTTTTACACATGAGGAAGAGTAAGCAATTTTCCCAGAAAGCAATGGAATCAAATATGAACTTAAGAGAGCNCAACAATAAGCTAAATAGTCTGGGTTTCCAGGCACATTATCTGCATGACCACATCTAATCATCAAAGCTCTTTTGAAATCAGTATTTTGAAACCAGCCTTTTTTACACATGAGGAAGAGTAAGCAATTTTCCCAGAAAGCAATGGAATCAAATATGAACTTAAGAGAGCCTGATATCAGGCTCTGAGCCCATGTTCTTATGTGTAAAACAAATATAATAGCAGTTCCTCCTGGCTGGGATGTTATGTGAAGTATCTGCATGGGCCTCAGTGCCCACCACAAGCAACTCTGCCCCTTTTCCAATCAGAGATGATTATACTAGAGGTGGCCACCTAAGGGCCACTATTCCAGGCTGGCCAGAGTGATCAATGGCATGGCTTAGAGCAAGACTTATCAGACCAGAGCAAGGTTTATCAGATTCACTCTCTTTCGTATTCAAAGTAGAAAATTCCTGAAAAAGGAGGCTTATCATGAGAAAACAGTAGTGAGTCCAGGCCAGGAGATAGAAAGTGAAGAGAGCATAGCTATGATGGGCTGTGGGCAAGCTGGCATCACAAAGCTCAAGGCCGTGGTGTCCAGAGGCATGGGTTGTACGCTGCATTCCCCTGGATCCCCAACCCCATCCATGTCTGAGAGTGCTGACCTCCAATCTTATGCAGTGCACACCATGAGTGACTGTCTCTGGCAGCCCTGGGGTTTTATTTATTCATGATTTGTTCACATTTATATACTGGGAAGTCTCTATACAAGCACTGCAGTAGCAGCAGTGGAAAAACATTCAAAATTTCTTATATTCTAGTTGAAGGAGACAGACAAGAAATAAGAGTGAATGACAAGTTCCAAAGAGGAAAATGGAATCAAGAGAGAGTTCACAGCAACAGGAGGGGGAGGCCTTTCTATAAAGGAGATGTCTGAGAACAAACCAGGCATGTGCCCAAGTGCTCCTCGTGGAGGAAACAGCAAGTGCAAAAGCCCCAAAGTGAGTCTCGAGAGCATCTTGGCCGCTTGACTCCAGAAATCATTTCTAACTCCACATTTTCCTGGGGTGTGAGGGTTCCCTGTGCCCAGATCCCCAGACACTAGTGTCTTTAAGATCCCCACGTATTCCTTGAGTTGGATTAAGCGGGTGCCTAGTTCTTAGAGCTGAAGGAACTCAGCCTGAATCAGCCTGGGTCCCTGTCCCCAAGCAGAGTTCAGACACTGTGTTGCTGGGTACTCATCCACCTCTCCTGCTCTGTAGCTTACCATCCTCATCTGCCAGACTCATCCCCAGCTGCCTGTACAGCTTGTGTTCCCGGTACACTATCTGTAGCTGGAAAACCAGGAAGCATGATGTTCCCGGACATCAAAGAGGTTACAAAGATTGCAGTCACCCCAGAGCCAGACCTTTTCCTGCAGCTGCTGTTTAGATACTGAATCTGGCATTTTTTCTCCAGGGCTCTAATGAAGGGTAGAAGCTACCAGTGTCCCCAGCCGTCACTCCCACCCCCGCAATAATCTGGGGCTCTCGTGTCCCTACACATCTCTGGCACTGTAGCCCTGCTTTTAGTTTTATGGGGTAATATTCTTTGATTCCCAAATGCCTTGTGGGAATTTGCTGGGGCTGGGAGGTGGGAACCTGAGAAACAAAAGGATGATTTACAGTCATTCAAAAGCATCATTCTAACCAGAAAATTTAATTTACAGACTTTCGGTTCTTTCATTTCCATTTTTGAAAGAGAAAAAAGAAAATCAATTGAGGCACACTGAGTCCCTCTTGCTTAGAGGTTAGTTCAAGGCATCTGCATCTTCAGAAAGCCTTCTTGGCATTAAGCAATAAACAGGCCAAGCAGATAAAACCACCCTGTGTTTAAAAAGCTGGTCTGTCTCCAAGGCAGAATTTTTATAGATAAAACAACGGAATGTGACTTGGAGAAGTCATCTTGTAAAAATGGTCCCACGTTGACACAGAGCTCCTCACTCAGGAAGTGAACCCTATAAGAGACAGGAAGGTTTGGGGGATTTAGATAATTCTCAACTTTTGGCTTCAAAAGACTACCTTAAAGCCCGTGTCGCCTAGATGCATTTTTATGTTGCAGAATTTCTTCCACACCTCTGCTGTCTCATCACTTGAAATGCCCCCTCTCTCTCTCGGATCATCAAAACGACCCGATGGGTCCTGCAGAAAAAGGAATGTCTGGTAAGGAAGGTTTAAGAAATGATGAGTTCAGAAAGCATCGGCAGGCTTCTTCACTGCTGGCTCCTCAGCCTTTAATTAGAGTGCACGGTTTCCCCAAGCTGTGACAGCAAGTCAGGGGGCTGTCGGGAGCTGGTGCGACGAGTGCAAATCCAAGGGTGCCGCTAAAAGGGAGCTCCGTCCAGGCAGTGCTGGGCCAGGGGCTCACGGTGCTTTCTTCTCTGTGCCTTCGTTTCTCTCTCTCTCTTCTGCTTCAACATCTGTCTAAACGTTCATTATTTCCTACTTCAGACAGACTTCATTTGCATGGCAGGAGGTCTCAGCCATGGATGCCTCCAGTGCTGGCTGATGATCCTGGGTAGGGTTGGGGTGGGAATGGCATCCCACTCCCAGGAGAGGATGTCCAGGTCTTGGTCACCTTGTGGACCAGGAAATGGTCACCTGACTGCCCCTGGGTCAGAGTAGGGGTCACGATAGGGGACCGTATGCTTACTAGACTTCAAAAGGTACTGCATAGGGACTTCCCTGGAGGTCCAGTGGTTAAGACTCTGTTCTTCCACTACAAGGGGCTCAGGTTCCATCTCTGGTCAGGGAACTAAGATCCCACACCCCACATGTGGCCAAAAAAGAAGAAGAAGGNGGGTCTCAGAAAGTCAGACATGACTGAGTGAACGAACTGAATTGAAATATCATATTGTTGTATGTGTACGTCCGCATGCTCAGTCGTGTCTGACTCTTCACAGTCCCTTGAACTGTAGCCCACCAGGCTCCTCTGTCAATGGGGTTTCACAGGTGAGAATACCGGAGTGGGTTGCCATTCTTTTCTCCAGGGAATCTTCCTGGACCAGGGATCACACCCCAATCTCTTGCATTGGCAGGAGGATTCTTTACCACTGAGCCACATGTGAAGATCATGCTATTACATGATCTCAAATATCAACAGGTAAAAAGGTAAATGGTTTTAGAATTGGCTCAGAAATTCAACAGAGTCACAAAAGACTCAGGCTGTCTCCATTTCCCTTCTCTGCCTTCCTCGTTGGGTTGGCTTTTCTGTCTTTGCTTTGTTAACTTAAGGTCACAAAGGGCTGCCACAGCTCCAAGTACTATGCCGTCACACAACCTGCTCCAAAGATAGAAGGGAGTGGGCATGGAAACCACTCTTCTGCCTCTCTATCTTTTTATTGGGGATGAACATTTTCCCAGAAGTCCCTAGTAAACTTCCCTTTTATCCCATTGGTCAGAGCAAATCACATTGTCATGCCTCGATGCAAGGGAGGCTGGGAAACTAAGTACCATGTTTATCTCCTCTGTGGTAAGAAGCAGGTAGAGAAGGCCTGCCAGATGGATAAACAACACTGATGCCATGGGAGTGTATTAGTCAGGGTTCTCCAAAGAAAGAGCACCAATATTTATTGAGATTTATTACAGGAATTGACTCATGAGATGAGGTGGTTCAGTGGTGAGGAATTCGTCTGCCAATGCAGGAGTCACAGGAGATGAGGGTTTGATACCTGGGTTGGGAAGATGCCCTGGAGAAGGAAATGGCAACCCACTCCAGTATTCTTGCCTGGGAAAGTACATGGACACAGAAGCCTGGCGGGTTGCAGTCCATGGGGTCGCAGAGTCAGAGATGACTGAGTGACAAAGCACACACACACACATGATGCAGGTTAAAAAGCCCCACAGCCTGCCCTCTGTAATATAGGGGAACAGAAACATTGGGGGTGTAATTCAGTCTGAGTCTGAAGGTCTGAGAACCAGCAGTGCGAATGTCCAAGGGAGCCAATGTTTTCCCCCAAGTTGAGTCCCAAACAGTAAGACTTGTTCCTTTGGCCTTTTTTGTTCTGATCTACTCATGAGCTGGAAGGAACATGATTCTGAGCTGCATCAAGGTCCCCACAGCAAGAAGAGCCCACAGCGCCCATGAGCTGCCCATCCAAGAAACACCCAGACAAGGAGTCTTGAGGTCTAACAAGATGAGCTTGTGAACCTAGCATCCCCAGAAATTTCATTTTTTTCCAATACAGAAAAAAATAGAATTAAAAACGAATTTTGTTGTTATTCAGCCTGCAAGTCACGTCTGACTCTCTGTGACTCAATGGACTGCAGCTCACCAGACTTCCTTATCCTACTCTATCTCCCAGAGTTTGCTCAGCTTCATGTCCATTTACTCGATAATGCCATCCAACCATCTCATCCTCCATCACCCTCTTCTCCTCCTGCCTTCAGTATTTCCCAGTATTAGGATCTTTCCTGATGAGCTGGCTCTTCACATCAGGTAGCCAAAGTATTGGAGCTTCAGCTTCAGCATCAGTCTTTCCAATGAATTGTTGTGTCCAACTCTGTAACCCCATGGACCGCTGTATGCCAGACTTCCCTTTCCTTCACTCTCTCCCTGAGTTTGCTCAAACTCATGTCCATTGAGTTGGTAATGCCATCCAACCATCTCATCCTCTGTTACCCATTCTCCTCTAGCCCTCAATATTTCCCAGCATCAGGGTCTTTTTAGAAAACCCAAAATTTTTAAATAATCTCTTTCAGGTGGTCTGCTACAAAGGATAGGTGGCACTGAGCTCTTCTCATGTCCCAGAAAGCTGGCCACAAAAATGCCCATCCCCCACGACACACAAGCAGCTCCATTTTGGGGCAATTCTCTCCATTTCTGGAACATTCTGGAGGCTTACCACAATGGCCCCTATCTGTTTGAATCTTCCTGGCGGCAGAAAATCACTGACCACAAAGCTTCCAGGGCAGGCGTTTAAAATCAACCCAAAGACACTCCATTTCACATGCTTCTGCCTCTCATTTTTTCACAGTTGAGCTCCACACCGTTCCTTGCAGACAGGACTGGCATCCAAGCCAGGAATTCTTTCAAGGCACTCTGTATGCTTGAATATGATCACCTTGAGCTTGGGCAGGAAAAGGAGCGCTCCAGTTACCAGGGGCTTGGGAAGGCTTTTAATAGGAAACATTTGTGCCAAATAAAAAGCCTTCTCCTCGTGTTTTGCTTTCGTTGTAAATTATCTGCTCCAAGGATCCATCCTGAAGTCCCTGTGGAGGGCGGACTCCGAGGCATGGCTGAGTCCAGATTTGTGGCTTCGTGCAGATAGATTTTCAGCTGTTGCATCCAAACTGCAACCAGGGGACAATGCGAACAGAACAGCTTTTGTTCTGATTAAACTGTTTTTAATGGTCCCTTCTCGGCCAGGCCTCAGTGGAAGTCTCAACAAGGCCACTCATTGAGCCGTCCTTGAAAGAGCCAAGTGGGGCAGAGCACGCGGGACCCGGTGGGAGGGGCTGGCGGCCCTTTACTCAGCCCTGGTGGTCCTGCCGCAGAGGAGGACTGGGCTGTTTTATTTGTCTAAAATGGAAAAGGGAAGGGGGCTGGTGTAAGGGGGACTGTCCCACAAATTTCCATAATTAGTGCCATACTCAAACACACATACACATACACACGCATGCACACACACACAAACACACAGAGTAACATCAAATATCATCCCAGACGGACAACTGCTACAACTGTGTGCATGCTCCATCGTGTCCAGCTCTTTGCGACCCCATGGACTGTAGCCCGCTGTGCTCCTCTGTCCATGGAATTTTCCAGTCTAGAATACTGGAGTGGGTACTCATTTCCTTCTCCAGGGGATCTTCCCAACTCAGGGATCAAACTCTCATCTCCTGTGTCTCCTGCACTGCAGGTGGATGCTTTACCACTGAGCCACTGGGGAAACCCCTCCCAGAGGGACAGGGTTCCCCAAAGCTGAAAACTCAGGATTTGGTAGAATCAATGCAGTAACTGGAACATGTGTTCCCCTGGCCGAAGACCTCAGACTGCGTCAGGGAGCCACATTCTAACCACTATGTTTTCATCTGGAGGTCTCAGAAGTCCCTTTGGTTCCTGCAGGATCCAGAACACAGAAAGGAAGAAACAGGCTGAAACATAGTAGCTGCTCACGGGGCACAGCATGCTACCTGCTCAACACCCCTGTTAAAACCCTGGGTCCATGGAGGGTCTCCCAGGTGGACCTAGAGGATGCTGTCTCCTTAACAACAAGGACCAGAGAGACAAGAAACAAAAGCTATGATTTCTCCCTCTGAGGAAGTTGACCCTTTTTTAATTGTACATGTGCAAGTGAGATTTTAAATGTGCTTATTTGTTCTTTTCTAAAGAATACCTGTTGGTTTCCCCCACATCAGTGAAGTCCAGATGAGTTGTTCCCAGCCAGGGGTGAAGATTCTGCCCGTCGGTGTCTGGGGACGTTGTTAGTTACTCACAACTGCAGGGGGTGCTACTGACATCTGGTGGGTGAGGATCATGGGTGCTGCTCACTCTCCTATAGGGCATGGAACGGCCCCGCAGCAGAGAAGCGTCTGATCCAGCTGTCCACAGTACCAAGGCTGAGGAAACCTGGGCTAGAATAAAGTGACCCAGACTCATGGCCAAGACTGGAAGGGCCCAGAGCCTTGCTTAGTTAAGAATTACGAAAGATGGAATTGCTTTCTGATGGGCGGGGGCACAATTCCTCTCTCCCAAATGTGTCAGAGCAGCAAGGGAGCGGGACTGCTGCTCTTTGAAGCAAGGGCTTTGGGGTTAGCCTTTATTTGGCACTAAATCATCTTAAATTGCATGGGGAAATGGAATACAATTCAAGTTATATTACTAATCAATCTTTCAGTGGAATAAATCATGTGGGACGATATTCTATTAAATCTGTAAGTAATTAAAGGTCATGGTGGACTTTGTGGGAGAAACTCTGGACTTTCATCAACCTTCGCTCATGCTCACCCCCACCCCAGAAAACACACCTGCTTCTATCACAGGGGACTGTCGGGAGGTAAACCGCGCTTCTTATGTGACATATTGATTTATTAATCACGTCCTTTTTTCTCCAAGAAGTAATGGGAAGGGGCTGATAGCAGAGAACCTTGAACAGAGAAGAGGGAGCAACTTAGGATCAAATCCTGAGGTCTGAGTCTTGGCCCAACCAGCTGCTTAATCTTGAGCTACCTGCCCACCCCCCACCCCACACCGGCCCCAAAACTTTGGGTTTTCTCATCTATAAAAAGGGAATAAAAATAATCCCCTTCTCCTAGGGTTCTTACCAAGATTAAAATGAGATCAGGGATTTAAGCGGCTTAGCATACTCCCCAGCCCTGGGAAAAATTCAGTAGATGCTAGTTATCTTTCTGGTCCGGCTATGTCCTTCTGCAGATCCAGCAAAGTCTGGAGTAATGAGGTCCCCTCTGTATTCCTGGGGCACCCCACTTCTCTACATCCACTTAATTATATTGGCCCTGAGGATATGTGTGACTTCAAATCGCCCTTCTCCTTGAGAATGTTAGCTGTATGAGAGCAGACCAGGTCTGCCGTAGAACTAGGCACAAGAACACAGCAAGCACTCAGTAAATGCTTGTGAAATGAATGAACAGTGAGGAGAACATCTGAGCAGTATCAAGAGCCTGGATCTCTAGTCTTTTCTCTCCAAGTTACTAGCTGTGGACTTGGAATTTCAAAGCCCACAACCTTCTCTTTCTCTCTCGAATACTGAGTGGATCAGGAGGTGCTGCCCCCTCTACCTTCAAGGTAGGTTCTGACTCCACGACTTCTCCCGCCGGCACCTGGACTCCGATCACCATCACCTCTGCCTGGAGAGCCTCCTGCAGGAGCCCAGGTCACACTTCACAGTTGCTCCACCCTCTGGCTGCCCTTCTTTACTGCCCTTGCTCCATTCCAGATGTCCCAGCCATCCTGGCCTCCCCCAGTATCAGCACCCAGACCACCCATCAAAAACAGCCTCTTCCGCTCTGCAGTTTACACACTAATGGTACTGCCCCTGAGTTAGTCACTCTCAAAATTCCTTTTTTTAAGGTTCTTCAGGAACTGGAAGACACTGATCCACAAGACAATGCCTCTCACGCTACCCTCTTGTTTCCAAACGTTTCTTGGTTTTTCTCTCCCCTCACAACGGTGAGGGGAGGGAAATAGTTTCTTGGTGGCTAGAGGTCTTGGGGGGTTACACTCTGTGATGGTCACATAATTTTTCCTTTTATGGGCGGCTTTGAGGGTGGCAACCAGGGCAGACTGACTGAAATCTGAGCTTTGTCTCGTGTCAAGGTCCAATGCAGTGTTCTAATTTCATTTTATCTATTACAGACAACAAAAACTAAAGCATTATATATCTTGTGTTTTTTTTTCTTGAAAGTTAAAGTGTTAGTTTCTCAATCATGTCCAATTTTTTGTGACCCCATGGACTGTATTCTGCCAGGCTCCTCTGTCCATGGGATTCTCCAGACAAGAACACTGGAGTAGGTAACCATTTCTTTCTCCAAGAGATCTTCCCAACCCAGGGGTCAAACTCAGGTCCCTTGCACTGGCAGGTGGATTCTTTAACATCTGAGCCACGAAAAAAGGCAATGTCCTGATGCATACAGTAAGCTAACCTCCCAGGAGTTAGATCCAACTCTGAATTCCATTAGCAACCTTTATCTTGGTGCACTTTTGCTGTTCCACACCATAGGTGACCATGTGGTCATCCAAGAATCAAAATTTCTTCATCCCACACCCTTTCATTCTCTCTTCTCAAGCCACACGCTTCCATGAGTCAGTGCTGGGCTAATTAATCCCACTTCTGACACCAACTATATGCTCTGTACTCTCAGCACTTCTAACACCAAATGTGTGGGGGGGTTTTTTCCTACACTGACTAATTCTCCAACTCTCTGGATACCAATTGGGTATCCTACAGTTCAATTCAATCCTGATACTAACACCTGGAATTAGACCCCATATATTAAGGGCTCAGTCCCAAAAGACTAACCTGACATTAGATGTCAATCACAAGTCCTGCACCTCCTGCACTTCTGACCAACCAGCTATAAACTGGAGGTTCCCATGAACACTAGGCTCAATAATTTGTGGTACTTGCTCACAGAACTCAGAAACACATTACTTACATTTACTGGTTTATTACAAAGAATAAAAATGAACACCCAGATGATGAGGTGCACAGGGCAAGGTTGCTGCTGCTGCTNGATGTGTATAAGAGACAGGGCTGGGTGTGTGGTGGGGTGTTTGTGATGGGGTGTGTGTGTGCTGGTGGTGGGGTGTGTGTGTGTGTGATGGGGTGTGTGTATTTGCTGGTGATAGGAGGTGTGTTTATATGGTGGGATGTGTGTGGTGGGGTGTGTGTGTGTGTGGTGGGGTGTGTGTCGTGGGATGTGTGTATTTGCTGGTGATGGGGGATGTGTGTATGTGGTGGGATGTGTGTGTGTGTGGTGGTGTGTGTGTGGTGGGATGTGTGTGGTGGGGTGTGTGTGTGTGTGTGGTATTGCTGGTAGGCTGTGTGGATGCGAAGTGTGTGAGGATGCCTCAGAGGTCTAACCCTCACAGCAGTCAGCAGCAAGCGTCAGGCTCTCAGGAAGCCCGGCTTCCATCCTGGAACGATCCCATGGTGATTTCCCCGGGAAGGCTGCTCCTGGGCACTGCTAATCAGGAGCATTGCCAGCTGCTCTGATTCTGGGATTTTCCATCTCGATTTCTACTTTCTTTTCAAAGTTTTTTTCTTTACCTTATTGAGCATTGTAAACAGGATGGGCTTTTTGTTCACTTGCATTTATTGACTCACTTATTTTATTCTTTTATGATAGTAATAAATAGACTTGGGAAAACTCTGGGCAAGTATAAACAAGCAGAAGAAAATAAAGAGTCAAACCCACTGTATTCACAGTTATTGATATTCTCCCAACATTCTTTCCACACACTGTCTTAAATTTTATTTGGTCACAGAGAGATCTTTATATACAGCTTTAAAAGACAGAGAATATTGGATTTTGGTAACAATCAGCAGTCTACTGCCTCAGTCTTCTTCCTTACCCTGATTCCTACTCCATAGAGGTAACTATTTTTATTTTCCCCAGCTTAAGTCTCTGCTATTTACCCCCACCTGTCTACAAAAAATGCTTATATTACTATTTTTTTCCAGCTTTATTGAGATATAACTGGCGTATAACATTGTGTAAGTTTTAAGTTATAAAATGTGATGATTTGACCAGGTATATATTGCAAAATAGTGACCTAAGTAAGCTACTTAACACCTTCATCATTTCACCAAATTATATTCTTTGTTGATACTTTTAGATTTTTGTCTTTTAACTTCTTGGCAAGGGAGTTGCAATTCTAGCCCTCTTACACACTCTCTCCCCAAGCACTCAGCTACACACCAATTCCTGCTCCTCTTCCTCCATTTCTCCCAATACCATATATGAATTTGGCTAAATAAACAATCTTTACTTCCTTGTTTATGCCACTATAAATATGTCTGGGACACCGATACTTTCTGTACCATCATTACATTTCCCATGATGTACAACTTTTTTCAATTCTTTGGAATTAATAATGGCCTCATTTTGTTTACTCAGCTTTCTATGCATCTATCTCTAACTCCCTCCAAATTCTCCAATAGAACAGAATTTCCTTAGTATTTTAACAGGTGCATTCAAACACACCAAGTAAGCTCTGTCCTTAATTTTTGCTCCTTGGAAATATCCTTCCTGGGGCTTTCCATCTTCTTGCTCCAATTTGGATCGACAGTTCTCTCATGGCATGTGTCCTATGCCTTCTCTTACCAATTCCTTGGGCTTTCCCATCCCTTGTCTCTCGTGTTGGCTCTGCAAAGTCCGATATACCCTGTATTTATTTTAAGGGCTTTGAAATTTTTTAACAGCTTTATTGAGTTGTAATTAACAAACAGTAAACTTCACATTAAAATGTACAACTTGATACGTGTTGACCTATGTATGCACTTACAAAACGATCACCACAGTTGAGATGATGAAAATACCATATATCCATCATCCCCTAAAATGCCCTTGTGTCTCTTTGTAATATCTGTCTTCTGTCCTTACCCCATCCACCTGCAACCACTGATCTGCTTTCTGTCTTATAGAGTGGTTGGCACTTTTTCAAATTTTATACAAATGGCTTTATCTAGTATGCACATGTTTTTGTCTGATTTCATTTGCTCAACATAATTATTTTGAGATTTATCTATGCTTTGATCTGTATCAATAGTTCATTACTTTTGTTTGCTGAGAGTATCTCATTATATAGTTGTTCCATAATTGTTCATCCATTCTCCTATTGAGAACATTTAGGTTTTTTCTGTTCTTTGATTATCAAAGAGAAAATTCTCACATTCATGTTGACATGTACAGACATGTGCTTTCATTTCTCTTGGGTAAAGAGCTAGGAGAGAAATGACCAGGTCATACAGAGGTAGCTTTGTTGCTGTTCTTNTGAAAGTGAAGTCACTCAGTTGTGTCCAACTCTTAGCGACCCCATGGACTGCAGCCTACCAGGCTCCTCTGTCCATGGGATTTTCCAGGCAAGAGTACTGGAGTGGGGTGTCATTGCCTTCTCCGCAGGGCAAGGTTGGGAATGGTCAAACTAGGAGCTTCTGTTCCCGTGGAGCTGGAGTGCTTCCCCATCCCAGCACGTGAATGCATTTGAGAACCTGGACATTTCCTGGAAATCATCATTTAGGGTTTTTTGCGCAAATTCCAGTCTTCCCTGGTGGCTCAGTGGTAATGAATCCAGCTGCCAATGCAACAGACATGATTCTATCACTGGTCAGTGATTCAGGAAGATTCCCCTGAAGAATGAAATGGCAACCCATTCCAGCATTTTTGTCTGGAAAATCCCATAAACAGAGAAGGCTTGTGGGCTACAGTCCATGGAGTCGTAAAGAGTCGGAAACGACATAGCAATTGAACAACAACAACAACAACAGCCATGGAAGTTTCATCACGTAAGCATGATCAGTTATTAACTCATTCCCCAGCCCCTCACCCTTTCCCTGAGACTGAGGGGATATGGCTAATAGCCCTAAGCGTCTAAACAAGATCAGGTCTTTCCAGTGACCAGCCCCCATCATGAAACTACTTAGGAATCTACGAAGGGATGCCTCATCAGAGCAAAAGATGTTCCTATCACAAAATTCCGAAGGATTTAGGAGCTCTGTGTCAGGAACTGGAGTCAAAGGCCAGATAGTAGGAAAAAAAATATGCTCCTATCATCCCTATTACTCAGAAAATTCCAAAGGCTTTAAGAGTTTCCTGTTATATGGAAGCTTCTCTACTCCACTCCTTATCTTCCTTCTTGTTCCTACCAGTATCTTAATGGTTTGTACTCATCTGCTGTATGTTGTCTTTCTCCTTCATCAGAGCAGGGACTTTATCTTCCTCATCACTCTATTCCTAATGCCTAGACATTAGGACCATTTATAAAAATCAAGAAATATTTATTGAATGAATATAAAGATTTTTTTTAAAAAATAACTGATGATTGATTACTTAATGATGAAGAGTTTAATTTAGGTTTGGAAGCCAGACTGCTTGAGTTCAAATTCTGGCTACTCGACATTCCATTGAATGTCCCAGGGTATGTGATTCTAGCCACAAGAACCTTGGTCTCCTCATCCACAAAATGAGGAACAATTGCCTCCATCCCTGAGATTGTTGCAAGGATTAAGCAATGTCCCAGTACGTGCTAACAACCCAGTACCAGCATGTTGGAGACATTCAGGGAATCCCTGTGGAACAAGTTAATGTCTGTGGTGCTGGAGAAGGCTCTTGAGAGTTCCTTTGACAGCAAGGAGATCAAACCAGCGAGTCCTAAAGGAAATCAAACTAAATATTCATTGGAAGGACTGATGCTGAAGTTGAATCTCCAATACTTTGGCCACCTGATGTGAACAGCTGACTTATTGGAAAAGACCCTGATGATGGGAAAGACGGAAGGCAAAGGAGAAGAAGGTGGCAGAGGATGAGATGGCTAGATGGTTATCACCAACTCAGTGGATGCAAGTCTGAGCAAACTCTGGGAGATAGTGAAGGACTGAGAAGCCTGGTGTGCTACAGTCCGTGGGGTCACAAAGAGTTGGACACAACTTAGCGACTGAAAAACAATACAAACTCAGTACAACCCTTAACCAGTTTCAAAATACTCCAGTTGCAAGAAGGGGGACCCCTTCCAGGGCCTGAAACTGGGCTCTTGTCTAACACTCAGAAGCGAATTTTCTGAGGAGACACATGTGCTGATAAAGCAAGATATTTTATTGGGAAAGGGCACCTGGGCAGAGAGCAGTAGGGTAAGGGAACCCAGGAGAACTGTTCTGCCATGAGTCTCAGGTTTTATGGTGATGGGATTAGTTTCCGGGTTGTCTTTAGCCAATCATTCCAACTCAAAGTCCTTTGTAGTGGTGCGTGCCTTGTTCAGCCAAGATGAATGCCAGAGAGAAGGATTCTGGGAGGTGGTTGGACATGTGGTGTCTCCTTTTTACTTTTCCCGAACTCTTCTGGTTGGTGGTGGCTTATTAGTTCCGTGTTCCTTACCAGGACCTCCTGGCGTAAAACAGTTCATGCAAGTAGTTACTATGGTGCCTGGCAAGGGTGGGCAGTTTCTATTAGTGCACTGCCCCTAACACTCTTCCCTTTTTAACTGATTCAGGGGTTAGTGTTAGTCACTCAGTTTGTCTGACTCTTTGTGACTCCATGGAGTGCAGCCCACTAGGCTCCTCTGTCCATGGAATTCTCCAGGCAAGAATATTGCAGTGGGTTGCCAGGGGTCTTCCTGATCCTGGAACCTGGGTCAATCGAACCTGGGTCTCCTGCATTGCAGGAGGATTCTTTACTGTCTGAGCCACCAGGGAAGCCCCAGATTCAGGTAGAACCTTATGGAATTACTGATTTGGCCATTTTTGACCTACACAAACAGAGCTCAGCCTAAATATGTAGGCAGAATAAATACATTACCGATCCTGTTTTGCACATAAGTAAGCGTTCCTGGTGGCTCAGACAGTAAGGCGTCTGCCTGCAATGTAGGAGACCTGGGTTCGAGTCCTGGGTTGGGAAGATCCCCTGGAGAAGGGAATGGCAACCCACTCCAGTATCCTTGCCTGGAGAATTCCATGGACAGAGGAGCCTGGCAGGCTGCAGTCCATGGGGACACAAAAAGTCGGACACGACTGAGTGACTAACACACACACAAAGTCACAGTCAAGAAAAAGCCAGGGACCTTTCCAGGCTATGCAACTGGGAGACACTGGAGTTCGTCTGACTCCAGAACTTCTGCTCTGTGTTCTAATTTGGACCTTTGTACCTTTAGGAGAAACTGGCATAAGGTGCCAAGAGAACTTCAGAATCCCTTTGTTCCCTCCTGGGTGCAGGAAAGAGGCGACTGCCCAAACAGAGGTGCCGGCAAGGGGTGGGGGCAGCTGGAGGAGGGCCTGGCAGGGACCACTTTCCAGCTGAGTGGGAAATGAACTCACTCTGTGATAAGCAGGGATGTCCCCCCAACCTCACTTCAGCCCCCAGGAGAGCCCCAGCAGCATCTAAGCACATCACATGGCTTCCTTTCTTCCCGTCCCCTCCCTCCCCCATCTTTCCTCCCTCTCTCTCTCTTTCCTTCCTTCCTCCCCTTCTTTCCTTCCTTCTTTCCCTTCTTCATTTTTTAATTAAACAATGACAGGATTCCGTTCTAGCGGTTTCACAAGAGGGGAAATCACTTAGCAACCTTCATTATTTTCAACTTAATAACTTCCTGGGGTGGGGGGGAGAGGCCAAGCCCCTGGTGGGTGAAATGCCTTGCTGGGTAAGCGGCTCAGGGGCCGGCTCTGCAGCAAATGAAGCATTTGACCAAATACTTCTCATATTTTCTCTCTCCCCGGTAAGCGGCTTTGTTTGGAGTGAACGTTTTTTTTCCCCTCTGTGATAAACATGAGTGACTACAGTTGACTGCAATTTTTTTCAGCTGGCTGCAGCTTCAAAGGTTTTTGGGTTTTGAATTCCAGGCTTTTAAATTACTTTTTTTTTTTTTTTTTTGCTCCCAGACACACCTATAGTAGATAGTAGAAATATGAATTTCATCTTCAAATAAAAGAGAAATAGGGAGGTGTGTTTTGGGGAAGTTGTTATTGGTGGGGTCAGATTGGCATGAATAGTTTCTAGTGATGAAAACCCTGTAGATCATTATAACCCACTGAGCAATGGATGGTGCGAGGGGTGGGGCTGGGGGTGTGCCAGAGTCTAGCCCGAGGCTGAGGCTGCCAAATAATAACAGAAAACAAGTACTGAGCCCCGACCATGAGCCCCTCACGGCGATATAAAGTCATGGAGCCTCAAACCACCTAGGAGGTAGATGCCAAGATTATCCATCAGAAGCTGAAGCACAGAGAAGTTAAGCAACTTATCCTGGGTCACACAGCTCCATAGTTGAAACTGAAGCTGAAAGTGGTTTGCTCCAAAACTGGGCTACCTCCCCAAAGTCACTCCTTGTACTAAAGGACTAACACTCTATGAGCAAGCAGCTATAAATCAAGACTATTAAAATACCTACTTTGAAGTGCTGCCATGGTGATTCAATGAGATAAAGGCATGAAAGATTCTGGTACGTGATTCCTTAAGAAACATTTGCCCATTTCCTGCCTCTCCCAGCTGGCAGGACACATTTTTAAATACCAAAGACAAAGATTCAGACAGATTAGGGTTCAAACTGGGCACTCATCCTTTCCTGGCCATGTGATCCTGGGTGAGTCACTTAACCCTTTCTGAGCCTCAATGATCCTCATCTGCAAAATGGAGCTAATGACGGTGCAGACTTCATGAGGCAGAGGTGAGAATCAAGGCAGAGAGATGAGATAAAGGTCATCAGTATTTTTTTAAAAAATCATTAACAAGCTGGCAAAACTCCAGAGCAGGGCTAAGAGCACAGGTGTCAGGTTTGATGAACCAGAAATCCCATAAAGCAGCCTGGAGATCCCCCAAAGTTCCTATATTCAGCATCCATCTGTGCCAGCCACTGTGCTATGCTCTGCCCATGAACTGACCCAAGAGATTTGCTGTGATTCTCTCACTGAACTCCGGTAACAAGTCTGGAACCAGGTCCAAGTTTTAGCTCATTACAGACAAGGAGATTGAGGCTCAGGGAGAAGTAAGTTCTGATCACACAGTGAAGGGGAGTGAAGTGAGAGTTTAAACCCAGGCCAGTCCACTGCCCACCCCCTAGCTTTTGGACGCTCCACTATATCACTGTCTGCCACATTTCTGTTCATGAAAGGCTCAGTATCCACTGTTCTCTATTGGTTGCTGAGTGACCAGACACCGGCCTCAGACAGCACAGTCATGACATCCTTAGCTGATCCCTTTGCTATTTTCAATAAGGAGCAGATTTGGGGGAAGACCTCTGAGGTTTTTTTCATAGCTAAGTGAAGTGAGTCAAAGTCGCTCAGTTGTGTCTGACTCTTTGCGACCCCATGGACAACAGTCCTTGGAATTCTCCAGGCCAGAAAACTGGAGTGGGTAGCCTTTCCCTTCGCCAGGGTATCTTCCCAACCCAGGGATCGCACTCCCTTCCTAATACAGCTTGTAGCTGTCAGAGGTGAATGTGGGTCAGGATTCTTGAAAAAGACCTGAATCCCACAAAGCAGACTTGTATAGATATGCCCTCACCCCCCACCCCAAGCAGAGTAGAAGCAAATCCCTGAATTCTTGCAGTTCCCCACAACCTCCCCAAGAGCAGGTCTGGTGGGATCTTCCAACCTCCTTGCTGGCGTGGGGAGATCAGGCCGTTCTTTGTCATGTTAATGAATCATGTTAACAGGGTGCTTTAACAGAAACATTCATCACCTTTTGTGCAACAAGGCTTTCCCTTTTTGTTCGACTTAAATGGTTAAGTAGGTAATAAACGCCTATCAGCTCCACCACTACAGGCTGGTAATCCCTTCAAACCATAAATCTTCCTGAAGATTATTACTGTCCTGATAAATTAACACTTGGAGGAAACTGGTAAGCCAGGGTTTGGGGCTGCCTGTCCAAAGGAGCAAGGAAGAAAAGCTGGGTTCTCTCTGAGAGGTAGATTTCCTGACCAATGAGGGTCTGGGAAGAGGAGGTGCCCCTCTCACCCATGTGAGAGGTGGGTGCCCCACGTTCACCTAGGCTGGGATGCCAGCCCAGCGGTGGTCACCACTCTCTTCCTGCAAACTCCTACCCCTTCTGTCAGTCACCAAAGGCACTACAGTGTGCTGGGCACTTTGTTAGGCCTGAGACAACAGAGAGAAGGAACCAGATGGCACATTCCTCTGCCAGAGACAATGGGTTCCAGGGGAGACTGGAAACGATGCCCAGTGACTCGACGCTACTTAATCATGCATGGTTGACCTCAGGAAGGAGCTGGGCAAGGGGCCCACCTCCTTGAGGTGGTGACGGTCATCTAAGAGGCTGGGTGGCTCGGATCTGCTGGTGTGGCCAGGACAGGACCTATCTCCTGGAACTCTTCTCTGCAGTGGCTGGATGGGAGGGGAGGTGGGGGTCGGGGGATACATTCATTTCCTGCAGCTGCTATAACAAAGCACCCAAAACGCAGATGGCCTACAATGACAGGAACTTATTCCCTCCCAGTCCTGGACGCTAGACGTCCAAAATCAAGGTATTGGCAGGGCCAGCACTCTTAAGGGAGGATCCTTCCTGGCCTCTCCCAGCCTCTGGTGGCTTGGGTATTCTTGGCTTACAGCCGCATCTCTCCGATCTCTGCCTCCATCTTCACATCATCCTCCTTTACACATCTGTGTCCAACTGCCCCTCGCCTCTCAAGACACCAATTCTACTGGATTAGGAGCCCACCCTCCTCCAATGTGACTTCATCTTATAACCACAATCTGCATCAACCCCCTCTCCAAATGAGGTCATGCACAGAGATCCTGGGGGTTAGAGCTTCAGCATACATTTTGGGGGGACACAATTCAATCCATAATGAAAGGTTGCCATCAGCCGCCTTTCTCCTGGCTCTTCCTTCAACTCCTCCAACTCCCAGGCCAGGCATGGGTTCAGCTCCCTGGTGAAGGTCTCGGCTGTGGCAGGGCACCCCCATCACCATGGTCAGAAGGGACAAGAACCAACACGAGCCCCAGTCTGTCCCTGTGGGCCCCAGCCTGTGCCTGTGGGTTCTAGCATACTCCCCCCACTGCCAGTGCAACAACCACTTTGCCTTCCTGACCATCTATCCTGCAGATCCAAGTGCCAGCATCTGCCCAGGCCTCCTCGGATCCCCTTTTCAGCTCTGTGCGCTCCTCCTGTCTCCCCGAGACCCCAGACCTGCCGCTGTTTGCAAAGCAAGGCACCTGGGCCTCTTTTTCTGCACTGCCTGCAGGCACAGTGAGCTGGAGACACCTGACTGGTGCTGTCCCAACTGGGCCCTGAACTAATAATCAAAAGTCCAGCTCCCTGCCTCCAGGCAAGCTGGGATCTGAGGGTCACTCACACTCCAGAGCTCCCTGTAGACGGGGTCCTGAGCTTAGCGTGGTGTGTGCCTGAAACCACTTCATGCTTGATACCTTCCCACCCCTGTCCAGCGGCCCCTGGACATACATCCTCTGGAAATCATGGGCACATGAATCCATGTCTCAGGTTTTGCTTCAGGGGGACATAACCTCATGCAGTGGCATTTAGCCAAGTGGTTTCAAGCTGCAGGTTACAGGTCAAACTGATGGTGTTAAAGTTTTTTTTCAGTAACTTATTAATTTTGGCTATGCTGGGTCTTCGCTGATGCATGGATTACTCTCTAATGGCAGCGCACATAGGCTTCTCGTTGTGGTGGCTTCTCTTATCGCAGAGCATAGGTTCTAGGGCATGTGGGCTTCAGTAGTTGCTGCAAGTTGGGCTCAGGAGCTGCAGTTCCCAGGCTCTAGAGCACAGGCTCAGTAGTTGTGGCGCAGGGGCTTAGCTGCTCCACAGCATGTGGGATCTTCTTGGAGCAGAGATCAAATCTGTGTCCCCTACATTGGCAGGCGGATTCTTTACCACTGAGCCACTTGGGGAGTCCCTGGGGTTGGGGAGTAGGTATTCTGGGAAGACAGACAAACTTGTGCAAAAGTACAGAGGAGAAAGCATGGAGTCAGCTGGGTGCAGCTGAAGGTTGTATTTCTGAGGGGGAGGTTCAGAGATGCTCAGGGGGGAAGGATTGTAGCCCCAAGCCCACTGTACTGAGCAGTCTGGACTTGATGGTAGACCGGGAACATCTGGCGGCCTCTCACACCCAGAGCCTGAGATCTTCACTCTGAGAGAGAGAGAGAGAGAGGAAAGAAAGTGGGTAGGTGAAGATGTGCCAAAGAGGAGACACAAAGACTCCACAGAGAAGCTGGGCCCACAGGACCCCTGCGTGGGGTGGGGTCACATCCTAACTGGGGTGGCCAACGGCCTTCCTGGCCAGTGGAGCAGTCACCTCACCTCCCTGAGGGCT
>SJYV01039863.1:38038-68038 GCA_006410875.1 Neotragus pygmaeus | reverse complement strand
AGCACTTTCCTTTAAAAAAAAAATAATAATCAGGAATGTATTTCTGGTAGATAGGGCAAGTTGAGTTTCCTTGCTCAGTATGAGAGTTGAAGTGTCCCAAAAAATTTTAGTGGAGGAGACATTTAAAACTGTTTTGCTCTGATACGTAATCTTATGGAGACTGTGTATTAAACTTTGGGCAACAGACTGAGGATTCACCAAGTCTAGGGGTCGCTAAAGCTCATCACAGTAGATAAAACACCCAACCTACTCTCAATTACCTTTTTCCACCTTAAGTGCTTGCTCTTAGGTTCCTTAAGCCCCTAAGGAACCCCTGACAGGCAGAAGGTTGTCTAGAGATGAAGTGATTAGAGTACTCTGAAAGGCTGAAGTGGGACAGAAAGCATTTGACAGATGTTTATAGAGGGATGAAGGAGGCAGGAGTGTTGAAGAAGATGTGTNGTTCCTTAAGCCCCTAAGGAACCCCTGACAGGCAGAAGGTTGTCTAGAGATGAAGTGATTAGAGTACTCTGAAAGGCTGAAGTGGGACAGAAAGCATTTGACAGATGTTTATAGAGGGATGAAGGAGGCAGGAGTGTTGAAGAGGCACATATAAGTCAAAGGATAAAGGGAACTAAAAGAAAGTGTGAAGATCATGAGGAGAAACACCATGCCCCTGAATCACCACTCCCCAGAATCAGACACACAGAGGTGTCAGCAGTGGAAAAGTTATATCATGGCCTCCCTCAGCATCTACTAGCCCATGTTGATGGGCACAGTGGTACATTGTGATGTCTAAGCCCCCCAAGCTACTATTGGCTGGGGTAGTGCCTAACTGACCAATCAGATTGAAGGGTGTGGCTCCTCATTGTCCTGAAAGGGTATAAATAGGAAGGTCAGAGGCAGAGATTCTAGGTTAGGCCACTTCTTGGCATCATCATGACTAAGGTAACCAGGAAGCCACGGCAGCCAAGAAGAGTTGCAATGCGGTTTGCTTCAAAGATGAATGGAAAAAAGAAGACCCTTTGTCAACGGAGGTACAGAGGCAGTGTGAAGGTAAGATGATTCCAACTAACCCCACCCTGTTCTCCACTGACTTTGCTGCCCAAGACCTCTACACTGCCCCTGCCTGTCACAAAAGTCCTCATCAGCCCAAAGCCCTTTTCATGAGATCTCCATTCCAACTCAGTTTTCATTTCTTTCCTCAAAACTAATACCCTTGTCTTGTCTTTCCAGGCACGAAATGTTACCAGGAGGGTCAGAAGACCTCTACAAGGAACCTTGAGAAAGAAAATCCGATCATATGCCACTCAATCGAAGAAGGTGAAGAAAACAAGAAAACCAAACTGTTTTTTCTGTTCCTGTGCACGTAAGAAACTGAATCAAAGCAGAAAAAGGTACCAAAATATGAGGCAGAGTCAAAGAAGGAGGAAGAATCAAAAGAGAAGATAAGCTCAGCTGCCCCAGAATGAGAGACCCTGGAGAAGTACAACCTGGGCAGCCAGTAACTGAATAGAAAAGATCAAACAGTTTAGAATTGTATCTCCAGAGGTCTGTTTTCTTAGAAATGGCCAACCAAGAAAAGACTCACACTAACATGGTAAACTGATGGCTGCAATTACAATAAACATCAAATGGTGAAAAGATATTTGTGTGTGTGAATTTTCTGATGGAAGGAAGGGAAAGAAGAGAAGAGGTGGGCACTGGAGACGGGAGGGATATGGGGTCCCGAGAGGTTGGGGAACAGACCCTCAGGTCCCCAGTTAGCCAAGAGAGTAGAGGTCTGGATTGGGTCAGAAGTCTGCACTGAAGATGGATAGCCCTGCTAAATAATTGATCTCAGTGGCATGGAGTAGTGGTGTGGTGTTACTGCCTTTGTTTGGGGTGTGGAATGACATTAGGGTCTAGATTTCCAGACCCAGATAGGAAGAGGTTGACACATGGGGGTGGTGAATGTGAAACTCCCCCTGAGAAAGGCAGGCATAAATCACCACCTGGCCACCTACCTCATAATGGGGATTGTTGCATCACTCACCTACGCTGTCTGCTAAAGGTGCTCAGAAGGCACAAAATGCTGATACATCTAAAACCCGCAAATAGCATTCCCAGGGACAAAATTAATGTTTGGAGAGAACAAACCAATTAATGATTAGGCCACGTTTTTGCTAAGAAAATTTTGGGAGCAATGTATTCCCAAAGGAAGGGCAGTGGTGGTGGCCCTCGTGGCCCAATCTCAGTGCAAATTACAAACAGGATCATCTCATACAGAGATTTTTTTTTTGGGGGGGTGGGGCGCTGTGCAGGTTGTGGAAGTGTAGTTCCCTGAACAGGGATTGAACCTTTGCCCTTCTAGTGAAAACACGGAGTCCTAACCACTGGACAGTCATGGAAGTCTGCACAGATAATTTTTACCTAAGTACTAATGTAAGACTGAGTAAAAGCTGGTCTTTTAATTATCACCATATGCTAGGATTTCAAAATAACTACAGTCATAAAACATTCCTCCCCAATAAAGTCTTTTGTTAGTCCAAATTCTACAGGTTTATCATGGTTTAAAAGAAAGAATATGAAATATTTAATTTGGTGTTAACTTTAATTTTGAAATGTTTTAAAAGGTCCAAAGAATAGTCAATCAAATATGGAGATACATAAGGCAGAGTCTGTGACCATAAGAATCCTGTGTGTCTTCAGAAAACTTTTTAGAAACAACTAAAACACAGAGCTTCACCATCAGCATCAAAAGACTTGAGTTCAAATTTTAGCTCAGTGATATGTTATCTTTTATCTGGACTGAAGCTCCCTAATTAAATCTTTCTGGCACTCTGACTCCTGGAAGACCCCACTGATGATTCAAAGTCAGTCACTGAATCTGATTTAAAATCAATAAGAGTGAAAGACTCCCTGGGTGTGCTGTCCTTTCTCTTTTTTTAAGTTATTTTTTCTAAATTCATTTATTTTGATTTGAGGCTAATTACTTTACAATATTGTAGTGGTATTTGCCATACATAGACATGACTCAGCCATGGGTGTACATGGGTTCCCCTTCCTGAACCGCCCTCCCACCTCCCTCCCCATCCCATCCCTCAGGGTGGGGAGCACCCAGTCTCATGCATCAAACCTGGACTGGTGATCTGTTTCATATATAATAATGTATGTGTTTCAATGCTATTCTTTCAAATCATCCTACCCTCACCTTCTCCCACAGAGTCCAAAAGACTCTTCTATACATCTGTGTCTCTTTTGCTGTCTCGCATATAGGGTCATCATTACCGTCTTTCTAAATTCCATATATATGTGTTAATGTACTATATTGGTGTTTTTCCTTCTGACTTACTTCATTCTGTATAATAGGCTCCAGTTTCATCCATCTCATTAGAACTGATTCAAATGTATTCTTTTTAATGGATGAGTAATGTTCCATTGTGTATATGTACAACAGCTTTCTTACCCTTTCATCAGCTGATGGACTTCTAGGTTCTTTCATGTCCTGGCTATTATAAACAGTGCTGTGATGAACATTGGGGTACACGTGTCTCTTTCAATTCAGGTTTCCTTGGTGTGTAGGCCCAGCAGTGGGATTGCTGGGTTATATGGCAGTTCTATTTCCAGTTCTTTGAGGAATCTCCGCACTATTCTCCATAGTGGATGTACTAATTTGGATTCCCACTAACAGTGTAAGAGGGTTCCTTTTTCTCCACACCCGCTCCAGCATTTATTTTTTGTAGACTTTTGGATCATAGTCATTCTGACCAGCGGGAGATGGTACCTCATTGTGGTTTTGATTTGTATTTCTCTGATAATGTGTGATGTTGAGCATCTTTTCATGTGTTTGTTAGCCATCTTTATGTCTTNACCCGCTCCAGCATTTATTTTTTGTAGACTTTTGGATCATAGTCATTCTGACCAGCGGGAGATGGTACCTCATTGTGGTTTTGATTTGTATTTCTCTGATAATGTGTGATGTTGAGCATCTTTTCATGTGTTTGTTAGCCATCTTTATGTCTTCTTTGGAGAAATGTATGTTTAGTTTGGCCCATTTTTTGAATTGGTCATTTCTTTTTCTGGAATTGAGCTACAGGAGTTGCTTGTATATTTTTGAGATTATTTCTTTGTCAGCTGCTTTGTTTGCTATTATTTCCTCCCATTCTGAAGGCTGTCTTTTCACCTTGCTTATACTTACCTTTGTTGTGCAAAAGCTTTTAAATTTAATTTGGTCCTATTCACTTATTATTGCTTTTATTTCCATTACTCTGGGAGGTGGGTCATAAAGGATCCTGCTGTGATTTATGTTGGAGAGTGTTTTGCTTATGTTTTCCTCTAGGAGTTTTATAGTTTCTGGTCTTACATTTAGATCTTTAATCCATTTTGAGTTTATTTTTGTGTATGGTGTTAGAAAGTGTTCTACATTTATTCTTTTACAAGTTGGTTGACCTGTTTCCCCAACACTACTTGTTAAAGAGNTAAGTCCAAAAATGTTAGCCTACTAAGACAATCAGCTATATAGTACTGTAATAGATTTATAATACTTTTCACACAGATAATTATACAAAACAAACATAAAATATAAAGAAAATATTTTTCATCTTACAGCCCAGTACCTTGAGAAATACAGTAGTACAGTTCCAACAGCTGGTATACAGGGGCTAGCATCGAGTGAATAGGCAAGAAGAGTTACTGGAAGTGGCAGAGGAGGTGGGCGATGGTAGAGCTGAAGGATCGTCCACAACAGGAGACGGAGGGCAAGCTGCAGTTTCACTCATGCCTGACGGTGATGGAATGCACGTTCGCATCTTGGAAGTCTGAAACTTGGAGGTTTGCATGTAGGGGACTTACTGTCCTTGGGCCTCTCTGTGATTCAGTTTCCACACCTATAAACGGGACTAATGATGACTGTTTCAAAGATGGCTGTGTCTCCTGATTAATATTAGGATGGTTATTTGAGCCAATGATTTTCCTTTCTCAATTCCAGTGTCCAATTTCACAATTGCTCAAATACTTCACAATAAATGCATAAGGCTGTTTGCGGCAGCAGTATTTGTAACAGCAGAGAATTAGCAACCACCTAAATAGCTACCCACAGGGGTGGGAATAATATAGGTCATCCATACAATAGATTCTTTGCAGCAGTTAAAAAAGAATGACTTTGATTTGGAATGACATCCACAATGTCTCTAAAGTTGAAAAAAGGAAGTGACTAAATAATTCGTAGAGTGTTATCCCATTGTTGTTTAAAAAAAAATCATCAGAATACACAAAAAAAATTTCTAAGGGAATTTTCACAAACTGTTGATTTCTGAGGAAAGGGATTTGCTGTGACATTTGTGTTTCAGTATTTTTGCAATGAGACCACATGGCTTTTGTAATCTAAACATAGTCATATAATAAAGAGACACTGAAATGAAAATGGCTGTAACTGCCCTCCTCAGAGGAGGCAGAAGCTGAGCTTCTGGGAGTTGGTGGGAACCCATAGGCAAGAGGCTGACTCTGGAAAGGAAAGGGGGAGAGCTGGGCTCCAGGGGTCAAATTCCACTGCACTGACCTGGAAAGGGCTGTCACATACTTTACGAAAGGAACCTCCAGTGCATCAAGTGTGACTTTGACCTCAGGGATCCTTCGGCCGGGCCAGGAGACATTTCGATATTTAGAGGTGCAGGAATGGGGTGTGCAGTGCCCAGTATCAGTTGCTCCGGCTGCCTAGAGAGACCTCTGGGCTGCTCAGACCAGAGAGACCCCAGGCTCAGAGCTGGCAAACCAGCTTTATCCACCTTGGCATGTGGCCGCTTCAAACTGGGGGCAGAGAAAGCAGATGGCCAGACAGGGGCCAAGGCGATCACAATCCTCCTCTCCTTTCTACCTCCCTCGGACTCTCCTTCCCAACCCCAACCAATCAGAATCCGTGAGACAGCACAGAGCTGTCTAGGTCACAAGTGTAACTAGAATGAGGGTTCCTGTGGGCTTTCTTCAGACACGGTGTGCTCAGCAATTTTTATGGCTCATTTTATTTCATCTCCTGAACAAGGAGATTGGGGTTTGTTTGTTATCTTCCTTTACACAGTCAAGAACCTGAGGCTTAGAGATTTGAATAATTCATCTCAAACCACACACACTGCAATTGTGGAATTTACAAATTTGTAATGTGTACATCTTTTTGTGCATATTATAATTTTTACTACTTGTAAAAGCTAGAATTTAAACTCATCATATGTTGAAACCATCTCACTCTCTCACACACACACAGACACAAAACCTAATAAATATTAATAAACCAACCAACATCCAAGAATGTCATTGCCTCTTTAGATAGTCACATTGTTTTCTGACAAATATTGATTGAGCATCTTCTACGTACAATACACTGCCACCTGCCCTAATCTGGAGATGCCTGATAGTACTTTAAACAGTGTCTGACTCCTAAAAGGACTTCAACAAGTGTTTCTGAATGAGTGAGTGAATGAATAAACGTGAATGAAAACTTTTACATATACTTTTTTTTCAATATGGAAGAACCTTTTTTTTTTTTTTTAAACCAAATAGCACTTTATTCTGTTCAGTAGTTTGTTTTGTTTTGTTTTTTTTAATTATTTATTTGGCTATGCTGGCTCTTCATTCCTGAGCAGGCTTTTCTCTAGCTGTGGCAAGCAGGGGCTATTCTTTAGTTGCAGTGCTTAGGCTTTTCATTGCTGTGGCTTCACTTGCTGTGGAACACTGGTTCTAGGTGCACAAGCTCCAGTAGCTGCAGCATGTGGGCTCAGTAGCTGTGGCATAGTTGCTCCTCGACATGTGGGATCTTCCCAAACCAGGGAATGAACCTGTGTCTCCTGCATCAGCAGGCAGATTCTTTACCACTGAGCCATCAGGGAAGCCTGAGTTTTACATACACTTTTAACACTGAAAACCTACCCTAAAATTCTTGTGTCAAAAATCTGGTAGATATGCCCTGTGGATGGGAAAGAGATAGACTTGTCCTAGAAGATTATGACAGCACATAGTTCAAAAATTTTAATGAGTGAATAAAATAACTCTCCACTCTAGTCCTATAAACCTCAATCTATCAAACTTAGCATTTAAACTTTTCACAATAACTTTTGAAACTGGGCTTCCTGGGAATTCCCTGGGAATTCCCTCAAGGACTAGTGGTTAGGATTCTAGGCAATTCTAGGATTCACTGCCATGGCCCCAGATTCAATCTCTGGTAGGGAAACTGAGATCCCACAAGTTGCCAAAAAAAAATAAAATAAAATAAAACTGGGCTTCCTTATACTAGCATCTGCAAGCTGGACAGATAATGAGGAAAAGTAAGTTTAGTAAATGTTAATTATGAAACTTAGGCCACGGCATGTGTGTGCATGCTGAGACGCTTTAGTCAGGTCCAACTCTTTGAGAGCCCATGAACCGTAGCCCACCAGGCTCCTCTTCCATGATATTCTCCAGGCAAGAATACTGGAGTGGGTTGCCAGGCTCTCCTCTCAGGGAGAACCCGTGTGTCTTATGTCTCCTTCGTTGACAGGCAGGTTCTTTACCACTAGCACCACCTGGGATATGGGCCATAAGGATATGGGCAATTGCTATGTGATTTTTTCCCCCCACTTTTCTATAAAATCTACCAGATGTCAGTGGAAGCTGCTGGGCTGGGTGTCAGGAGAAATCTTTGAAGAGGATCAGCTCCCTGGATACTGCCCCAGCCCCACTCCTCCTTGAGAAGGAGACAAAGGCTAAAACAATACACCAAGCTGGGGAGGCTGTCACGCGTTGCCAGTGGTACAGTTCTTCTGAAGGGTAATTTGGGAACATCTATCAAAATTTCAAGTTCACATGCCCAGCCATGCCACTTCTAGGAACTAATCCTAGAGATCTCCTCTCACATGGCAGCAAGATCATTTCTGCACAAGCTTATTAAATGTAGTTCTCTTGGGAACAGCAAAAGAGCAACCACAATCTAAATATATCTAACAAAGGGGGCTGGTTATATGACACATCCACACAGTCAATTTCTTCATGCATTAGATGAAGAGATCCACACAGAGAGAAGCCTTGGTGGAACACCTGGACGCAGCCTTGCCTGAAGGCACTGGCTCTGCACTTCTAAGTTCTGTGAGCCCGTATTTGTTTTTCTGTTAAGCTGGTTTGATTAGATTTTCTGTCACTAGCAACCTATAGAATCCTGGCCATCCTGAGGCAGAACGCACAGGATGGCTTTTGATGTTGCTTTAGTGCCGCACCTCCGTGATCTGCATTGGGAGTTCCGTAGCCAGCTGCCAGCTCACGCTCCTGCCCAACAGGCTCGGGCTCCTCTGGAAGGCTTGGGGCAAACCATCAAGGCCACCCAACCTGGCTCCCTAACACCTGAAACCCTTTCTTCCTTTGATCCTCTTGTCCCCCACCCCATCTCTTCTCCCTCTTCCCTTTTTCAGAGGCTCTCTTCCTTCCTGTTTTCCTAAGAGGAAGAATTAAGGACGAATGAAGGTCGAGTGGGGAATCTGGAATCATATCAAGCATCTCAGCTGTGTGATGTGGGCAGATTACTTAACCTCTCTGAGACTTGGTTTACTTTTTGGTAAAATGGGGATAATACTTCCTACTCTTGAGTCTTATAAATATGCCATGTCATTGCATGGCCCATAGGAAGTACTCATTCATGTTGACTTCTATTATTAATCTTGATGGCCTCTCCCCAGTCCTTGGCCCACTAATGCCCATAGCCACCGGTGACCTTGAGGATTAAAAAAGAGGAGACCAGCCCTTGGCCATCTCCCAGGCAGTCTCCATGAAGTCATCTGCAGACACTGTTAGCCGATGACCTAACTCTCCAAACGAGGCCCACCCCAATGAAATGCCTGCCTGCTCAGCCAGGTTTTCAGAATATAAATACCACCATCGGCAAGATTCAAAGGCCAGGGCTGGGTAATGACTACCCCTTATGGGCCCTTAGTCTAAGGCATGTTCCAGCTTGCTAGGCAGGGCCTGGAGCTTCTCTTAGGAGAGGCTGTAGCAAAGAGCCTCGCCTTGCACGGAGCATTTCAACTCTGCTTAAGGAATAAGAAGCAAACGGGAACTCTGCTGTCTGTTCTCTCAGCCCCCAGGCTCTGCAGAAGTGGAACAGTCAACGAATGGACATTGGCCAGAAATGCAAAGTAACCCATAACTGAATATAGCTTATGAGAGAATTGGAACAGCACGCCCACCCTAAACCATCACTGGGGCTGCTCCTTGGCTGTGAGCATCCTGGGCTGTGACACGTATTACTGGAGCTTTTTCCACTCACACAGCACTCTTCAAACATCCTGCTGCTTGTATGAGATGCTCACCACCACATGACACTGAGGTCACACCCAAGTGTCCTTGCATAACTGGGATTCTCTTGAAATGACACGGATCAGTCCAAGGTGTACTAGAAGTCATGGAATACAGTTTGGTGAGCTGGGTGTAGGGTTTGGAGCCAGTCCCTCTGTAAGAATTGGGAAGCGAGTAGTGAAAATGAAGTACATTGTCTGCATTTGACCCTCCACTACACTGCAAATCCCTGAGGGGCAGGGTGGGTCTTATCTGACTCTCTGCTCAGGAGCCTTCTTCATTTCCCCATCTGCTACATTGGGATTCTGGGGGTCCCAGCTTCATACGACAGCGGCCTCTGCTGAGCCTCTAACCTGTGCAGGGTATCTTTCTAAGTGTGTTACTTGCGTGGCCTCATCTAATCTGGGCCACAACCCAATGGGACAGGTATTAATGTTATCCCCAGGTGAAGGGGATTTACAGATGAGGAAACTGATGCAGAGGGGGCCTGAACAACCTGCCTGAGGTCATAGACCTAGCAAGTTCTGGGGCCAGAACTGAAAACCAGGCCTTTGGACAGTGGAGCCCAGCTTTCTGACCACTGGCCCTACCGATCCCGAGTTCAGTATGATGATGGATATGAAACACATTCCGCAGAGCATCTGCACCAGGCTGTCCATAAACCGTAGTGTTTGATAATTATTCCTATCTTCCACAGGACTCTACACACATTGTGGAGCATCTACTGGACAATATTTAGTGGATGGATTAATGCAATCAGTCATGAAATACTGGTTGTGCCACGGCATGCCCAGGGTACTATTCTACACCCCGAGAATGGAACAACCAAAAGACTTGCAAGGTCCCTGACTTCCTGATGCTCCCATTCCAGAGGGAGGAGACAGACAGTGGCCTGAGAGTCACCTACGTATCGGATGTGATGCCAAGAAAAAAAAAACTGTCCAGTGGGCTTCCCTGGTGGCTCAGACAGTAAAGAACCCACCTGCCAATGCAGGAGACCTGGGTTTGATCCTTGCATCAGGAAGATGCCCTGGAGAAAGGCATGGCAATCCACTCCAGTGTTCTTGCCTAGAGAATCCCAAGGACAGAGGAGCCTGGCGAGCTGCAGTCCATGGGGTGGCAAAGAGTCAGACATGACTGAGTGACTAACATTTTCACTTTCACATTGGGAAAGAGACAGACAGGAGCTGAAAGGGAAATAATTTATAATCTGCTTGAAAATGTGGGATTTTTGGAATGAGAGGGACACTGAGAAAAGTTCCAAAGGGGATGTATTTGTGACTTTGTCACGCTTTGGTCAAATTAAATGCCAACATGTAGCAGTAAGAGTTGTAACAGGGGTATTGAAATGGCAACAGAGAGGGATGGTCAATGAGGTCAACCTAGGGGTGGCTCCTTAGATCCTACCCCTGCCTGCCCGGACTTTCACAACCAACGACACAGGGTGAAAACGGGAACAGCTCCCAGCAGACGTCCATGTGAGCCTCGCTGGCCCGCTTAGCCAACTTGGGAAGGGGCCTCTGAATCCTATATCGCCTTCTTTTAGGTAAGTGGTCAAAAGCTCAGCATAATCTTGATTAGGATGTCCTTCACCTGTGACCAGCACACAAGAGCCAAGAACTCCATGATGGAATTTCAACAGGATAAATAATATGTAGATGCTAAACCCCGAGTTGCAGCAGCTGGACATAGGGATTCACAGGCAGAGGACAGTATGGCCGACATTCCTGGTCACAAATCGTGCCAAAGGGTAAGGGTGTTTTAGATCTGCAGGTTTCCCTGGTGGCTCAGACAGTAAAGAATCTAGCTGTGATGTGGCAGACCCAGGTTTGATCCCTGGATTGGGAAGATCCCCTGGAGGAGGGCATGGCAACCCACTCCAGTATTCTTGTCTGGAGAATCCCATGGACAGAGGAGCCATGGGACTGCCAAGAGTCAGACATGACTGAGAGACTAACACTTTTCATTTTAGATTTGCAGGACACTGGACAAAGCAGAAAGAGGACTCAAGTCTGTGTGCAATTGTCCCCTGACAATGAATCTTGGGGCTCGAGAGCTGTGTCCCGTGGAGGCCCTGGTCTGCAGCCTCTCAGCTGCTCTCCCCTCCGAAGCCTCCAGGAGCTCAGTGGTGACCTCACTAGCATGGCGTCCTGTGCTCCGGCAGGAGTCCGCCTTGCAGGGTCCATGCTGAAGCCGGCCAAGAAATCCGAGAAGAGAGCCAAAGATAGAATTGAAAGCCAACAGAAACAGCAACTTCTGACTCAGGGCTCCCCATGGTCTGTGGAATTCCAGGAAGCAGGTGATGTTAAGGTTGTCAAGGAAGACCAGCAGGGGCCCCTACTCCAGATCAGTACCTGCTGTCCCCGTCATGGGTTGATCAGACCCCCAAAGGGGTAGGGCTGCCACACGACATCATGTCCCTGCAATGGGGCGCTTGCAAGCTGACAGGGAGAGTGGCCTCAGAAGGGGAGAAGTGACAGAAATGTGGGAGGAAAGCCCAAAGTTATCAAAGACTATCAAAACTTCCCCACCTGACTCCCCACCAGTGAAGCTGGATTTGGAGTGCAAATAACAGGCCCCTCTCTGCCCGCCCAGCCCTGCAGACAAAGTGTCAGCTATGATGACACAGCGTGTTTGTCCTCTGCTTCTGGCTGCTGAGTACGTGGCTTGCTTGGCCATCCCTTGAAGAAATCCATCTTAACAAGAACATTCTAATTTTATTANAGTCCTTGGCCCACTAATGCCCATAGCCACCGGTGACCTTGAGGATTAAAAAAGAGGAGACCAGCCCTTGGCCATCTCCCAGGCAGTCTCCATGAAGTCATCTGCAGACACTGTTAGCCGATGACCTAACTCTCCAAACGAGGCCCACCCCAATGAAATGCCTGCCTGCTCAGCCAGGTTTTCAGAATATAAATACCACCATCGGCAAGATTCAAAGGCCAGGGCTGGGTAATGACTACCCCTTATGGGCCCTTAGTCTAAGGCATGTTCCAGCTTGCTAGGCAGGGCCTGGAGCTTCTCTTAGGAGAGGCTGTAGCAAAGAGCCTCGCCTTGCACGGAGCATTTCAACTCTGCTTAAGGAATAAGAAGCAAACGGGAACTCTGCTGTCTGTTCTCTCAGCCCCCAGGCTCTGCAGAAGTGGAACAGTCAACGAATGGACATTGGCCAGAAATGCAAAGTAACCCATAACTGAATATAGCTTATGAGAGAATTGGAACAGCACGCCCACCCTAAACCATCACTGGGGCTGCTCCTTGGCTGTGAGCATCCTGGGCTGTGACACGTATTACTGGAGCTTTTTCCACTCACACAGCACTCTTCAAACATCCTGCTGCTTGTATGAGATGCTCACCACCACATGACACTGAGGTCACACCCAAGTGTCCTTGCATAACTGGGATTCTCTTGAAATGACACGGATCAGTCCAAGGTGTACTAGAAGTCATGGAATACAGTTTGGTGAGCTGGGTGTAGGGTTTGGAGCCAGTCCCTCTGTAAGAATTGGGAAGCGAGTAGTGAAAATGAAGTACATTGTCTGCATTTGACCCTCCACTACACTGCAAATCCCTGAGGGGCAGGGTGGGTCTTATCTGACTCTCTGCTCAGGAGCCTTCTTCATTTCCCCATCTGCTACATTGGGATTCTGGGGGTCCCAGCTTCATACGACAGCGGCCTCTGCTGAGCCTCTAACCTGTGCAGGGTATCTTTCTAAGTGTGTTACTTGCGTGGCCTCATCTAATCTGGGCCACAACCCAATGGGACAGGTATTAATGTTATCCCCAGGTGAAGGGGATTTACAGATGAGGAAACTGATGCAGAGGGGGCCTGAACAACCTGCCTGAGGTCATAGACCTAGCAAGTTCTGGGGCCAGAACTGAAAACCAGGCCTTTGGACAGTGGAGCCCAGCTTTCTGACCACTGGCCCTACCGATCCCGAGTTCAGTATGATGATGGATATGAAACACATTCCGCAGAGCATCTGCACCAGGCTGTCCATAAACCGTAGTGTTTGATAATTATTCCTATCTTCCACAGGACTCTACACACATTGTGGAGCATCTACTGGACAATATTTAGTGGATGGATTAATGCAATCAGTCATGAAATACTGGTTGTGCCACGGCATGCCCAGGGTACTATTCTACACCCCGAGAATGGAACAACCAAAAGACTTGCAAGGTCCCTGACTTCCTGATGCTCCCATTCCAGAGGGAGGAGACAGACAGTGGCCTGAGAGTCACCTACGTATCGGATGTGATGCCAAGAAAAAAAAAACTGTCCAGTGGGCTTCCCTGGTGGCTCAGACAGTAAAGAACCCACCTGCCAATGCAGGAGACCTGGGTTTGATCCTTGCATCAGGAAGATGCCCTGGAGAAAGGCATGGCAATCCACTCCAGTGTTCTTGCCTAGAGAATCCCAAGGACAGAGGAGCCTGGCGAGCTGCAGTCCATGGGGTGGCAAAGAGTCAGACATGACTGAGTGACTAACATTTTCACTTTCACATTGGGAAAGAGACAGACAGGAGCTGAAAGGGAAATAATTTATAGTCTGCTTGAAAATGTGGGATTTTTGGAATGAGAGGGACACTGAGAAAAGTTCCAAAGGGGATGTATTTGTGACTTTGTCACGCTTTGGTCAAATTAAATGCCAACATGTAGCAGTAAGAGTTGTAACAGGGGTATTGAAATGGCAACAGAGAGGGATGGTCAATGAGGTCAACCTAGGGGTGGCTCCTTAGATCCTACCCCTGCCTGCCCGGACTTTCACAACCAACGACACAGGGTGAAAACGGGAACAGCTCCCAGCAGACGTCCATGTGAGCCTCGCTGGCCCGCTTAGCCAACTTGGGAAGGGGCCTCTGAATCCTATATCGCCTTCTTTTAGGTAAGTGGTCAAAAGCTCAGCATAATCTTGATTAGGATGTCCTTCACCTGTGACCAGCACACAAGAGCCAAGAACTCCATGATGGAATTTCAACAGGATAAATAATATGTAGATGCTAAACCCCGAGTTGCAGCAGCTGGACATAGGGATTCACAGGCAGAGGACAGTATGGCCGACATTCCTGGTCACAAATCGTGCCAAAGGGTAAGGGTGTTTTAGATCTGCAGGTTTCCCTGGTGGCTCAGACAGTAAAGAATCTAGCTGTGATGTGGCAGACCCAGGTTTGATCCCTGGATTGGGAAGATCCCCTGGAGGAGGGCATGGCAACCCACTCCAGTATTCTTGTCTGGAGAATCCCATGGACAGAGGAGCCATGGGACTGCCAAGAGTCAGACATGACTGAGAGACTAACACTTTTCATTTTAGATTTGCAGGACACTGGACAAAGCAGAAAGAGGACTCAAGTCTGTGTGCAATTGTCCCCTGACAATGAATCTTGGGGCTCGAGAGCTGTGTCCCGTGGAGGCCCTGGTCTGCAGCCTCTCAGCTGCTCTCCCCTCCGAAGCCTCCAGGAGCTCAGTGGTGACCTCACTAGCATGGCGTCCTGTGCTCCGGCAGGAGTCCGCCTTGCAGGGTCCATGCTGAAGCCGGCCAAGAAATCCGAGAAGAGAGCCAAAGATAGAATTGAAAGCCAACAGAAACAGCAACTTCTGACTCAGGGCTCCCCATGGTCTGTGGAATTCCAGGAAGCAGGTGATGTTAAGGTTGTCAAGGAAGACCAGCAGGGGCCCCTACTCCAGATCAGTACCTGCTGTCCCCGTCATGGGTTGATCAGACCCCCAAAGGGGTAGGGCTGCCACACGACATCATGTCCCTGCAATGGGGCGCTTGCAAGCTGACAGGGAGAGTGGCCTCAGAAGGGGAGAAGTGACAGAAATGTGGGAGGAAAGCCCAAAGTTATCAAAGACTATCAAAACTTCCCCACCTGACTCCCCACCAGTGAAGCTGGATTTGGAGTGCAAATAACAGGCCCCTCTCTGCCCGCCCAGCCCTGCAGACAAAGTGTCAGCTATGATGACACAGCGTGTTTGTCCTCTGCTTCTGGCTGCTGAGTACGTGGCTTGCTTGGCCATCCCTTGAAGAAATCCATCTTAACAAGAACATTCTAATTTTATTAGGGAGGCATGTGAGCCAGCGTTTTTGGCTCGTCCCTACCTCTCTGGGGAGCACATTGGGACCAGCCATAACGCAGGGAGGAGCAGAAACACGACCAGAGGTCCTGAGCTGAGATCTCCAGGGGTGGAGGGGCACTTGATTCTGCAGGGTTTGCTGGTCGCACAAGTCCTTCCACCTGGGAGGAGAATCAGTAGGGCTCTGGTCCCAAGAAAACCAGCTCAGCGCTGCGGACAAGCTCAGAGTTAGGGATAGGCCAGGATTGGAGTCCCAGCCCCACCTCTTTCTTGCTGGGAGCCCTGGGGCAAGTTTTTTTAACCTCTCTGAGTCTCAGGTTCCTGTTGTGTGAATCACACAATAATAGCACCAATCTCAAAGGACCTTTAGGAGGACTCACCAAGAGCCTTTAGTTGGAAACCCTTCCCCGTTCCTTCCCACTGTGAGTGCCTCTCAGTCCCTGTTAATTTTAACTTTTACTGTGGTTACAATACTGAAGGGGCTTCCCAGGTGGCCCTAGTGGTAAAGAACCTGCCTGCCAATGTGGGAGACAGGTGAGATTCGCATTTGATCCCTGGGTTGGGAAGATCCCCTAGAGGAGGGCAAGGGAACTCACTCCATTCTTGCCTGGAGACTTCCATGGACAGACGAGCCTGGTGGGCCACAGTTCATAGCATCACATAGAGTCTGACACAACTGAACCAACTTAGCACGCACAGTGCTGAAGGGCTTCCATGTTCTCTTGACTGTAAAGATTGCCCTTTGTCCAACTCTCTCAGCCTCCAGAGATCGTCCTAAGCGTTTTACAGATATCATTACCTAACTTAATTTTCCCAGCAAACCTATGACATTAGGACCACTGCAACACTTCTGACAGCAGGTCACAGGTCAACCAATTCAAATCAGATGGAATAAGAAGGAAACTGGACTTTCTCCCAGCACTTGATGTCTGCTGGCAGGCTGGTCCAGGCAGGATTGGCATCCTTGTGAACTCTTCAAGGACCCAGGCTATCTTCATCTTCTTGCTCCCCCATTGACAGCAGACCTATCCTTCCCTCATGGTCACGAAAGGCTACTGCAACTCCAGCAGACGTGACAACATCCTGGTGAGAGGTATTTGTCTTATCTATGTCTATTAGGGATGGAAGATTTTCCCCTAAACTTAAGGCACAAAGGCTCTTGGGTGTCATCTCACAGGACTGGGGCACAGCCTTCCATTTAGTGCCACAGTTCACTAGCAAGGAGTTAGCCTGAGTGTTTACCTTCCAGGGTGAGTAGCGGGCTTTGCCAGAAAGGAGGGGAACTGGGGGAGGGAGACAGTTGATGGTGTCTTCCCAGATGCTCACCCACCCTTTATGAGAAATGAGTTGAGGTGCAGAAAGAGGAAGCTGGGTGTCTGACACTGCACTGCAGGCAGGTGCTGATTCTAGACCCACAGCCTGGCCACTTGTCATCCTGAACTTTCCCACCTACAGTGTTAAAGAAATTCATCCCTAACCAAAGTCATCTTCTCTTATGCTTTCCTTTCGAAGTTCTGTTTTTCATACATAGGTTTTTAACCCAACTTGAATTGAATTTTGAGTATGATACATAGTAGGAATTAAAAAAAAAATTAACCTGGAAAAACAGTTGCTAAAGCACTATTTGTTTTTTAAGTAGTCCATCCTTTCCTTGTATCTTCAAGGTCACCTGAGTTGCAGAACAAGTTTCCACTGTTTTACTCACTTATGTATCCATCATTTCAAATCAGTCTTTCTCAAAAACTCGAGCTTTATAACAAATCTTGATGTCTTAAATTGCCCCATGATCTTCTTTCACTTTGCCTAAATTATTCTTGCCTCTGTTTCTCCATACAAGCTTTAGAATCAATTTGCTAACCTCCACTGAGAATGCATATTCCAAAAATAATTATTGGAATTTCACTGGGCCTAAGTTGTTTGGGGCACACACTTGTTTTTATAATACTGAATCTCACATCCACTAAAATGGTATATGTCTCCATTTACTCTGGCTTTCTTTCATGACCTTAAATAAGGTTTTATGATTTTTCCTATAAAGATCTCATCAATATTCTCTTAATTATATTTCAAAAACCCATATTAGACTGAAAAGGATCTTAGAGATGATTGGATCCAATGTCCCACTTACAGATAAGAGACTGAGTAGGCAGGTGGGTCTCCAGAGAAGATTCTAAGTGGGTGCTTCCAGAATTGGGAGCTGTAAGAACGAGAAGGAGTAAGAGGCAGAGTGGGCAGGGATGTGAGAAAGACTTACAGGGAAGATGTCCCCAAGAATGGACAACACCAACCAGCGGAAGGAGGCGGCATTCTGTGTGAAGATGCAACAGCATGGGGGAGATTGCAGGTGATGGCTGGAGCAAACTAAATGAGATTCCCAAGTTCTAGGGGGCAAAGCTGATGCTACAGTTAACACACTCCAGCATCTTGCAGGGGGCCAGAACATATCCTTTAGCCAATAAAGCCAGACTTTTGATCAAATTGCTGAAAAGGGACACAGAAAAGATATGACCAGAGTTCTGAGCATGTGCTTATACTGACCGACATCTATATCACAACAGAAAGATAATAATCATCATCATAATTATGGTGGTAATAATGATGTTTAATTTTTACTGAGCACTTACTATGTGATAGGCCCCGTTCTAAGCTCTTTACTTATGAATGTTTGCATTTATTAATTAAGGAAATGTATTAATTCATTTAATCCTCCTAACAACCTATTAGGGCTTCCCAGGTGGTGCCAGTGTTAAAGAATCCACCTGACAAAGCAGAAGATGCAACAGATGCGGGTTTGAGCCCTGGGTGGGGAAGATCCCCTGGAGGAGGAAACGGCAACCCACTGCAGCATTCTTGCCTGGGAAACCCCACGGACAGAGGAGCCTGGAGGGCTGCAGTCCATGAGGTCGTAAAGAGTTAGACACAACTGAGTGACAAAGCACAGCACGTAGCACAGCTAATAACGGGCAGGACTCAAGTGTGAACCCAAGAATTCTGGCCACAGATAACGTGCTCTCAGCCACTATGAAAGCCAAGGTGAACTGTGCCTGCGGCTGGCAGGCTGGGCTACTCTCAGGGGGGTCCTTGCTCCTAGTCCTGACTGTGGAGGCTTGAACCAATCTTCTGAAAGAGACGCCAAACAAACTCCCCATCGAATGCAGTAGAAACAGAAACCATTGGTCATTGGATGCCCTGTGACTGGGGACAATCGCCTGAGAGGTTCCCCAACCCCGAATTTGGTGACTGCTCTTTTCTGCCTGCCTTACTGCTGTTTTCTTTCCAGAATTTACCTTGTCTAGACAACATGCTAATGAGTTACCTGAGAAGGGCTGAATGGCTGGTAGTGCTTCTTAATGAAACCCACTTGTTCAATAGAATGGCTGGCGAATAAACCCAAGTGGCAGACCAGACAGGGCTGCTGAGCGGCCGTGGGATAGTTGAGTTCAAGGGCTGTCCAGCCACCAGCATCACCTCCACATGCAAGATGCATAAACAGCTCCAAACATGTGGGTACTGTTTTCAACACAGGTAGAAGAAAGAGGGCCTCGAGATGGAGTAATGCCTTACCTGCTGCTCCCTCTACAGTGGAGGGCCAAATGACAAGTCCCACTAAAGCTATAAAATAAGGAAATAACCCTAACCCAAGATTCTGATGGCTCAGCAGATAAAGAATCCGCCTGCAATGCAGGAGACACAGGAGATGTAGGTTCAATCCCTGGATTAGGCAGATCCCTTGGAGGAGGAAATGACAACCCACTCCAGTATTCTTGCCTGAAAAATCCCATGGACAGAAGAGCTGGGCGGACTACAGTCCGTGGGGTTGCAAAGAGTTGGACACGACTGAGCACACATATCACCATCAACCCTAACTCACTGCCTGTTTGTATTGCTGCTTATCCACCCGAATAAAACTTATATGAGTGGCTTTTGTATACCAGGCAGTGCTCTAAGTGCTGTAGGTATAGCAGTGAACAAAATCAGACAAAGCCTGACCTCACGGAGCTTAGACTCTAGTGGAAGAGGCAAAAAAAAACCAAAACCTAAATATAATGTAATGTCAGGGAGGGAACAGGGCAGGGACAGGCATTAAAGCAGAGCGGAGTCCGCAGATGCAGGGTGATTAAGAAAATGGGTGACACTGAGCTGTTCACCAAATGTTTTTGGTTCTCCTTCCGGATACTTATGACTAGCTTTGGCCACAGAACGTGAATGAAAGTGACGGGTGTGACTGCCTGGAGGACTTGTAGAGCCACCACCTGCTTCTCCACCCTCCCATCCTGCAGCCACGGTAACTGTGAAAACACAAGCGAGATGGAGGGACTTCCCTGGTGGTCCAGTGGTTAAGGCTCCAGGCTTCCACCACAGGAAGTGGAGATTCTATCCACTGTTGGGAACTAAGATCCCACCCACTGCACTGCCACAAAAAACAAGTAGAGATGGAGCCTTGGGTGATCATCAGAGCCCCCAGGTGATGACACCGGATATGCAGTGTGTATGAGAGGTGAGCACTGGCTGTGCCTGGACATGAGGAATTGGAGCTTGTTACTGCAGCAAACTGAGCCTGAGGGAAAAGTCCTGTGTCATAAAGGGACATGCAAGCAGAAGTCTGGGGGATGTGAGGGAGTAGGCTGCCAGGCAAGTACTCCAGGTGGTGGGAACAGCAGGTGCAAAGGCCCTGAGATGGGGTGTGCTGGTAGATTTCAGGAACAGGAGGAGGCTGGTGTGGTTGGAGCGGCCCCAGGAGTAAAGTGTGGCACCGGGAGGTGGGGGGTGGGGAAGGAGGGGTAACCGATGATGTCCTTGTTGGCCACTGTGAGGCCAAGCACAACAATTACTGGTGTCTGAGGAGGGGAGGCGCTACATCCAAGCTGAGCAGCACACCTGTCCTCCCAGATCTGTTTCCAACGCTGCCTCTAAAAACCAACAAGGAGCAGATACAGCCACTGGCACCCACCCCGACCCTCCACACAGACAATGAGCTGGAATGTCCTGCTGGACCCTCCTCCAGCCAAGGGGCTCCCATCCTCCCTGGCTAGGGGCCTTTCAGCTGGCCTCACATTTGGCTGTGGGTCCCCGTTTGTTTGGGACTTGGACAGACTCTCCAGGCTGCCCCCTCAGCATCTGTTTATGACGATGAGTCTCTGTGGCATGAATCTCCCAGGACTGCTCTGCTGGTCCAAGCATCTGTTCAGTAGAGTTTCTTTATTTATTTCTTCAGTAAACAAAACAACAGGGCATAGGCAGGGCTCTGTGGTATTTCCACAACCCCTGATGCCGGTGCCAAGACCTAATAGGATGCAGAGATAACAAGGGGTGAAGTGAGGGCCCTGTGATCTGAGCAGGACCCAGCGTGAGGCTCTGGAAGCCCCATACAGAAGCTGTATCCTTGCCATAGGCACCCATGGTGCCCAGAGGTGTGGACAGGGCTGGCTGCTCTAGTGGACGTCTGCTGGCTGTGCCGCCAGCATCCAGACCTTCTTTGGCTACTCTAGCACCCCAATGACGACCCAGAGGATCCCCAAGGACCATCCCTCCCTTTCTCTGTTCAAGGGGTTTCCAGGTAGGCTTAAAGACCTCTGCTTCCCACCCTCCCCTGTGCTCCATGTCCTGGAATAGGTATACAGTGGTGGCCAGGCCACTGAAAGTCTTCTCCCTCTCCTACCCCAGCCTTTGTGACCGGCTCTGCTGTGGTCATGTGACCCAACCTGGGCTAGTGCCAGGTATCCCAGGACTCTTAGGGGAACCATGCAGGAGAGATGGGATGGCTCTGTTTGGACTGATAACAGGGCAGGATGTGAGTTCACAGCTGCCGATAACCATTTCCACCACCAGAATGGGGAGAGCCTGCCTGAGGATGAAGACAACGAAGAAAGCAAAGTAGAGAGTTGCAAAGGCACAGATTTCTGAAGGTAACTTGAGCTCCTGGATCTGGCTAAGCCTGAAGTCCCTGGACTCGGGGGTTAAGCAGTTTGTGTTGTTTTCCAGTCACTTCCCATCAACAGTGCCCCAACCAATTCACACACACACACATTGGTAGATGGCACCAGGAAGTGTGGGGGGGGGGTGGTGGGAGGAACACTGGGCGGGATGGAAAATTAGAGGAGTCAAGGTTGGGAACGGACGGCACGGAGGGCTGGGCTTGTGCTGGTTCTGTGTATCCCTCAGCACAGATGCCAAAGTGCTCATCACCGCCTACACAGTCCCACAGCATCTGGCTCGGCGTGACCTCTCAGGCCCCGTCTCCTCTCTGCGCCACCATTCTCCCATCCTCCTTTCCAGTCACAGGCCTCTGTATCAATTTTCTCTGCTATGTAAAAAATTACCCACCAAGTCAACAGCTTAGAACAACACCTGATTATAGCTCACAGTTCTGGAAGCTGGAAGTCCAGCAGGGTGAGCTGTAGCCTTCACTCAAGTGGAAGTCAAGGTGTAAGCCAGCTGTGCTTTTGTCTGGAGCTGAGGATTCTCCTCCGAGCTCTTGCCTGTAACTGGCAGAACTCCATTCCTGTGGTTGTAGGACTGTAGTCCCCATTTCCTTCGTGGTGTTCAGCCAGGGGCAGCTCTTAGGTCCTAGAGGCCACCTTGTCATGTGTCTTCCTCCACTTGCAGCCAGCAGTAGCACATGGAATCTTTCCTGTGCTTCAACCACCTCTTAATTCCCCTGCCAGAGAGAGCTCTCTGCTCTTAAAGAGCTCAACTGATTAGACCTAACCTACCTGGCTCATCTCCACACCTCAAGGTCAACAGACTTGGGACCTTAATTACAAACACAAAGTCCATTTATGGCACTAGCTGGATTCGTGTTTGGTTGAATGACCAGAGATGGGGGTCTGGCTTTAGAATTCCACCTACGACAGCTTCCTTGTTCCTCAAACATCCCAACCAAGCCCTGCCTCAAAGGCCCGTGCTTGCTGCTCCCTCCTCCAAGAAAGCTCTCGCTGCAGGTGGGCATGTAGCCTACCCATCACTTCATTCAGGTCTTCATATAAAGGCCATCTCCTTCAGAAGCCTTCTTCGACCTCCCATCGGAACCATCGCCCCCGTTGCTCTGCAGCCTCCTGATCCTGCTTCATTTCTCTCCCTGGAGCTGAAGTACCCTTGCAGATTTATTTGATCTGTCTCCCCCACTGGACTCTTAAGCCCTGGGGACAGGGACTTAACTTTGTTTGCAGCATCTGGCAAGGAGTAGATGCTCAATAAATACTTGTTGAATGAAAGAAAGAACATGTAAGTTTCTTAGTGTTCTTAAATAGACACCCCGAGGTGATGCTCATGTGATCTGCCAGCCCTGGCTCCATGGGAAGCAGAGTGAAGCCATGGCTGAGAGCCCAGGCAGCAGAGCCAGATCGCCTGCCTTCATATCTTAAGGGCTGGCCCTTGACCTTAGAGCCTGTTTCTTCATCTGCAAAACAGGAGAATTTCTGTATCTACCTCACAGGGTGTTTGTAGGTGCTGAATGAAACAGTCCAGGTAAGGTGCCTGGTATCCACATCAAAACCATAAGGTGGCAAAAAGTAAAGAATGCTGAAACATGATCAAAGGTTGGCAAGGATGTGAGTGAGTGAGGCTTCCACTAACACTGCACATCAATGCAATCACTTTAGAGATTCATTTGGCGGAATCNATGTTTGTCTCTTTCTTTCAACTCCTGAGAGCACTTCTATAAACTAGAGATTAACCACTGAACAAAAAGGAAGAAGCTACAGATATAACTGTTTCTTTGAGTGTCAGCCATCAAGTCCCTTTAGATTCATTTCGCAGCATTTCCACCATGAAAGCTTCTGAACCAAAGTGGGGTGGGATTGAGAAGACTAGGTATGAAACTTGATTGTGTCCTTCATCTGGTAGGTTTCTTCATGCAGATGGCAGCAATACTCTTGTGAAAGTGCCCTTTCTACCTGACCTATATCTCTCCAATGATCATTAGACTTCAGAAGGCCTTATTGTTCTCCCAGACCAGGTGTAGCTACTCTGAAAAGGGACTGTTTTCCTTCTAGCCAAAGTGCAAACCTCCACCTGATGGTTAATAAAAGGTCAAATATTTACTTCTAGTTTTTTCACAATTTAGTTTAGTGAAATATAGTGTGCAATCTCATGGTTCAAGTTTTCTTGAAACAAATATCCAGTGTCCCAGGTTTCATCTCTTCCTCCTGAATCTTTTCCTAAGAAAGTGTCTAGTTTTATGAGACAGAGGGCCTTCCACACCATCATGGTGGTGTGAAGATGGATGGAGAGGAAAGGAATCCTGATGAGCTTTCCTTTATATCTTCTGGTCTCCAGGTGACATGCCTTGTCCTCCTGTACCTGACGAACTCTGATGATGCCAGCTATAGCTGGATGGGCTTGTGGACCATTTATCTGAAGAGCTCACCTCAGCTGACTTGGCCTTATCTGGGAGTTCACTAGCTGTAGACACAAACTTCTCACCAGTTCCTCCAGCAAGTCCACTGGCCCAGTAAACTACTTTCTCGTCACTGCTGCAATGTCAATTCCCAAGCCTCAGTGGATCCCTTGGCAGGCTATAGATTGTATCTCAAAGAGAAGGTTACATCAGATCCCAGAGAGAAGTGGAACGACAATGGCACTCTCTTTCTGTGGCTGAATACCAGCATTACAAAGAGCAGCCAAAAAGGAATTTCTTCAGGGTCTGGAGGTGGAGGATGCAGCCAAAGAAAGTGTTATTCCTACTTTCTAAAGTACCTCATTCTCTTCAGCCAATAATTGGCTTGATGGATCAGGAGAGGAGGTATGTTGCTGAATGCAATCTATGTTGTGGCAAATGAAATATTCAGTTTCTACTTCAAATACATCCAGATAAAATGACCTACATAAAACTTTTGTAATTGCCAATGGTGGGCCTGATATATTACATATAGGGTTTTGTCCAGTAGCTTATCCCTTAGTCAGGAAGACTCAATANATGTTGTGGCAAATGAAACGTTCAGTTTCTACTTCAAATACATCCAGATAAAATGACCTACATAAAACTTTTGTAATTGCCAATGGTGGGCCTGATATATTACATATAGGGTTTTGTCCAGTAGCTTATCCCTTAGTCAGGAAGACTCAATAAAAGATAGAGTATCTTCTACCACATGTTCCTCATTGGGGCCACCCCCTGTGTTTTACTTACACAGAAAACTGCTGAATCAGATTAGATTTTCACACTGGATTCACAATAGCCCAAGGATTGGCAATGTCATCTTAGTGACCACTGTGGGAGGTACTGGCAGGTCAGAATAGCAAGACTTTCTTCAACTCCACTGCTACCAGAGCATTTATATTTCTATATCGGGGCTCCATTTAAATCTTTTCTTTAAAAATGTCAATTTGGATGAAAAATTTAGAAATTTAATGTGATAAGTGGTCATTCTTTCTTTTATTTTTCAGATCCTGTGATTCTAACCATCTATTTTATCATCCCTATGTCTATTTCTTGCAGAATTCCAACTGTCTTGACTCTGAATCTCACTTAATCCCATTATTGTGCAAGATTTTGCTTGGATACCCTGAGGGTATATAGTCAGGCACAGATATCAAAATGACATTTCCATGTCTCAAGAGTATGATGCACCAGACTGGAGAGAAGGCAAATTCTTCATTCTCAGCTGACAAATGTCTTCCAACCATGCTGCCATCCTAACAATGCCTGCCATACTTCCATCTGCATTTCTTTTTTTTTTTTTAATTCTCCAGTAACTAGGGAATTATTGTATTATTATTCCCAAAATATTAATGCATTTTTGTCAAAAGTGTTATGATAATTTAACTAAAAAGAGAGAGAAAAATTAATAAAGTTTGTCATCCAAAGTAATGCTCCAGTGAGTTGATTGTACCATGTAGACCAATCATAGGCTTGCCAAAGATCAAAATCACCTGAAATGTGCCATATGAGGATACAGCAAGATGATGAACTGCAAAGTAGGGAGGAAGCTCTCTCTAGAAGCCAATCCAGTCAGACCTCAATCTAAGACTTCTAAGCTCCAGAACTATGAGAAAAATTCCATTTCTTTTGCCTCCCAGCCTATGGTATTTTTGTTAGGGCAGTCTGCATTAACTAATATATGACATAAACAAAATTCAAGAGATTTCTTGCCTTAAAGGAAATATAGAGGAAATCCTTCAAACTGAAACAAGTGACACAAAAGAGCAATTTGCATCCACACACACACACAAAAAAAATGCTATTAAGGTAATTATATATTAATAGAAAATCATAAAAGATAGTATAATCTCATGTTTCTTTTCTTAACAGATTTAATTTCATAAAATAGTGTGTATATTATTGCACTGTGCACCTATATCATGTAGCAATACAATATATAGGCAATAGCAGCACGAAAGGAGAAGAATGGAGCCAAAGTTATACTGGAGTGAAGAAAAGACACCCGAAGGTAACACAAGTCTTACTTAAGAAATGAACAGAATATTACAAATTTTCCCTTTTTTTTAATTTTTAATTTTTACTTTATTTTATTTTACAATACTGTATTGGTTTTGTCATACATTGACATGAATCCACATGCGTGTACATGAGCTCCCAAACATGAACCCCCCTCCCACCTCCCACCCCACATCATCCCTTCAGATCATCCCCGTGCACTAGCCCCAAGCATCCTGCATCCTGCATCGAACATAGACTGGCAATTCATTTATTATATGATAGCATACATGTTTCAATGCCATTCTCCCAAATCTCTATCTACCTATGTATCTATATACCTTTATACATGTATATTCTTTATTTCTATTTCTATAACAAACACATTTAAATACAACAATAATTATAATTGCATATTAAATGACCTGTAACATACATTAAACAAAGTAGTTAAGCAAGAAAAAGCACAGAAAAAAAAAAAAAAGGAAAACTGAATACAGCTAGAGAGAAATAAAGTTAGTTTTTTTTCAAAACCACTGAAATTAAAATAATGAAAATAAGTGATAGATCTTGATAATATATACCTTATAAGTCTTAGGACAACCACTAAAAAAGTACTTAAAATTATAAAGTAAAAACTCACTAGATATTCAAATATTACACAAGAAAATATTCACTTAAAGAAAAGAATGCAAAAAAAGAAGAAGAGAAATTTAAGAGGCATGGGTCACATAGAAAACAAACAGCAAAATGGCAGACATAAATCCAATAGTGATAATAATAAATGGAACACAAGTACAAAATTATCTTTATTTGAAAATGGCATCATTGTCTACATAGATATTTCAATAAATCAGCAAAAATCTCATAGAACTAATAAATGAGTCGAGCAAGACTGATAGGATACAAAATACACATACACATGCACGCACACACACACACACACACACACACCAATCACATTTCCATATATTAACAGTGAACGTTTGCAAATAGAAATTTAAACCATAATACATTTTAAAATTGATTCAAATAAAATGAAATATGTATACACTAACAAAACATACATCTACTTGCTAAAATAGCAGAATATTGGTAAATGAAATAAAACATCTAAATAACTGCAAATATGGTGTTCATGGTTTGGTAGACTCATAATAGTAAATATGCCAGCTCTTCCCAAACTGATTGAAGAGTTCAATTCATATCAATATCTTAAAATATTTGCAAGTATACTCGTTTATTCTAAATATTAAATGAAGAGACATTTAGAATAGCTAAACAATCTTGATCAATAATAAAGTAATAGGAATTATTCTACCCAATGTTAAGACTTGCTATATTGGTATCACAATATTGACATTGATCAATAGAATGAAAAACCTAGAAAAGAAATTCACATAAATATTCATTGAACTTATCTTTGACAAATATGTAGAACCAATTCAATGAAGGAGATATTGCTTTTCCAACAGGTAGAGGAATAATTGGACATCCACAGGGGATGAAAAAGAACAAACACCACCAACAAAAATCCTCAAAATAGATCTCTTGTCTTATACAAAAATACCTCAAAAAGAACCAAAATATAAATGTAAACATAATACTTTTAGGAAAACAAAAGCAGAAAATCTTTGAAATTTGGCCCTGACAAATAGTTCTCAGATATGACAACAAAAGTATGTTTCATAAAACAGATTTTATTAAAAAAAGATAAGTTGGATCTCACAAAAATTATACAACTGGGCATTTATCCCAGAGAAATTAAAATTTATGTTTCTACACACAAAAAAATAAATAAATAAAACTGCACATAAATGTTCATATCGACTTTACTTTTATTAACCAAAAACTATAATTAACTCAGATGTCTGAATAGTCAAATAAATTGTGATATATATACACTACATGGACTACTACTCATCAATTAAAAAATAACTATATATTGATAACACGGATGAAGAGCCAATAAATTATGTTAAGTGAAAAAGTAAGTTACATAACAAAATGACATACTTTTGAAATGCAAAAATCTTAGAAGGGAAGATATATGACTTGGCTTAGCAATGGAGATGGAAATAGGTACGGTTATAGAAGGCAAGAAGAGAAATCGTCATGGTGTTGGAACTCTTCACTATCGTGATTGTGGTAATGGCTATGCAAACATACACAGATAATAAAAATATAGAATTTAACACGCATGAACACATATGCACACACACACTGGGAAATCTGAATAAGATCAGTGAATTATGTCAGGGTAAATATCCCGGTTGTCATATTATAGTATTGCAATTATTTTGCCTTGGGGACAAACTGGACACAGTTTACAAGGAATCTCTCTGTATTATGCCTTACACTGCATGTAAATCTACAATTATTTTAATTTGTTCTATAGTTACCTTAATTTATACAAAGCAGAGCCATGCTTTCCCTTGTTAATCAGTTGATTTTTGTCATAATATTACTGGTAATGTTTGAAACTTTTCACCTCCTATTTTTGTATGACAATTTGGTTTAAATCAACTTTTAAAGTTTTAACAAAAAGAGCTCCTATAGACCAATATTCCTTATGATACCAACACAATGTTCTCATTTTGAAAGTTTAGCAAACCGGCAACATATAAACATTTTTATATAACATGTCCAAGTGGAATTTTTCCCAGGAAAGTAAGGTTGATTTATCACCCAAAAGTCAATTAAGGTAATTCCCCACATAAACTCAACAAAATAGAAAACATGGTTACCACACTAGATGGAGAAAAATAATGACAACATCCAAAATCTTTTCATGATAAAAAGAAAGCAATAGATTTAGTTACAGAAAATTTTCTCAACCTGATAAAGCACATCTTAGACAATTAACAGCCAATAGCCCAAAAAAGACATTTTGCCCTTTTCAGAATGTCATATATTTGGAATTATGCAGTATGTAACATTATCATGATGACTTCAATCACTTAATGAATTTGTTTCCTCCATGTTTTGTATGTGTGTGTGTGTGTGTGGCTTGATAGTTTATTTACATTTAATTACTGAATAATACTCCATTTTGGGATGCACAACAGTATATCACTTTACTTTTTGAAGGATATCTTGGTTGCTTCTAAATGTGGGGCAATTTTAAGCAAGCCTCTATAAACATGTGTGTACAAGTTTTTCTGTAGATACAAGATTTTTGTTGGTTTTATTGAAGTATACTTGATTTACAATGTTGTGTCTGTTTCTAGTGTAAAGCAAGATGATTCAGTTACATATATATATATATATTTGGATATGTATATATAAATTTACATGTATTTTATATGTATATATATACATATGTGTGTTTATATATGTGCACATATACATATGTGTATCAGTTCAGTTCAGTCACTCAATCATATCCAACTCCTTACCATTCCATGGACTGCAGCACATCAGGTCTCCCTGTCCATCACCAACTCCCAGAGCTTACTCAAACTCATGTCCACTGAGTCTGTGATGCCATCCAACCATCTCATCCTCAGTACTTCCCTTCTCCTCCCGTCTTCAACCTCTCCAAGCATCAGAGTCTTTTCAAATGAGTCAGTTCTTTGCATCATGTAGCCGAAGTATTGGAGTTTCAGCTACAGCATATATCTTTCCAATGAAAGTTCAGGACTGATTTCCTTTAGAATGGACTGGTTTTATCATCTTGCAGTCCAAGGGACTCTCAAGAGTCTTCTCCAACACCACAGTTCAAAACCATTACTTCTTCAGCACTCATCTCTCTTTATAGCCCAACTCTCACATCCTTACATGACTACCAGAAAAACCACAGCTTTGACTAGAAGGACATTTGCCGGCAAAGTAATGTCTCTGCTTTTTAATATGTTGTCTAGGTTGGTCATAACTTTTCTTCCAAGCAGAAGATGTCTTTTAATTTCATGGCTGCAGTCACCATCTGCAATGATTTTGGAGCCCGCAAAAATAAACTCTGTCACTATTTCCATTACTTCATCATCTATTTTCCTTGAAGTGGTGGGCTGAATGCCATGATCTTTGTTTTCTAATGTCGAGGTTTAAATCAGTTTTTTTTACTCTCCCCTTTGACTTTCATCAAGAGTCTCTTTAGTTCTTCTCCACTTTCTGTCATAGGGGTGGTGTCATCTGCAATCTGAGGTTATTGATATTTCTCCCAGAAATCTTGATTCCTGCGTGTGCTTCTTCAAGCCCAGCGTTTCTCATGATGTATTCTGCATATAAGTTAAATAAGCAGAGTGACAATATACAGCCTTGATGTACTTCTTTAC
>SJYV01039863.1:0-27866 GCA_006410875.1 Neotragus pygmaeus | reverse complement strand
CTACTGTCCTAGTCTAGGGCTGCTCTGTTTCAGAGTCTGTGATTCCAGCTTCCAGCATAACCAGTGTGACTCCAAATGACAGAGTGGGATTACCTTCAGGCAAGAGGCCTTAATTATCCTCCACTCTCCTGGCCTGCTGAAGTAACGGCAAGCCTTCAGCATAACAACACTGATTATCAATTATACCCTGAAAAGTATATATAGTCTTGAATTCTGACTTTTCCAATTCCAACCATCAGGAGAAAGGAAAAGACCACCAAACTGTACCACTAGGGACGGCAACTGCCACACATCAGTGGTTCTCAAAATGTGGTCCTGGGAAGTTGTTAGAAATGCAAATCTCAGTCCCCATTCAGACCTCCTGAGTCTGGAATTCTAAGGGTGGGCTCTCCAAGTGATCCTGACTCATGGTAAAGTTTGGGAACCACTGGTATACACTTTGTGTATCCCTGGAAGAGTCGGACACGACTGAGCAACTTCACTTTCACTTTTCACTTTTCTGCATTGGAGAAGGAAATGGCAACCCACTCCAGTGTTCTTGTCTGGAGAACCCCAGGGACGGCGGAGCCTGGTGGGCTGCCGTCTATGGGGTCGCACAGAGTCAGACACGACTGAAGTGACTTAGCAGTAGCAGCAACAGACGTATTTGTTTGTAGCAGAGGAAAAGGATGGTGGAGCAAGGGATTAAGGTGTGGAATCACAAACGACAATAAATTTGGGTCAGAGAGGGTCATTTGTACTTTCACGTTATAGAAAATCAACACAGAAATAGTATAGAGCAGTTTTAAAACCTCCACTGAAAGTCCAGTTTAGCTAAGCTCTTGGTGATTTTCTTACTTCTGTGGCCTCTGGGAGTGTGAAGTCTTCAGTAAGAGTCCTTAATAAGTTGAAAAAAAAATTGTTGCAAAAACAAGTATGCTAGTTCTCTGCAAAAGGTTTAGCTAATATACTTCTGCTCTTTATTTTAGGCTATGTCTTTTGAAGCCCATAATCTCACAGTTCCAGCTATTAGATGGCTTGGTCTCCTCCCTTCTGATATCAAAAGGTTAGACAGTTAGCAGAATGAGGGTATTTAAAATGATGACTCACTGTAACACGTAGCACTCAGCCTGAAGAGTCACTACCAGGAGAAGTGCTTATTGTTTTTTACTTATGTTGTTCATGATAACTCAGGATTATATCATTATAAATTTAATTTATCGATGTTTCTGTTTCAACTACTAAAATACTTAAATATATTTGGCTAATCGAACCTTTAGCTAGTTAGAAGACATTTCTTTGTTTTTACCCTTATGGTTAAAGTCTTTAGTAATTTCTTTATACTTACAACACTGTTTGCTATCTGAATTGATTTTATCATAGGTTTTTAATTTCATTTAGAAATCTCATTTTAAGATTACTTAAAGTTGGGGGATCCACATTTTGTCAGTTTTAAGATATATGTGTTCGTTATAGAAAAAAATATCATTAAGTAACAATGTAAAAGTCACCTATAGACAAACAGTTCTGCCCTTGTAGATTATTTGCTGTGCGTTGCCATAATTTCTTCCAAAAGAATTTGGAAGAGCTTGATTTTGTAATCTTTTCTCCCACAACACAATGTAATTGCACTTCCTTATCAATAAATACATCCCTATGATCTTATTTGAATGTCTTCTTCCACTTGGTTTCAATTCTGAGTGTGTCTATTTGGTCAGTCCCTTGTAATTGGACATTTGGATGAGTTCCAAATCTCTGTTTTGAAAGATAGTCCTCTGACCGACCCTCTTGTGACTGAATCTTTGGCTGTATCCTTAATTAGTCCCATAGGCTGAATTCCCGGAATTGCTGGGTCAAAGGGTATACACATTTTTAAGGCTTCGGCTGCCCTCTGGATAGGTTAATTATTTTGTCTTCCCTGGAGAGTAAGAGCCCACCTGCCCCTAAGCATAAGACATTATCACTTTATTCATCTCTGCTAATGTGATATTTTAAGATATTTTATTGTTTTTATTGTTTTAATTAGCTAGTGAGAGGTGAGAGTGAAATTAAACATATTTGGATTTCTTCAAGCAGTGAGCAAACCTTGGTTAAAGACACTTATTTTCTAAAAATGGAATGATCGCTGCTTCTTACAAAATGAGGGCACAAGAGAAAACACGTTTTGACTTTTGAATGTTTATGCTGTAGTGAATCAAAGTTTTGTTCAGTTTAGTGTATACATCATGGTCAAAATCCGTTGGGGGTTATCTCTTTGTATGAAGATCGTTTCTAATACAAGTTTAGGACAGAGAATCTGATTAAGGCGGAAAACGAAGAAACTCTAGGTGTATCTCATAAATTCCACTAGTGCCCTCAAAATAAATGTACTCTAAATAAATATACAATCAAAGAAAAAACAGCATGATAGCTACACAAACATGGCTTCAAGAGAAATCCTCTAGGTCTCTCTTTCAATCAAATTGTCACCCTATCCAGGAGCTGCCAGTGGCAAATAGTCATTATTGTGGGGACATTGAGAAAGCCTGTTTGAAACTAGAGCTCTGCTGGGAAATCCAGGATTTGTGACTTCTAAAAGCAATTCACAGCATAAATCCTGGACCTCTCATGTTCTATTTTTAAAACACATACCAAGATAAAATTACAATCCACTTTTTAAAAATTTGAAACAAGATAGATGTATATACCTATGTCTATGTTCATGCATGAGTGCATAAGTGAAAACTGATAGACTAACTTCCTTGGCCCAGAAAATTCTCATTGAATTACAAAGAATTAAGGATTCAGTGGGACCTGAAATCCCACAGTGGATCTCGCTGCTGGCCACACACACACTGGCACTCACCGCTCTAAGACTGCGGCGCTCTGGGGGCAGCCTTGGTGTTGAGACACATGATGTTAGTGCTCCCGGCATTTGTTTTCTAACCAATGTCTATCTTCCTGTCATCGTCCTGTGAGTGTGGCATGAAAGAAAACAACTTGAAACAGACTTCCACTATGATCTTGAACATTTAATAGTCAAAGACATACCAGATTCCCTCAAACTCCATATTTAAAAGTGAACCTGTACTGATTTTTTTCATCTGTTATTTCTGAGTCTTTTGAAATAGCATGATAAATAAAAATGAAATGTATGTGACCTTAAAGTTACAGGAGCACTTTGTTTTTACTGATTTTTTTTCACCTATTTTTCCCCCCAGATTAAATATACCCAAAAGTACTTTAATTCCACTGACAAAACGGGACCAGATGAAACTTGACAGCATCCTAAAGAGACCTTATATTACTTGCCAACCATTTTGGAGAAAAGAAGTATGTTTCTTTTTAAAATGCAAATGTCATGTTTTATTGCCTTTTACTTTTAGCAGTGGCTATTTGCATCATATTTTGAAGCTATCCTTCTTGAATTTTTATATAACTAGCAACTGCTATGTGCATTATTTGGCAGTAAGTTGTTGCTGAAACATTGAATTGTGAATGCTAATAGATAAGATTAGCTGGGTGGAGCTGACCTAATTTATTCTCATCACAGTTAAATACACATTGTCTACGGTTCTATCATAGTTCATGAGGAAAAAAGGAGAGAAGGAAATTATAAAGATGCCAGACCATTCCTAACTACTGAAGGAATCCGTACTAATATTTTTAGCTGTAGCAGCTCTAGAATATTCTGGCTGACTTAAAGTTTATTGCTCATGGATTTGGAGACTAAAACAAATCTAGAATTACCAGTTTGAGTTGACAGAACTGTAGCAAAGACTCTGGTATGACTGTAGTTTATTTTTAATTGACAGATGGAAATAATGGCAGACTCTAAAATGAAGGCAGAAATTCAAGCTTTGACCTTCCTATCATCAGACTATCTTTCCAGAGTGTATTTACCTAACAAATTAAAATTTGGTGGGTGGATATAAAAATATGTCAGAATATATCTTGTGATCACAAAAGGCTTTTCATTGGTTTTGTTTCCAGCAGTATATACTATTGTGCAAAGGACAAATGTTCTTCATTTTATAGAGGTAAAATATAATAATTTTTCATAATTGTATTTTTTTGTCAAAAAATCTCTAATTTTCTTGAGAAGGCTTTATCATTCTCTTAGAGATTAATTTCTATCCTATATTCTAAATTAAATCATAGAAGAATATATGTTTTTTGACTTTTAAGTTTTGTTTGAAAAAATGTCTAACACATGTCATCAAAGTCTGCAGAAATGCTTTATTTACTTTCTACAGTACAAGTAATGTTAAGGCATGAAGTATCCTATTAGTAACAAAAGTGAAGAAGTGAAGTGAAAGTCACTCAGTCGTGTCTGACTCTGTGACCCCATGGACTATGCAGAATACTGTAGTGGTTAGCCATTCCCTTCTTCAGGGGATCTTCCCAAGCCAGGGATCGACCAGGTCTCTCGCATGGCAGGAGGTTTCCTTACCAGTCTGAGCCACCAGGGAAGCCCCAATAACAAAAGTAATAATAGCCTAAATTTGAAAGGTTGCAAATTAATGAAAGTATCAAGCAGTTTCTTCTTAGTTATGTTTTCCTTTGCCTTCATAGTGTAGGGGTCATGCCTCAGTCATTCACTGTGAAAGTAGTAGTAATGTTCATTATGAATAAATACTGAGTTGATGTAGTCCTCATTGCTTTGATTTGATTTTGAGCATACTTCTTATTAATAATATACTTATTTGAAACATTTCCCCAGGGTTTTATCAGTTCTCACCCAAATTCAAGTCACTTGAATTCTTCTCTAGCCTAGGTTTATAGAAAAAAGAACTTGCTCCCAGCTTTAAGATTTACAGAAGCCTCAAATTTTAATAAGGCCTATCTATAACAGTAAGACGCTTACTCCTTGGAAGAAAAGTTATGACCAACCTAAATAGCATATTCAAAAGCAGAGACATTACTTTGCCGACTAAGGTCCATCTAGTCAAGAGTATGGTTTTTCCAGTGGTCATGTATGGATGTGAGAGTTGGACTGTGAAGAAAGCTAAGTGCCAAAGAATTGATGCTGTTGAACTGTGGTGTTGGAGAAGACTCTTGAGAGTCCCTTGGACTGCAAGGAGATCCAACCAGTCCGTTCTGAAGGAGATCAACCTGGGGATTTCTTTGGACTCGTTGGAAAAGACTCTGATGCTGGGAGGGGTTGGGGGCAGGAGGAGAAGGGGACGACAGAGGATGAGATGGCTGGATGGCATCACGGACTCGATGGACATGAGTCTGAGTGAACTCCGAGAGATGGTGATGGACAGGGAGGCCTGGCGTCCTGTGATTCACGGGGTCGCAAAGAGTCAGACATGACTGAGCAACTGAACTGAACTGAACTGATCTATAACAGTAAAGGTGTGATCTTTTCCTCTCGTAAACCTATCTTAATTTTCCAGAGATGAGTTTTATGATTGTATTCTGTATTTTCAGGAAACTTTCAACTGCACTGAAAACTTTCTTGTAATTGTAGGCAAGAATATGTATTTACAGAAGTAAAGAAACGTTGGGTTAATTTTTATCACGATAAATGTGAACAGAATGTACCTTTGAGAACTTACATGTGTCAATTACTGCTTACATATTATCGTACTTAATTCTCCAAAGAGCCTTGTCAGGGCAGTAGTTAGACTCACAGTTTTCAGGTGAGAACCTGGAGGCTGTTGCATGTCTAAAGCCCCAGCCAGGTGGAGCACAAGGGGACAGTGACACCGTCTGCTTCCAGGGCAGGACCAGGTACCGAATATTCGGGGCCCAGTGAAGAAGGTAAGTGTAGGGTCTTTTGTTTCAGAGTTATTAAGAATTTCAAGATGACAGCAGCAGAGACTTAAACCAAGCATGGGGCCCTTCTTAGCACAAGGCCCTGTGTGACTGCACCGGTGGCACAGCCGTTAAGCCAACCCTACTCAAGATTGAGTAAATAAAGTCAAATAAAATAATGAAAGAAAATACTTGTATAGCACTTATTATGTTGCCAAGTATTTTTCTAGGTGCTTTACCAGCATTAACTAATTTCATGTTGACAGAAACCCTATGAGCAAGTACCTTTCCTATCTCCATTTTCAGATGAGGCATCAAGCATGCAAGGAGGTTAAGTAACTTTCCCAAGGTCACATAACTACAAAGCGGTGGAGCTGGGACCTACTCCCAGGGAGTCTGACTCCATAGTTCATGCTTTAATCATGGTACTGGTACTTGTTAAGTGTGTCATGTGTGGCCAGGCATGCACACTGCCCAGTAAGGGTCTCTGATGTCAAGCCTGTTACATTATGTTCTCTAGTCACATCAGAACCAGATATTTCCTCTTGAGTATATTTTGGTATTTCATTAGTTTGACTTGCTTGTGAGACTATTGCAAATTCTAAAAACATGTTATAAATTGCAAGTTTTTCTTTGAATGTATACAACACTTCTTCCCTTAACATCTAATAATCATTGAATTTTGACAAGTTTTGTAAAAGAGAAAAATACTAACTTAGAAATATGTGGTTAAGCCACAGAAGGTCTGGATTAGGGTATACTGTCAAAATGAGGAGAAATTTAAAAAATCTACCATAGTCATTAAAATCTGAAAATATATTTGAAAAAGGTTTGCAGATACATTCACTTTGGATAATTAAATTCCTTTCAAGTTTATGTTAGAAATTTATGTAAACTAATTTTCATTTATTTTGGGAAACAAAAATGGGAGGAGAGAGGAGAGCAAAATACACTGCAGCTGGGCTTAGCTCCCCATCTTTATTAGATACAGATGAAAAGTTAACATTAGTAGCTGTTTGGGACCCAGCTAGAATACTAAGTCTTCAGATTTCTTTCTAAAAAGGATTACTGTAAAATAGGCAGCTGTTTAAAATGGCAACAGACATCCTCTCTACCATCTGTATTTATTTTTAATATTTTCATAATTTTAATCAAGAAAGAACATTTGGGTTGGAATCTGTTTATAATTAAAGTGAATAAAAACTGGTGCAACAGAAAGATGTTCAGAGAATCTTGGGTTTTTCCTTAAGGGCTCATAATCACCCTTGTAAAATAAAAGCTCTCATAATATCCCCAGGTTTCTGGGAAATTTAACTGTCATCATTGATGATGCTAATTGGTTTCAGAAGTCATGATTTCATGGGAAAATAAACCCATTTTGCACTTTCTACAAAACAGGCAAAAAAACACTCTGGGATTTCCATCTATGACTTCACTTAGTATCTCATTTGAACTGTTTGATGGTAATACCTCTTCAGTGATGCTGAAAAGAAGAGATGCTGTCAAAGCTAAGCCACAAGTACATAGATGTTAAAAAATATTTTCTTCGGGATGTTTTTGTAGTAAACTACTGAGAAACATTACTTCTGTTTGGACTTCTGTTCATCAAGAAACAATCTTGTAAAAAGAAGTCAAGGTCTCCCTCTGCTGGCAGAAGCTCTATAGTTCTCTCAAATTCTTCCACTATTTTAGGTGGATATTTCTTTGAAATATTTTCAAGCCCTTGTTTCCACGAATGGGGTGAAAGAGTCTGAGACACAAGAGGTTGTGAAAACTGTGAGGCTTTCTTTGTGAGATCGAGTACTTCTACACAGGAACCCATTTTGTATCATCAGCTTTCAGTTCAGTTCAGTCACTCAGTCGTGTCCGACTCTTTGCGACCCCATGAATTGCGCACGCCAGGCCTCCCTGTCCATCACCAACTCCTGGAGCCTACTCAAACTCACATGCATCGAGTTGGTGATGCTATCCAGCCATCTCATCCTCTGTCATCCCCTTCTCCTCCTGCCCCCTATCCCTCCCAGCATCAGGGTCTTTTCCAATGAGTCAACTCTTCGTATTGGAGTTTCAGCTTCAGCATCAGTGCTTCCAATGAACACACAGGACTGATCTCCTTTAGGATGGACTGGTTGGATCTCTTTGCAGTCCAAGGGACTCTCAAGAGTCTTCTCCAACACCACAGTTCAAAAGCATCAATTCTTCGGCACTCAGCTTTCTTCACAGTCCAACTCTCACATCCATACATGACCACTGGAAAAACCATACCCTTGAGTAGAGGGACCTTTGTTGGCAAAGTAATGTCTCTGCTTTTGAATATGCTATCTAGGTTGGTCATAACTTTCCTTCCAAGGAGTAAGCGTATTTTAATTTCATGGNACCACTGGAAAAACCATACCCTTGAGTAGAGGGACCTTTGTTGGCAAAGTAATGTCTCTGCTTTTGAATATGCTATCTAGGTTGGTCATAACTTTCCTTCCAAGGAGTAAGCGTCTTTTAATTTCATGGCTGCAGTCACCATCTGCAGTGATTTTGGAGCTCAAAAAAATAAAGTCAGCCCCTGTTTTCACTGTTTCCCCATCTATTTCCTATGAAATGATGGGACCAGATGCCATGATCTTAGTTTTCTGAATGTTGAGCTTTAAGCCAACTTTTTCACTTTCCTCTTTCCCTTTCATCAAGAGGCTTTTTAATTCCTCTTCACTTTCTGCCATAGGGTGGTGTCATCTGCATATCTGAGGTGATTGATACTTCTGGCAGTCTTGATTCCAGCTTGTGCTTCTTTCTGCCCTGTGTTTCTCATGATGTACTCTGCATATAAGTTAGATAAGCAGGGTGACAATATACAGCCTTGATGTACTCCTTTTCCTATTTGGAACCAGTCTGTTGTTCCATGTACTGTTCTAACTGTTGCTTCCTGACCTGCATATAGGTTTCTCAAGAGGCAGGTCAGGTGGTCTAGTATTCCCATCTCTTTCAGAATTTTCCACAGTTTATTGCAACACACACAAAGGCTTTGGCATAGTCAATAAAGCAGAAATAGATGTTTTTCTGGAACTCTCTGGCTTTCTAGATGCCCCAAATTCCTTGCAAAGCTACACTTAATGTGTGCTTCATTGCAACCAGGCTATTTACAAAAACCTAAGACAACATATTAGGACTTTTAAAATAGAATTAAAGATCACTTCAAATAAAAAGAAATTGATACTAAAATTACAAATATATTCAGTCTCTACTCACCCAAACATGGAATATAAACTGTATGTGTGAGTGCTAAGTTGCTTCAGTCATGTCCAACTCTTTGCAACCCCGTGGACTGTAGCCTGTCAGGCTCCTTTGACCATGGGATTCTCCAGGGAAGAATACTGAAGTGGGTTGTCATGCCCTCCTCCAGGGGGTCTTCCCAACCCAGGGACCAAACCTGCAACTCTACGTCACATTGGCAGGCAGGTTCTTTACGATTAGTACCACCTGGGAAGCTCTATAGTCATTCATAAATATCTCCTTGTGTTAAAACTGCAAAGGATTTACTAATGTGAGTAATAGCCATGACCGAAACTGAATTTTAATTATTTATTTTTCATAATTTCACCTTAATTTTATGGCTCAATAATCATACCCCCTGATATAGATGGTTTTGATCCCTCTTCCTGTTTCTGAAGGGAAAAGTTAGGTGACACCACAGCCTGCCTTACATCTGTAAAGTCATATTTTTAGGGGCAGGATGCTTGCATCCCAGTTCCACTTCTACTCACTGCCTTTGTAACTGGGAGAAGTTACAATCTGGCCTTTGTTTCATTGACTGTAAAATGGGGATAACAGTAATAATAGCTATTCTGTAGTATAACTGTTAGGGCAAGTGTGGGTTTGAATAACACCCTTGGAATGTTATTGCTATATTTGGTACACAGGCTGCTACTACTGTTCCACTGATAGGGTATGCAAAAGCAGCTTGTCAATTACATATTCCTAAACTGCAGAAAGATTTTTTAAAAGTATGCTGAATAACCACTATTATACAAGAATCTGTATATAATAGAGGCTCCTTGGACATGGAAAATATAATTCAACGCATGGAAGACTGTGCTCGGAGCTATATATGTGGGCATAAAACACAAAGTTTAAAATCCAGGAAGCTAGACAAGGCAAATACACCCATGACTGTATGAGACAGAATATGATAAGCACTGAGAGGACTTTGAAAGATGAAAGCAGAGATGGTATGAGATGATTCATGTGGGAAAGCATGAGGAAAGGTGTCACTGAGGAGGGAATACTTGTCAGAGATGATTCTAAGGTTTTGCTGGTTGGAAGAGTTAGGTACAGGACCTACTTCAACTGGCTCTGTCGCTTAACAGCTGTTTGATGTCTAACAAGTCATATTACCTCTCTCAGCCTCCTTTTCTTTTTCTATAAAATGGAGACAGCTACCCTATAGGGCTGCTCTGGAAATTACAGGAGATGGAGCAGCCAGATAATAGACAGCAAGCAGATAGTAAACGAGCTATTAGCATTATTTAGACTACAGTTCTTGAACTCTGGCTGCATTTTAGAATAACTGAGAGCTTTTAAAAAATATTAATTCCCTCTGTTCCACCCCAAACCAGCTAAATCAGAATCTTCAAGAGTGAGGCCCAAGCATCAGTTATTTTTTAAAAAGTTTCCCCAAGTGATTTCTAAACGTATAGATTCTTGGTGCTCAACTGTGGTCCGTTTGGCGACTTCAGCTGGGAGTTTGCTAGAACTGTAGATTCTTAGACCCACACTGGACCTTCTGAATCTTCATGCTATAACTAGGTCCCTCGGATCTTCAGACGTCAAGGTTTTTGGTATGCAGCCCACACTGAGTCGAAAAGGAGAAGGTTCAGTGTATGTACCACAGTGTGAAAAGTGAAGTCACTCAGTCGTGTCCGACTCTTTGCGACCACATGGACTGCAGGCTACCACTCCATCCATAGGATTTTCCAGGCAAGAATACTGGAGTGGGTTGCCATTTCCTTCTCCAGGGGATCTTCCCAACCCAGGGATCGAACCCAGGTTTCCCACATTGGAGGCAGACGCTTTAACCTCTGAGCAACCAGGGAAGGCCACTGCCCCCCCCCCTTTTTTCCTTTAGATATTCATTAAGGGGGAGGGGGAAGCCAACTGATATATTCAGAATTGGCGTATGTGCGCCACAACAGTCCCTTAATATTACTATGGAACCTTACACTTAGCAAAAGACCTTCACTCGTGTTACTTCACTTGAGCCTAGCTAAGAATAGTCCTGGAAGTTAGGCATCATTGTCCTCATTTTACAGCTATAAACTGAGGTCACAGAGCCCAGATGGCTCAAGATACCCTAGTCGCAAACAGGGAGGCCACGGTAGGAACCCAGGCAGCAAACCACCAGCTATTCGGAGGATGGCCTTGAACTTGAATTGGCGGCAATCAGAATTTTGTTACGGTAAGTTCACAAGAGAAGATTCTAACTACCTTTCTCCTGCCGGGACCGCGGAATTATCAGAGCGGTCGCTCGGCAACTGCGTCGGACACCAACTTTCGACCAATCCGCAAACTGCTGGCACGAGAACGTCTAGGCTCGATAGTGCTTCTGCGCATGCGCCATTGCCTTGAGGGCGGAGAAGCCTTTTCTTTCCTTCCCTGACTTCCGGACGCCAAAGGAAGTGGCTCGGGGACGCATGCGTAGTGTCTCCGCGGTAAGTAGGGCAATTTCCTCGGCGGGCGTGAGGGGACCCCAGTCCCTCGGGGTTAGTGTTCCCGTCACCTCGCCTTTGTCTCCTCCGCGCCCGAGCGGGGTCGCAGGCTCTCGAGCGCCTCCCGCTTCCCATCGCCGGCTTCCCTCCGCTGCGCGACTCTCAGGTAGGCCCCTAGCGGATTCCCCTTGTTCCCCGCCGCCATGGCCCTGCTGAGGCCGGGTCCCCGGGGAAGTGCATCTCTCCGCGAGATGCTGGAGCGCGAGCCGGACCGTTGGCGAGCTTCCTGAGTGGCCCCTGGGAGGGACGTCGGAGTTGCAAGGGTGCCTTAAGATCAGCGCCGGTCTGACCCTCTCGTTTTTCTTGTGGGGAAACTGAGGCACCGAGAAAGGGCAGAGTCGATGGCAGCCCCTATCGCCTCTACCCTTCCTGGTTACAGGGCTGGTTTCTCCTCAGATGCAAGCGGCCGCCTCCCTGACCGTTCTTGGTAGTCTCTCCCAGGGTAACGTGCTTGAGCTCCTTTGTTACACTTATCGCTGTCTGCAGTTAACTCTGTTTCTGTTTTCCTCCAAGTGTTTTATTATATCCGTGTGCACACACTCCGCCCAGGCAAGCATCTGTGACACGCCAGGCGCTGTGTTGCGGGCCAGGTGTGTTTTAGGGGAGCATCCAGACAGTTCTGGGCCATTTGGAGCCGACACTCTCCTGGGGAGGGGGCAGGTTGCAGACAAGTCCCGGATGGGGACCGGTGCTGTGAAGAAAAGGGGCTAGTGATGGAGGATCAGGTGTTATACCTTCGGAAGGCAGGGAAGCCTCTGAGGAGAGGCGGTGACTTTAAAAAAAAGATGCTCCAAGAGTTTCACTGAACGTCACTTACACGCTGTAACCCATTTAAAGTGCACATTTTGATGAGTTTGGAAAGTTTAATACAGTCGTGTAAGCATCATCACGGTGCAGTTTAGACCATTTCCATCACCCCCAAAAGTTCACAAGAGGAGCTGCCTTTTTAAATGGGACCTGAAAATTGGCACTGAGAAAGCTGGGGATTTGGGAAGGTATCTGAGTTTCCTGAGCCTCAAGAAAAATAATGAAATGTAGACATACTAGGTCTGTGAGCGCATTAATAATCTCAAAAAGCGATTTCCTCCATCGGGGGAGGCCGGGTCATCCCAGGTTGCAGGAACAGCTGGTAGGAATGCTTCAAACTGGGAGGCGCTTGTTGTGTTCACAGGCAGAAAGGAAACCCTCAGAGCTGGGGTGCTCAAGGAGGGAGTAAGAGACTAGGTAGGCTGGAGATGAGCACCTGCCTTCTGAATTTGTTGTGGGTTCCCAGTGTCCTGCACAACATACGGTCCACACAGGCTGATTAATGCTCCATGGTTGAGGAGAAGGACGAGGTTTCGGGCGCTGTGCGTGCAGCTTCCCTTCAAGTGGATCTTAGTGTCTATTTTTGTAGATGAGAAAGTATTAGTTGCTCAGTTGTGTCCAAATCTTTGCAACCCTGTGGACTGTAACCCGGCAGCCTCTTTTGTCCGTGAGATATTCCAGGCAAGAATACTTCAATGGGTTGCCATGCCCTCCTCCAGGGTATCTTCCTGACCTGTGGATTGAACCCAGTCTCCTGCATTGCAGACAGATTGTTTACTGTCTGAGCCAGTGGGACTAAATAATTTGCCCGAAATCATATTTTTAGTTCCTGGACTTGATTGCAGAACCTTTGTCATTCCTTTGCTCACACAGTTAGCTAATGTTCCAAATACATCTCAATCATTTGAGTCAGAGGTGGTCAGCAAGTGCCACATCCTTGCACAGAGTTGCTTTTTGAGATATTAATGTAGTCAGAGACCTAGTATGTCTACACTTATTTTTCTTGAAGCTCAGGAAATTCAGATATCTTCCAAAATTCCTCATAGTTTTCCCATTCTGTGTTGTCATCGAAAGAGATGCTACTCTTATTATCTTGTGTCACTCAGCTGCAAGGCTCCTTTGGGTAGGCAGCTGCATGTAAGAATTTACTAACCAGTTACAGAATTGAAAATATGACATCAATGTAAGTGAATCATCAGAGAGTTACAGATACTTTCCTCCTTGTAAGGAAAAAAGGAAACTTGTTTATGACCCACTGTCCACTAAATACTACATTTTCTACATAGATAATCTGATTTGATACTCAGAGCAACCGTGGAGAAGGTGTTAATATTCTCTGTATTTGCAGAATAGGGAAAGTGAGGCTTGGTCACATTAGGATCCCAGTTCTGGGGATCCTAATGGCAGAGGCATGGTTCTAACCTAGGTGGGCCTACTAGACTATGGCATCCCTAAAAAACTCAAAGTGGGGAATTCTTGCAGGCAAATGTCCAGCACAATGCCAAACCAGTTAAAGGTAGATTACTCTTTAAAACTGTGATTGCTGCCAAGATTGATTGCGTTTCTTAGTAACTTCATGCAGAAATAGTGACCTAAACCAGAGTGCAGAAATTTGTACAAGGAAAGTGAACTGTCACTAAGTGGGAACCTGGCAGAACAGAGCCTCCTGCTGGTTTCCTGTTGTATTCCTACTGCTTAGCACTGTGTCTCAAACTGTGTAAAAATGAATTTATTTTCTAGCTGGTGATTAAAAAATACTCTGCTGTAATGTATCAGTATTGGTTAATTAATTGTGATGAATGTAAGAAGGGTACTGAATGTGGGATATATGGGAACTCTCCTGTCTTTGTAATTTTCCATTAAAAACTGTTCTAAAAATAGAAAGTTTATTGTTAAAAGGCACTCTGCTTATTGCATATTTAAATCTCCTCAGAAGCGAGAAGCCTGGCATCATTTATTTATTTACTGTCTATAGCCCTTCTATAACTTAACTGTATCTTTTTATTGCCTCTTAGGGATGTTTTTTACTTAAGAGAGGACCTGTCCTTTACTTTTTCCATTATTTTTTAGGGCCAAAATGAGTTTGTTTGGAACAACCTCGGGTTTTGGATCTGGTGGGACCAGCATGTTTGGCAGCACAACCACAGATAATCACAACCCTATGAAGGTACCACATAACAGCTTCACAGGGTTTTTAGAAACAGCACAGGCCAGAGAGTCCCACATCCATGATAGCAAGAGAATCCCAGTTGGTGTGGGAGCCTCCTTTGAGGTGAAAACGCTGAAATTTTGTTCAGCCTGCTTTCTCAACTACTGGAGCAGAGAAACTGTGTGTCCCCTGGACTAGTGTCCTATTTCCTCTAACATTCCTAGTCACCGGAATCACACGAGGCGCTTGTTAAGATTGCAGGTGCCCTGGGTCCAGTCCACAACTGTGGAATGAGAGTTTCTCTGGGAGAGGGAGGAAGGTGATGATGATGGTTGAGCACTGCGGGGCAGGAATGACCTGGTGGGCCATTGTTGGGAAACGTGGCTGCAGGCCTGGCTTGCAGATGCCGCCTGCGGTCCAACAGTGCCAGTACTTTCACTGGCTGGGTTACATTCCGCCTTTTTATCCAAGTAAGTGAGATCTGATTAACGTAGTTCTTGGGAACAGGGACACTTGACCTTGATGTGTTGGTGAGAAAGAAAGCAATTTTGAATTAAATCATGATGATGTGTACATTTTAACATGGACTTTTTCCACCCCAGGATATTGAAGTAACATCCTCTCCTGATGATAGCATTGGTTGTCTATCATTTAGCCCCCCAACCTTGCCGGGAAACTTTCTTATTGCGGGATCGTGGGCTAATGATGTAAGTGCTCTTTAAACACATGTTCTCTCTGTCATGTATCTCACTGTATGGGGAGGGCTGGGTTTTTTGTTTCTGCTCCAAGTGAATAAAGCAAACTTACGGCTTATTCATGACCTTTTTTTTTAAAGAAATGAGTTTAAGAGTCTGAACTGTTCTGAATGGCAGGGATCACTTCTTGTGCCATTTTTTAAGAAAGCAAAATCATATGCATCATTCAAAAATTTATACTCTAGTTCAGTATCTTGATTATATTCCCTGATCATGTGTCGTATTCATTGAAAATAAATGTTGCCCCTGATGCTCTGTGTGAATTTCCCTTCTAGGCATCCTGAAAATGTTCTTTAGGCGTATGTTAAAGTTTTTCACCTTTAGTTATATTAACAGTCCTGCATCAACACTATACTTATCAAACAAAAATTGTGGTATTCAAAAAGAAAGATAAAAATTCTGGTAGAAAAAAAGGCAAAGGATGTTTAGAAGCATTTCACAAAAGAAGTGCATGTGGCTTGTTGGAGCAAACTTGAACCATTTAACCATACTCATAATCAGATAAATGCATAATGGCTTTGCTGCTGACTTAAGTGGGGGACTTAGGCCAGTTATCTTACTTCTCTAAGCTTCATATCCTGAAATAAGATGGAGATGACAGTAAGTACATAGGGGTTTAGCTGTTGGAGAGATGAATTCAGATAACGCATACAAAGTACATCATGGGAAATCCTCAAGTCCCAGAAAGGGAGTATCTGAGACACAGGGTACAGCCAAGTATTATTCATTTTATTATGCCAGTTTGATAGGGGAAAGTGTCTGTGTGTGAATTTGTGTTTATCTGATTATGGCTGGGAGCATAGGGGTTATCATTAATTGTTGTGTCTGCATTGTTTTATTACTGTAGGTTCGATGCTGGGAAGTTCAAGATAGCGGACAGACTATTCCAAAAGCCCAGCAGATGCACACAGGGCCTGTGCTAGATGTCTGCTGGAGTGATGTAAGTTTATTATGTTTTTATATGACCTGAAATGCAAATAGCATGTGTGTGTGCACATTTTAGAAATGCTGTTTCTGAATTTAAGTACGATCATTGATTGATATTCATACTGTAGTCAGTTAACTTTTGTTATGTTACCTTTAGTCTCTCTGAAAGCTTCTTGCTTAAAAAATCCATTAATTTGTTGACCTGTTTCCTTGAGCAAAGTGTTGGCTGCTCAGTTGTGTCTGACATTTTGTGCACCCTGCATCCCCCATAGATTGTAGCCCATCAGGCTCCTCTGTCCATGGAATTCTCCAAGCAAGAATACTGGAGCAGGTTGCCATTTTCTTGAGCAAGGGGTTAGACAATTAAAGCTTTTCTTATGTCTCTTGATGTGCCAGGAGCTTATGTTGTTTTAAAATTAGAAATTTACAGTCCTAGGAAGTAAGTCCTATGGGGAAAATTAGTCCTTTACCATTATTAGACTTTTGAAATATTTCCTTTCTTTGAAATTCTTTTTCCTCCCAAATACTGGACATTAGCATTATAAATTAATGTGTTTGAGTTTATTCAACTCTGAGCTCTTCTTTTTTTTTTTGAGGGGAGAAGGTGGGCGATTGGGGAGTTTAATGAAGGTATACCATTTACAAAGATGCCAACAGGGATGGTGAAGTCACGCTCAGCAAGAGTCTTGGCTGTAAAGGGCCCAGCCTCCATCCCCTTCTTCTCCTGGCAGCTGAAAACAAAAGCGCCTGACTCAGAGTAGGGCAGTTGTGCTGAGGAAGCTAAGTCTCAAGGTCCCTCCCCGGGCTCATAGAATTTTTTTTATTAGATGTAGTTTGCAGGCACTAAAATTGAACCTTCTAAGTGTATGATTCTGTGAGTTTTGAGAAATGCATAGAGTTGTGATCAAAATATAGAAGAGATCCGTCAGCCAAAAGATTTCCTGTTGCCCTTTGTAGCCAGATCCTCCTCAGCTGCTCTCCCTGGAGACCACTGGTGTGTTTTCAGTCCCTGTGTTTCTGCCTTTACTAGAATGCCGTCAGCAGAATCCTTTTGAGTCTGGCTGCTTTCAGCTCAGTGCTCTTGTGATCTGTCCAGCTTGTATCTGGCAGTAGTTAGTCCCCCTTGTTGCTGAGTAGTGGTGCATTGTCTGGATGGTCCCCGTTTGCTCACCATCCACAAGCTGAAGGATGTGTAGGTTGTTTTCCATTTTTGGTTGTAGTGAATAAATGCTGCTATAAACATTTTGTATACTGGATTTTCCGTGAATATAAATTTTCTTTCCTCTTGAGTTTATATCTAATAGTGGCCGAGTCATATGAAAAATTTATGTTAATTTTATGAGAAACACCGGACTACTCACACCATGCATTTATGTGATTGTATTTAGCTTACACATAGCATTTATATAATTTATATAAATTATAAATTTATAATTTGTAAATATTCTGTTTATAAATATTTTGAGTTGCTCCCGTTTTAATCATCTCTGAAAGTCTTCTCTAAGGCATTTTTGTCATCTGTAAAATGTATTGCTGATTTGTCTTATTAGGTTATTATGAGATTAATAATAGTTTTAAATTACACATAGAAAAATAGCCATTTGAGTAGATTTTAAATACTTCTAATTTATTTTACCTGTCTTTCTTTCCTGATGAAAGAACAGATCAGAATTGTAAGTTTCTTATCAAATATGGTAAGAAATAGAATTACCTGACACCAGAACTCTGTTGCTCAAGTGTTCGTGGGTCACCTTTTACAGAAATGTACACAGCCCATTTCCTTTCTCTATCTCTGTTAGAGTCGTCCGCCGTCTGTCTAGTGGAGGAGCCAAAATATAGCCATTAAGAGGTCCAATTCAGGGAGCTAAATTCTTAGAGAGGCAGGATGCACTGTGCTGGGTGGACAGAACCCAGAAAGCAACTATGAAGTTTGGGAAGGGTGTGCTGAAAGCTTTGCAGACGAGGCAAGAATTGAGCTGAATCTTAAAAGCAAACCATTTGCTTATGGCTTTAGAGCACTGTTCCATGTTGTTCCATGTCCAGTTCTAACTGTTGCTTCCTGACCTGCATACAGATTTCTCAAGAGGCAGGTTAGGTGGTCTGGTAGGAACAACAAACTGGTTCCAAATAGGAAAAGGAGTACGTCAAGGCTGTATATTGTCACCCTGCTTATTTAACCTATATGCAGAGTACATCATGAGAAACGCTGGACTGGAAGAAACACAAGCTGGAATCAGGGTTGCCGGGAGAAATATCCATCACCTCAGATATGCAGATGACACCACCCTTATGGCAGAAAGTGAAGAGGAGCTAAAAAGCCTCTTGATGAAAGTGAAAGAGGAGAGTGAAAAAGTTGGCTTAAAGCTCAACATTCAGAAAACGAAGATCATGGCATCCGGTCCCANTACTCAAATTCTTCCAGAAAATAGCAGAGGAAGGTAAACTTCCAAACTCATTCTATGAGGCCACCATCACTCTAATAGCAAACCTGACAAAGATGCCACCAAAAAAGAAAACTACAGGCCAATATCACTGATGAACATAGGTGCAAAAATCCTTAAAAAAAAAATTCTAGCAAACAGAATCCAACAACATTTTAAAAAGATTATACATCATGACCAAGAGGGCTTTATCCCAAGGATGCAACAATTCTACAATATCCACAAATCAATCAACATAACACACCACATTAACAAATTGAAAAATAAAAACCATATGATTATCTCATGAGATGCAGAGAAAGACTTTGACACAATTAAACATAGATTTGTGATAAAAAACCGTCTAGAAAGCAGGAATAGAAAGAACATACCTCAACATAATAAAAGCTATATATAACAAACCTTCAACAAACATTATCTTCAATGGTGAAAAATTGAAAGCATTTTCCTTAAAGTCAGGAACAAGAGTGGTGCCCACTCTCACTGCTACTATTCAATATAGTTTTGGAAGTTTTGACCACAGCAATCAGAGCAGAAAAAGAAATAAAAGGAATCCAGACTGGAAAAGAAGTAAAACTCTCACTGTTTGCAGATGACATGATCCTCTACATAGAAAACTCTAATGACTCCACCAGAAAATTACTAGAGCTAATTAATGAATACAGTAAAGTTGCAAGATATAANTCACTCACTCCTTTGAGACTTCTGCCCCTTTTACTCCACCAAAACTGTTTCTGGCGTCGCCATTGATGGCTTCCTAGTCAGTAACTCCAGTGGATACTCGTCACCCTCATCTTACCACAACCGTGGCACTCACCGACATTCTTACTGTATGTTCTTAAGACTGTGCTTGGGCTCTATAATCCCAGTCTCTTACCTCCTGCCTCTGCTTGCTGCTTTGTCTTCCTTGCTGTATCTTGAGGTTCCCCAGGCATCTGCCCTGGGCCACTGCCTTCTGAACCTCAGCACCATCCCGTCTGCCATTCATGACTGTTGGTTAGGGGTGCATGGTGGGTTGAAGTCTTGGATCCCTAGCTGTCTACCCTCTGTGCTCCTGACAAGGGCACCCGCAGTCTGACGGCTCCTGGGCATGTCCCCCCTTCCCCCGCCGCCACCGTATCTCAGCCCAATAGCATCCCATACCAGGCCCTCCCCACTGCTCCCAGCCTGCTCCTACCCATACGCTCTGCATCTCACTAGGTGAGGCCTCCACCTTTAGCTGTCTAGGCCAGAAATCAGGAGTTGTCCTTTACTCACTGACCTTCCTTTCCTCCTCCCCCATCTCATTAACCACCATGCTCACTTGCACCCTGTGTGTGGTTTCAAATCTGACCATTTCTCTCCTTCCAACTCAAACGCAGCTCTTGTTGAATGACAACAGGAGTGTGGACCTGTGCGTCTCTGCCTCTGGAGACTGGGCTATGGGCTGTTTGTTTGGGATCTTCTGTGGGGTCCAAGAGACCCTCCTTTGGGCGCTCAGGCTCAGTACTGGATCAAGTGCAGTGTCTAGCTTTTGCATAGCTTATTCATGGTTTAGAAAGTTCTGGCCACATCCACTGTATAGTTGACCCTTGTTCCCACATCCTCCCAAGCCAACACTACTTCCCTCTTCCAGTTGGGAACGCAGAGACCCTGGGACACTGGGTGACTTCCTAGAGGGCACTTGCTTAGTCAGTGGTATGCTGCAAATCAAAGTGACGTGTCCGCCTAACCTACCAGGGGATCAGTGCCAGAATAGGAGCTGGTGGGGCTGAGGGATGCATGCCCTGCTGCAGTGACAGCGAGGCCTGCAGCGTGACAGAGGAGCAGCAGCACCGGACGGAAGCACGTGGTCTGCGGTTTATTCATAAAATCATGTGGCTAAATTAAAAAATAATGCCTACTGGAGGAATGGAAAAATCATCTTTATCGTGTTTGAGAAATATGTTTCTGGTTCTTTCAAAACCCAAAAATGGAGTAAAAGTTGTTTACGTTATGTATGGAATGTTTTACTTACATGATGATGATACACTTTTTCTCCCCAACTGTAGCATCGATGTGTGGCTATTTTTAAAGACAAACAGAACAAGCCGACAGGTTTTGCCCTGGGAAGCATCGAGGGGAGAGTTGCTATCCACTACATCAACCCCCCAAATCCGTAAGTGAGGCCTGGTCAGCTTGCAGCTGTTCATGTGAGACATTTTGTTTTGAAGGAAAGCTAAGTTGGGCCTTTGTTTTTCAGTGCCAAGGATAACTTCACTTTTAAATGTCATCGATCTAATGGGACCAACACTTCTGCTCCTCAGGACATCTATGCGGTGCGTTTTTAGAAATGTTAATCCTGAGAATGTGTGTAGAAACTAGACTTGGCGGTGGATAGCTGAGTCATTATGGGATCAGAAAAGATCACCGTCATTGTGTGTGTTCATGTGCAGGGATAAATGGCTTACGTGGGAGGTTTCGGTTTTCTGTTTTTATGAACATGTTGACTCTCTTCATTCTCTCTGTTTCTGAAATGCAAGCTTAGGAGTTTTGGGGAGCAACTTCCACCTGTATGAGTGCTGGTAGACAGTTGGTACGCTTAGCTAAAACTGAGAAATTTGCTATTTGCTGAAAAAGAAAAAGGCATTTTCCTGAGGTTTGCTTCTTGGTGCCACTAGCTTACATACTTATTCTGCTGACTTGTGTTTTTAATGAGAGACAAAATTCAGTCCTGGGCTATCAGTTGGTTCAGGAAGTGGGGCTGGTTTCTGATGTGATCAGCAGGCCATCAGCTCTAATGCAATTATGGTTGTTCATTTTATGTTCTCATTGAACCAAGAAGTCTGCGTTGTCAAAAACCCGGCTTCTCCTCCCTTCTCTGCTCCTCATTGTGTGTATCCATCCTTCGTAGGTTAATGGAATTGCGTTCCATCCTGTCCATGGCACCCTCGCCACTGTGGGATCTGATGGTAGATTCAGCTTTTGGGACAAAGATGCCAGAACTAAACTAAAGACTTCAGAACAGTTAGATCAGCCGATATCAGCCTGCTGCTTCAATCACAATGGAAACATATTTGCATATGCTTCCAGCTACGACTGGTCAAAGGTGAGAATCCCCAGGCCTGCACTGGCGCCGTCCGGCAGCAGAGCCAAGCTCTGGAGTACGAAGGTCTGAGCTTAGTTGTGAGGCCGCTCCACACGTGCTGTATGTCTTGCACGTGGCCTGTCACCATCACCTCACTGCAGCAAGAAGCAGCAGGGCCTCCCTCTCAGCCTTTGCCTGAGAACATGCCCACGTGAGGTGCTTGGTCAGCGTAAACCCAGCAGCCGACACTCTGGGGCATCTGAGTCATTCAGGGATGTCGGGGGTTGTTGGGTGAGAGTGATGAGGGCTCGGCAAGGCACCCAGCCTTCACCAGAGGCATAGGCTTTTTGTTTGTTTGCTGTTTGGGGAGGGAAGTTACAGACTGACGGGGTCCTGGTTGTGTTTGAGTCGTCCCGGTGCCGTGGTAAAAGTACTGACCCTCGCACTCAGGTTTCAGCCACAGTCTCACCTCCACACGTGTCTGTCATCACTCGTCCTGCCCCCCTCCCCTCCCATCCCCAACACACTTAACTCCATTCTTCTCTACCTCTTGTTATTCCATCTTCTCTTCCTGTCCCCTGTCTCATTCTGCGGTCTGTAAGCACACACTTCAGCTGTTCTGAAACAAACGTTAAGAATCCCAGTGTCCCCTTCCTGGTAAACTCGCCTGGAGAGGTAACCACCTGCCCTCTTGTACCCCCACCTCTGTCTCCTCCTCAGTTTCCTGGAGCTGTAGTTGGGATCTCGCTGCCTTTGTACTCGTCCAGTCCAGAAGCTGGACGAGGCCACCCCTTCCTCTTCCATTCACAAAGCCTTCTCCCTGGTCTCTGACATTTCTGTTGTATTCCTACTCCTGACTGCTCACCATCTCTGGTGGCTGCTGCTCTTCTTCCCAACTCTTGCATGCAGGCCTTTTTCTATAGTTCTCCTTCAGGTTCCTCAAGTCGCATCTGCATTCATGAAGCACCTCCAGCATAAGCTAGTGGCTCTCGTGTCTAACCCGCCTCCTGGCCTTGCACCCCAGGTCTCCTTTGTCCCCATCCCAGTGAGGTGTCTGCGCCTGGCTACCCGCTGAGCACCTTAACCTAGGCCATAAAAATCGGGTGGATTTTCCGACCCGTCTCCTTTTATCCTCCAGGCTTGCTGCTTCTCCTGTGTTCCTCTTTACTTAAACACCACCTGGTCAGTGGGGCAGAAGTTTTGGAATTGCCTTTGATTCTGTCTCTTTCTCTCAGAAGAGCTGGGCAGTCACTGAGCTGCATCCACTTCGCCTGTGTGGTACATCTTGCCCGCTCGGCACACTGTTGACCTGTTCTGCCTGCTCTGGCCTGTGGGAGGCTCAACCTCTCTGAGTCTTTGCTTCTGTGAGCCATGCAGCTGCCCCGCCCCCGCCCCCTTTTAAGCAGCTTCACTGGGTTGTAATGGAAATGCAGTAAATTGCACATAACGTATGTAAAAAGTATACTTTGATCAGTTTCAGTATCTTTATATACCCAGGAAACCATCACCACAATCAAGATTAACAAACAGTTATCTCCCAAAACATTATGTATTATTGTAATCCTTTCTTTCACACACACATTGGTTTCCTTTCTGTTGTTACGGATGAATTTGTCTTTTTTAGACTTCTATACAGAGGGAGTCATACGCTAGGTACGCTTTTTTGCTGTTGAGTATGTCACTAGTTCGTTCCTTTTTACGACTGAGTGGTATCCCGTGGTCTGGATCACTGTTTATCTATTCACCTGTGGAAGCCATACCCTCAGTTTTGCAAAGAGTATGCTGTTTTTGGTTCTGCCTGTCTGGGGTTGGAGCCATCTTCTGGCCTGATGCCCCAGTGTCCCCGTGGGCCCCTGATGGAACTCCTCTTCTTCACCTGCTCGACCTGCAGCCACATCAAAACTCTATGTTTTATTCACATGATACTCAGGGTTCTGTTTTCAAACCTTGAAAAAATAGTTGTAAATTGAAAGAAGTGTACAACCAAAGCTCATTGGTTTGAATGCTGCTCAGAATCCCTTAATCTGAACAGTTAATGTCAATTTACAGTGGAATACCTAATTATAATCTTTTTATTTTTAAAAAAGTTGTTTTAGGAGTTTTACATTGTTCTTAATTGAAGGACAGTTATCTGTGGTATGGAGTCATGATTACGTGATTAATATTAGGTTGCTGCTTTAGCATAACCAATAAGAAAAGCTACACTTTGTATATTATGAGAATGATTGGTCATTGGTTGAGCAGAATTTCTAGAACCATCTCGGGATAACTGTCAAGGAATGAGAATAAAGTGTGCCATTGCAGAGCAGGTGGCAGGGTACACCCAGAAGCCCTTCCCACCTGAGTTCCAGGCCTCTGTCTTGTCCACCCACTCTGCTCTCTCCCTGTCCTGTCACTGTCATTGTCGCTTACAGTCTTTGTGGCTGCCATTCCTTTTTCCCCTCGTCGATCACAGCCTGGCCTGAACTGGGTGTTCCCAGCTCCCCCAGTGTCATGTAGCCCCCTCCCTCCCCGGCAGATACACCAACACCTGCACTTCACCTCCCTTGGCGTCTGGGACGGCACCTCTGCTCCCTCTGACATCACAGACCAGGTGTCTCCTGTGCTGAGAAACCTGCAACTCATCCTCCACCACCCTCTCCTTCCCAGGCTGTGTTGTTTGGGGAGTCGTCTCGGCAGTAAAGCAGTGGGTGGAAGGTTGACAGGAGTCTCAGTGCTGAAGAGAGAAATATGTAAAAGATCATCCTTCCAAGGGGACATTGCAAGTCTCACATCCTTAACCTTTTCTCTGGGGACTGAAGTTTTTGTTTAAGATTTGACTTTTATTTCTCTCCATTTACCTCTTTCACTCCTAAGAGATTATGCTTCACACACAGGGCCTAGGACTTGGCATGTTAAAAGTGCCCACAAAATGCTAACCTGATTTTCATCAGTTTTTAAGATACTGTTTTTTTTCCCCTTTAGGGACATGAATTTTATAATCCCCAAAAGAAAAATTACATTTTCCTGCGTAACGCAGCTGAAGAGCTAAAACCCAGGAATAAGAAGTAGTGGCTGGAGACCTGTGGGTTGTCTGGAGTTTTCTCTCCATTCTGCCTCGTCTCTGTACGAATTTGGGTCCCAGCTTTCAGTAGGTTGTCAGCCCTGGATGTGGATTTCAACCTCTGGAGAAAACGATGTCATTCTTCAGCAGGCAGGAGCCCAGCGGTCGCGGTGACTGTATGTCTCCATTCCACTGCCGGTTACAGGTTTCGTCTGTACCTCTAAGGAGATTCAAATCATTATAGACGTCCTTAGATTCACATGGGCGCCTGCCAGGTATTTGCAGCGCTTCATCCTGCAGTGTATATATTAGAGAACATTGGGAAACATTTGGCGAGCCTGTACTGTATTTTGTAATAAACATTTTGAAGATTGTCTCCTAAGCTCCCTTTGTCCGACTCTGCTCTCACCCACCCATGAGCTCTGAAGTGGTGTCCTGCTCGGCGTCCTTGTTGGGTTTTGGTTTGTGATTGCAGATGCCCTTTCGGAAATGAGAGATCTTGGCTCTCAGGAGAGACAGTCCTGAGCTGGGGTTGTCTCTGCCTGGCGGCATGTCCAGCAGCAGCCTCCCCAAGCGTTGCTGGAGAGAGTTTGGATATGCTCTTCTCTTGCTTCCCTCATTCCCATCTTTGACATTCTAGTGCTTTTCACCTCTGCTGGGTGTCCTGGTGACTGGAACATGGTTCTTCCTGTTTTGAGGGACAGCCCTTTGTGGGCAGAGCCCAAGTGGGTGATGCCTTCGTGGACTCCCAAGTTAGAACCCAAGTCCACTGTATGGGAAATGCTCTGAGCTCGTGCCCCCAGTAGCCATAGTTTTGGAGTATTTTTTTTAATTTCATGTAATAAGATTCCTGATTGGTAAGTGTCAGAAATGAGGGTCTCTTGTGTTTTTACCCTGCAAATCCAAGTGCTGCCGCTTTACTCTTTGGGGCCGGTTGTAAATTAACTTGCTCAGTGTGGAAGTCAGGTACTGTAATATTGTAAGACATGTTTGCCTACTCCTAAAAGACAAAATAAAGTTTTCTACTAAAAGACATAACCTGCAGTCAGTGGTTTAAATTCTTCGCTCATCAAATCATACATGAATTCAGACTATTAACTCTCTGGTTCTTTTGGTCTGAAAAGTTTTGTTGTTTTCTTTTGGCTTTTGTAATTTTTTAAATTTTTTGAGAGAGAAAGGCAGGTGCACTAGAAAGTTCTTAGTTTTCAAGTTAAGTGTTTGCAGCTAATTTTTTCCTTTCCGAATCAGCCTTGAGCCCTGTCATCTGTATGTATGTGCAGATGTGGCTCTGAAGAGAGCCAGGCTCTAGCCAAGCTTGATTGTCTCGGTCCACGTTCGCTGGAGATGAGAAGAAACATATCACATTTAGTTGAGCCAGAGTTTCACTGTTCTTTTTTTTACAAGCTAGTGACTGGCTATGGTTGAAAGTGACCATAGAATAATCCTAAGTCATGAACCTTTTAGAATGTTCTTTTCTAACTGTCAGATTTAAAACATTTAAGTCCCTGGTTGGACTTATGGCTGTAGAAACCAGTAGTGAGTAAGGGCCCCAGGATGTGAGTCCTAGAGATGGGTTCAGTCCTCTGTCAGCCTAGAACCTGAAACATAAAAGTGAACCTGTAAGTGTTTGTTGGAATCATGAAATTTCGTAAGATACTCGTTTTCCCGTTCTGTAAAAGGCCTGTGGGTTTCTTAGGAGCTCTCCATCTTCCACGTCCCTGTAGGCACCAGTACTGTGTGTGGCACACGGCAGGTGCCTGGCTCAGTTGAGTCCAACTGTGGCCACATGGACTGTAGCCCGTCAGACTCCTCTGTCCGTGGAATTTCCCAGGCAGGAATATTGGAGTGGGTGGCTATTTCCTTCTCCAGGGGATCTTCCCCACCCAGAGGTTGAACCTGCATCGGCAGGTGGATTCTTTACCACGGAGCCAACTGGAAGCCACAGGTGCTCAATAGGTGTTCACAAAGTTGATGGCATCATCTAGTTTGGGAAGGCCAAGTATATTCTTCGCTCCACTTGGTGTCAAGTCATTCTGCCATTAAAAATTTATACCCAGTTTAAGTTGGAGTATGTAAACCTCATGGAGAAGACAGGTTTTGTTGTTCTTTTTTTTCCCCAACACTTTTTAATGAAAAATTTCAAACACATGAAGCAGTTGGGAGTTTTATAGTGACCATTTATCTATACCTAGATGCTATTTAAATCGATTCAGTTGTTGAAAACGTTTGCTCCTCAAAAATAAATTTGTCATTGACATAAATTTAGAGAAAAAAATTTCAATACTACATGGAAAACTAGTATCTCTTACCCAAACTAGAAAGTTACCATAAAAAATACAGTGAAAATTCCACAAAGGTGACTAGTCCATGTGTTCTGGGCTACCTAGAGAGATGGAGGGATTTTTTTTTTTTAATGCAAAATTTTAGTTTCCTTTAAAGGAAAGGCTCAGTAAGAAGTGAACCTTGAATGCATATAGGAACATCTAAGCCAGCATTTTCCAGTTAAATCATGACCCCTCGTAGGTGGTAAAATTACAATGAATTGTGTCAAGTGAAGCCACAGACGACAGAACCTATTCCAGAACGTGGCTTAACAGTAATGGTAAATATTGTTTTGCATGGTGTGCTACCATTACATGTTTAATGTGGTACTGGATTGGGGTTTCTTTTTCTGTTCTTCTTTTTACATGGTTTAGGGCAGTGGTCCCCAACTTTTTTGGCATGAGGGACCAGTATTGTGGAAGAAAGATTTTCCACAGATCAGGGGGTGGAGGGCATGGTTTCAGGATGATTCAAACTCATTACATGTCTTGTGCACTATTATTACATCAGCTCCACCTCAGATTGTCAGGCATTAGAACCTAGGTGTTGGGGACTTTTGATTTGGGTGAATTTTTGAGGTTCAATAACCTCAAGTAGCATTTATTGCATGAGCACCAGTCTTAACTGTGTGTTTGCATTCGCCCCAAATGAAAGAGGTAATTACATCAATTCCAAGATGACACTTGAAATGCCTGTATGACGTAGTTAAGAACATGCACTCCGAGTTGGACTGCCTGCCTCCACATCCCAGCTGTCAAGTGATGACCAGCTCTGCGACCTTAAGCATGTGACTTAAGCTGTGAGCTTCAGTGACTTCGTCTAAAATGGGAGACACTAAAAGTAGCTGCCACAAATGGTCAGTGTGAGTATTCAAAGAGCTAATGGGTGTGAAGGGCTTCAGT
>SJYV01039862.1:0-19646 GCA_006410875.1 Neotragus pygmaeus | reverse complement strand
AATAAATTGAAGGTTTACATCAATCCTGCATCACAGAAGTCTATTGGCTCCATTTTCCCAACAGCAGCATTTGCTCACTTTGTGTCACATTTGGGTAAAATTCCCTCAATTTTTCAGATGTTTTCATTATTATTATATTTGTAATGATGATCTATGATCAGTGATCTTTGATGTCATTATTGCAATTGTTTTGGGTTGCCACAAATTGCACTCGTAAGAGCTGGTGAACGCAATCAATTGTTAAAATGACAGCAAAGGATTCAGAATATTACATAAATTTAGTTGATAAAGAAGCGCAGGGTTTGAATGGATTGACTTCAATTTTGGAAGTTTTACTGTGGTTAAAATGCTATCGAACAGCCTTGCCTGCTACAGAGAAATCATTTGTTAAAGGAAGAGTCAATCCATGTGGCAAAGCCCGATCCCCATTCTCTAACCCACTAACCCCCATCTGATTGGAGACTACTCTAATGTGCATGGCAGTGTGAGGGTGTGTTCTGACGTCATTGATTTGTATTCAACTGTCAAAATTTCCCAGTACTTACTGAAGAAGCTGTCTTTTTCCCATTCTATATTCTTGCCTTCTTTGTTGAAGATTAATTGACTGAAGATGTGTAGGTTTATTTCTGGGCTTTCTAGTCTGTTCCATTGATCCATATGTCTGTTTTTGTGCCAATACCACCCTGTTCTGATTATTATAGCTTTGTATAGTAGTGTTTATATTTATATTTATAATATATTTATATTATAGTAGTGTTTATCTGAAGCATGGGAGGGTTATGCCTCTTGCTTTGTTCTTTTCCTTGAGTATTGTTTTGGCTATTCTGGGTCTTTTATGATTCCATATAAATTTTAAGATTATTTGGTCTAGTTCGGTGAAAAGTGTCATGAATAATTTGGTAGAGATTGTATTAAATCTGTAGATTGCTTTGGGTAATATGGCCAGTTTAACAATAGCTAATATTTTAAATTAATTAATCCAAGAGTATGACACATCTTTCCATTTCTTTGAATTATCTTTAATTTCCTTTGTTAAAGTTTTATAGTTCTCAGCATATAAGTCTTTTACTTCATTGGTCAGATTTATTCCTAAGTATTTTTGTGGGGGGTGATTTTAAAAGGTATTGTTTTTTCTTTTTTACATTCCCTTTCTGGTATTTCGTTGTTAGTGTAAAGAAATGTAACTGATTTCTGTGTATTAATCTTATATTCTGTTACCTTGCTGAATTCATCTGTTAGTTCTAATTGTTTTTGTGTGGAGTCTTTAGGGTTTTCTGTATTTTGTCATCTGCTAACAGTTTACATCTTTCTTTCCAGTTTGAATGCCTTTTATTTCTTTTTCTTGTTGGATTGCTCTGTCTAGTACTTCCAATACTATATTGAATAGAAGTGTGGAAAATCAGAATTCTTTCTTATCCCAAATTTTAGTGGGAAGACTTTCAGCTTTTCACCATTGAGTATTATGTTGACTATGGCATTGTCATAAATGACTTTTGTTATGTTGACATATGTTCCCTCTATAACCAGTTTGGTAAGATTTTTTTTTTTAATATCATGAGTGGATGTTGAATTTTGTCAAATGCATTTCCTGTGTCTATTGAGATAATCATGTTTTATCTTTCCTTGTATGAATGTGGTGTATCACATTGATTGATTTATGTATGTTGAACCATCCTCGTGACCCTGGAATGAAAGCAACTTGGTCATAGTGTATGATCCCTTTTTATGTAATGTTGGACTCAGTTTGCTAATATTTTATTAAGGATTTTTGCATCTACATTCATTAAATATATTGGCTTGTAATTTTCTTTTGTTATGTCTTGGTTTTGTTGTTATCTGGTTTTAGTATCAGAATTATGGTGGCTTTGTAGAATAAATTTGGGAGTGTTTCTTCCTCTTAAATTTTTTGGAATAGTTTGAGAAGGATAGGTAGAAGTTCTTTTTGGTATGTTCAGTAGAATTCCTTAGTAAAGCTGTCCAATCTTGGATTTTTGTTTGCAGGGAGTTTTGTTAAATTACAGATTCTATTTCACTTGTAGTGTTCAGTCTGTTTAAATGGTCTGTTTCTTCTTGACTCAGTTTTAGCTGGCCATATGTTTCTAGAAACTTGTTAATTTCTTCCAGGTTGTCCAACTTGCTTGCATATAACTATTCACTGTGTTCTCAGTTTAAAAAAAAATTTTTTTTGTGGTTTCAGTGGTTAAAATGTCTTCTCTTACATTTTTTATTTTGTTTATTTGGGTCCTCTCTCTTTTCTTCTTGATGAGCCTGGCTAGAGATTTGTTGATTTTGTTCACCTTTTCAAAAAATTAATTCCTGGACTTATTGGTCTTTTCTGTTGTTTTTTGATCTCTATTTTCTCTCTGATCTTCATTATTTTCTTCCTTAGGCTGACTTTGGGTTTTGTTTGTTCTTTTGCTAATTCTTTTAGGCTATAGGTAGCTTGTTTGAGATTTTTCTTATTTTTTGAGGTGAGCCTATATTGCTATGAACTTCTCTCTTAGAACTGCTTTTGCTGCATAAGTTTGTTAACTCATAAGTTTATGATATCATTATCTTTGATAACTCATAAGGTTATCTCATGAGGTTATAATCTTTGTTATAAAATGTAGTCTAAGACTATGTTTTCATTTTCATTTGTCTACAAGCTTTTTCTGATTTCTTTTTTGATTTCATTGTTGACCCATTGGCTTTTTAGGAGCACAATGTTTAGTCTCCATATATTTGTTCTTTTCTCATTTTTCTTTCTGTGAAAAAAGAAACAGGTTTCATACTCTTACAGTTTCAAACAGTTTCATACTGTTGTAATCAGAAAAGTTCTCAGTTGAGTTAATTTTCCGTTATTTTATGTTTTATTTCTACAATTTTCATTTTTGCTGTTGTTCAATCACTCAATCACGTCCAACTCTTTGTAACCCCATGGACTGCAGCACGCCAGGCTTCTCTGTCCTTCACCATCTCCCAGAGCTCAGACTTCTGTCCATTGAGTCAGTGATGCCATCCAACCATCTTGTCCTCTGTCATCCCCTTCTCCTCCTGCCTTCAATACTTCCCAGCATCATGGTCTTTTCTAATGAGTTGGCTCGTTCTCATTTGGGTCTCAGATCTTAGGCTTAGAACTAACAGAACCTAAAAAATTTTTTCAGGTAATTATTGCTGTACAATGAAGCACCTCCAATCTTAGTAGTTTAAAACAACCACCACTTATTTAGTCAATGATTCCACTAGTTGGCAATTTGGGCAGAGGTTAACTGAGTTATTCTTTTCATTTCAGCTTGCACCATTTATGCAAATATGGTCAGCTGCCAGATTGGCTGGGGATGTTGGATCTAAGATGGCCTTAGCTTGCCCCACGTGAGCTCTCATCCTCCAGAAGGCTATCTGAGTCTTGTTTGTTGCCATCCAAACAGGTTTCAAGAGAACGTGTAAAGGCACATTCCAAGAGGCATGTGTAATGCCTCTGTAGATTTAGGCTTAGAACTAACAGAACCTAATTTTTGCTGCATTCTCTTCGGAAGGCCAGCCTGGTTACAGAGATGGGAAAGGGAACTCTATCTCTTGATGATGGAAGGAGGTACAAAGTCCCATTGCAGAGAGCATGGCCACTTTTGCTTTCTATCGCACTTGTTCTTTGCTATAATTCTCAAGCATATTTTATTTCCTTAAACATGTTAAACAAAATTACTTTAAAGCTTATGATTGATAACATTATTATTTAAGTGTCCCTTGGGCTTAGTTCTCTTGGTTTATGGACATGTTTCTTCTTCTTATGTCTGTTTATTTTTTATTTCATTTTGGACATTGTTGTATGAAAAATTTTAGAAATATTTAATGTGCTGGATTTTGTTATTTTCCTACAAGAATAATTTATATTTGTCTCTAATAGGCAGCTAGATTAGAAATACTGGAGATTTTTTATAATGTTAATCCAATCCAGGGTTAAGATTATTCAAAATTGGGCTTTAATCTCTATGAGAGCTGGCCTATTCCTTATTCACTCTTACTTTTACTATGTACCTCTTTGTGGTACCAACCCCAAATGTGATGAATTTTAGGTGCACCCACTTCCTAGCAAGATAGTCCTGAATTCCATGTTCTTTTAGGTCCTTGAGTTTACTGTAAACTCTGCTCAACTTCTCAGCTTTTCAGCTGCTTTTTATGGACTCAGAAGATGCCTCTAAGAAGCAGGAGTAAAAAATGCTGGTCTCACTTCTCTGAATTTCCTTCTTACAGATCTTGGACATATAACTTTATATGACTTTATTAGCTCTCTGATGCTGTTAACAGCATATTTTTATATTTTGCCCATTTTCCTAGTTATTTTCAGTGGAAGTAATGGCTATATGTCTTAGTCTAGTCTTCCATTATTGGAATTAGAATTGCTTAGATGATTATTTACCTCAGTGTTGAAATGTGTGCTGTAGAATGAAAACATGTTCTATTTCAAGATCACAACTTCTCTGGCATCAAGAATCATATCTTATTCATGAAGAGGCTCTGACTTTTTAAGGGTCCGGGTACAGTAGGAACTCAGTGAAAGTGAAAGTGAGTAGAGAAGGAAATGGCAATCCACTCCAGCACTCTTGCCTGGAAAATCCCATGAGTACAGTTCACGTCCTTTTTGTAGGTTTAGTAATTATTTTATTGTTCACCTTTGTTCTCAAGATCTTTAGATAGGGGCAGAATCTCAAGAGACAGTCACAGAGGCATATAGCACAGTCTCTGCTTTTGGTCTGGTAATGACCAGAGCCAGTTCAAGTCATAGGAATATGAAAAGGAACTCCACGTGTTCTACTTTTAGGAGTGTCAAATCAGAGAAACATATTATATTCACCAAATAGTAATTACAAGTCCTTTAGTTATTTACTTAGTCTCTTGAGAAAATGCCACTGTGAATGTTTGGTTAGGAGTGAATGTTTATAATGCATGTGGACATCTAGAAATCTCTGTCCATTGCTCTATTCTCAATGTTCTCCATTTGAAAAAATATATTTGTATAACTACCTCCATCTTCTGTTCTCTCCTCCAGATTCTCCCTGACCCTTTTCAACCCACTCAGACAGGCATCCACCTGTCCCTGCATCCACCAGGCCATGCCGCATAGCTTCCCTGACAAAAATGGCCACAGGAATTTCCACTTGTTTACGTTGATTGCAGTGGGGTGCTCTAGCATAGGCAATGACAAGCAGCTCTAGGTCACACTCCCATGGTCATTAGTCCCCTTCTTTCTCCTTTGGGAGGGATGTACTGGGATATGCTTTGGTAAGATAGTTTTATTTTTCTCTCTTGATTTGTTTTCTATGGAATAATCCTGGGGATAATTTCTGGTAACTAAAAAATTGGCAAACTTTAATGAATAATGATCACAGTCCTAAAGTGAGCACTTTAAGTGCTAAAAGAAAAGATTATGAATCTATTTCTAGTTCTATGGGAGGACAGATGAGGGAGCCATGCGTTCAGCTTGGAGAGTTAACCTTACTGGGTCTGGTCATATGAAGCCATAATTGAAAAAGACACATGTACACATATTCACTGCAGCCCTATTTACAATAACTAGGACATGGGAGCAATCTAGGTGTCCATCAACAAATAAATGGGTAAAGAAGTTGTGGTGCATATATACAATGGAATATTCAGTTCAGTTCAGTTCAGTCACTCACTTGTGTCCGACTCTTTGCAACCCCATGAATCACAGCACGCCAGGCCTCCCTGTCGATCACCAACTCCCGGAGTTCACTCAGACTCGTGTCCATCAAGTCAGTGATGCCATCCAGCCATCTCATCCTCGGTCGTCCCCTTCTCCTCCTGCCCCCCATCCCTCCCAGCATCAGAGTCTTTTCCAGTGAGTCAACTCTTTGCATGAGGTGGCCAAAGTACTGGAGTTTCAGCTTCAGCATCATTCCCTCCAAAGAAATCCCAGGGTTGATCTCCTTCAGAATGGACTGATTGGATCTCCTTGCAGTCCAAGGGACTCTCAAGAGTCTTCTCCAATACCACAGTTCAAAAGCATCAATTTTTTTGCGCTCAGCTTTCTTCACAGTCCAACTCTCACATCCATACATGACTACTGGAAAAACCGTAGCCTTGACTAGATGGACCTTTGTTGGCAAAGTAATGTCTCTGCTTTTGAATGTGCTATCTAGGTTGGTCATAACTTTTATTCCAAGGAGTATGCGTCTTTTAATTTCATGGCTGCAGTCACCATCTGCAGTGATTTTGGAGCCCCAAAATATAAATTCTGACGCTGTTTCCACTGTTTCCCCATTTATTTCCCACAAAGTGATGGGACCAGATGCCATGATCTTCGTTTTCTGAATGTTGAGCTTTAAGCCAACTTTTTCACTCTCCTCTTTCATTTTCATCAAGAGACTTTTTAGTTCCTCTTCACTTTCTTCCATAAGGGTGGTGTCATCTGCATATCTGAAGTTATTGATATTTCTCCCGGCAATCTTGATTTCAGCTTGTACTCAGCCATAAAAAAGAACACATCTGAGTCAATGTTAATGAACCTAGAGCCTATTTATACAGAGTTAAGTAGGTCAGAAAGAGAAAAACACATATTAACACATGTATATGAAATCTAGAAACATGAAACTGATGAACCTATTTGCAGAGCGTTAATGGAGATGCAGACATAGAGAACAGACTTATGGCCACAGTGAGTGACAGAGGGGGAGATGAATTGAAAAAGAGTAACATGAAAACATGTATGTTACCATATGTAAAATAGATTATGGGAATTTGCTGTATGAAGCAAGGAGCTCAACCCCAGTGCTCTGTAACAACTTAGAGAGTTGAGATGGGGTGGGAGATGGGAAGGAGGTTCAAGAGGAAGGGGACATGTATGTATACCTATGACTGATACATGTCGATACATGGCAGAAACCAACACAGTATTGTAAAGCAATTATCCTCCAGTTAAAACTAAAAATAAAAAGAATTTCCCATAGTCACTGCTGGCCATTGTTGCTTACCTCAGCACTACAGGGAAAGAAAGACTTCATATACGATATTTAAAACATACTGGTTAAGGATTTGTCCTCTAAAGCCAAATTGACTGGATTTTAGATTCATCTTTCTTTGTGTAACTTGGTCCAATTACTTTTAAGTTCTTTCTAACTCAGTTTCCTCGTCTCTAAAATGGGGCTAAGACCATTTTTGAGTCATTGTAAAGTGAAAAAGTAAAAAATATGTCAAGTGTTTCAAATCTTCCTGTTCCATAATAAGCACTCAAGAGATTTTTACTGTTGTTACTGGTTTATGGGCTCTTCAGATCAGGGCACAGAGTGTGGGGTAGGGGAGGCAGATAAGGGAGATAGACTTTCAGGTTTTCTTAGACTCTGGGTTCTTCATATGCATTTCCATCCTCTTGGTTTAGGGGAGCTCACATTCAACAACCCACATTGCTCAGGCTTGATACCCTTCCTTCCAGCTCCAGCATGGGTTCTCTTTCCTGTAATTCCTAGGTTCTGCTGATCATGTGGTTGGAATCTCAGGAGAGCCTGTCTGGTTACACGCCCCCAGCTTACAAACAAATATATACTCTGTTAGATGGAAGATGCAATCATACCCAAATTCAAGTAATAATTTTATATTGTCTTGGAAGAATGGTTCTGGCTGGATTGAAGTAAAGGGAACTTTGATTCAGACTTTAAATCATTTCAACCAAAGATTCAATGTTACAAGCAAGGACTTCACTCTTCTCATCAAGGCAGCTCAGCCACAGGACAGCGGCCTCTACACCCTGGAGGCCACCAATCACCCTGGGAAGGTTTGGAGACATGAGTTCCAGGTTTCTATATTTGGTGAGTCCTCAGGACAGCTCATCTTGCCCCTGTAACTCTTGCAGGGCTTGTATTTCCAGCATCTTTCTGATCAGAATCTCTGCTTCTAGATCGTGTTGAGAAGCCCCACCTGGTGGAGAAGTGGAAGGTCCTGGATGGGGGCATTTGTCAAGTGACTCTGTCCTGCTCAGTCGCCAGAGGTGGTAATGTGAGCTATGCTTGGTATAAAGGGAGTAATCTGATCCAGATACCTGGGAACATCACAGAACTGGTGGAGAACGTTGATGTCAATGGTTCGCATTTATATACCTGCAATGTCAGCAATCCAGTCAGTTGGGCAAACCACAGCCTCCAACTAACGCAGGGCTGTCAGAGAGACCACCAAGGTAAGTGGAGCACTTTGGGGTATAGGAGGGGCCGAAGGTGAAGCCCCACAGCCAGGCGCATTGCAGAGGAGACTTGGTGTGAGGTCCCCTGACTGCCTCCTACAGAGCTTTGCAGCCCTTCCCCAGATAAGCCTTGGCCTCTAGGCATACAGTCCCTGTAAAACCAGGGCTGTCTAGGTTGGGGGAGAATTTTATTCCTGTAAAGAACTTCCTTCTGGGAGATGTGAGTTTCTCCTTCATATAGGGAATGCTTAGTTGTTTGATGAGTCACTGCCCTGACCTGGGTGCCGATCATTACATCCTTTTTCTGAGAGACTGATGGAGACCTCCTTCCTCCTCCTGAGTGATAACTCCCCCAATCCATATAGTTTCCCAAGAGGTAAACTATACCAAGAGGTAAACTATGCTGTACTCTGGGTCACTGTACTCTGGGTCACGTGGTCATCAGGATCATCTTGGGGGTACTTAAAAGAGTTCTAGTTTTTTTCTCTTTTTGCTTATGCTCATTCTAAGAGTTATCCTGAGTTAAGATTTTTTTTTTTCCTGAGTTAAGTTTATACTGCTTTTCATTATATAAACAAAGACTTAATGTGCCATCAGCATAGGTATCAGCATAGGGGACACAGGAAAAAACCTGCTGTCCCCATCCTCAAGGAACTTCTAACCAAAAACAGCAGCAGACTAAACACTTGTGACCAAAAAAGAAACAAGCTGAAGGAATACGGAGTGACAAGGACACTGGAGTTTTGTTCATCCAGCTGTGGCTTCATCATTCACCAGCTCTCGGATCCCAAGCTGATTCATTACCTCTCTGAACCTCAGCGTTTCTTTTGACTAAACTAGGGATGATAATAATAAGTATCTCACAGGAGTGCTGCTAAGATTAAGATCATGTTTGTAAAGAGCCTAGTCAGCTGGCACCTGGAACATTAATTCATTTCCCTTCTCCCCATGTTGGTTGGGTTATGTATCAGGCTTCATTTGTGACACAAATGTTAACGTTTGAATGAAGAAGAGCAGTGAAGGCAGGAATAACCGAAGGTGAAGTGGAAGACTTGCCTGGCACATAGTAGGTGTCCAACAAATGTTTGTTGAGTTAAAAACAAAAGAATGAATGGATGTAACTTTTGCTGTGCCAGATGTTTTGCATATATTACAGTCATAATTAACCCCCCTGTGTAGATAACACTATCTCCTTTCTCTAAGTGAGAAAACAGGCTCAGAGAGGTTAAGGACATTATCCAAGAGCACAGAGTCTATAGAATTAGAGTCAAGCCAGGTCTGTGAGATACTAATACCCATGATCTTAGCGTGACTCAAGGGAGGTCGCCCAAATGAGCAGGGAGGTGACTTTGATGGTGAATTCACAGGGTGGGAGGAGACCAGCCACCTGAGAGGGGAGTGTGGTTCTGAAACAGATTCTGCTGCAGATGGATGGGAAGGGAGAAGAGAAAGGGCTTAGCACTCAAGTCTCGTGTCTTCCATATCCCTCAGGTTTCAACTTTGTGTTCATTTTGGTGAGTGTCGTGATTCTCCTCGTGGCACTGTTCCTGGGCACCCTCACCTGCTATGTGTGGAGGAGGAAGAGGAAACAGTCAAGTAAGTGCAGAATCCCTGGATGTGTCACCTGATTTGACATCCCCAGTGGCATGTACCTGGGCCCCCAGTAAATTGAGCTGTGTGTGTGTGTGTGTGTATGGTTGGTGGAGGGGTGGCAGTGGCCGCTAGGCCCTCTTTCTGTTCTTGCCCTCTGGGGTAGCTGCTGGATGCCTACAGCCCGGTCCCCAAAGTGCAAATGTGCCTGCAGTCTGCCTGGCTTGATAAAACAGGTATGTCAGGCGAGGTTGCTGCCACTGTGCTTTTCAGGTATCCTGGGAAAAACAGTAACCTGCCTCCTTTCTAGAACTTTCCTCAGGATCTAAGTCATATGGGATGGAGATGGGGCTGCCAGAAGTGGAAGCCTGGATGGAACATCTTCTGGAGATCTCTGCAGCTCTTTTTTTTGCTTCCCTCCTCTAACAGGGACAATCCCAGAAGTTCTGACAATCTATGAAGATGTCAACACCCTGCAAACCAGGAGGAATCAAGTACGACATGCTAGGGGGTGGGATTTCTCTCAGCTAATCTGAGAGATATTTTTTGGAGGACAGCCATTCTGGGCAGGGGGAGATTGAGGACCAGACAATTGTCCTCAGTTCTCTCCATGTATCTTCTCTCCATTAGCCTCTTAGCTCTGGCTATGGAGGAGAAGAGGAAAATCAGGGGGGCAGAGAAGACAAAGGAAGCAGAAGGGGATCTTGGTGCAGAATTTTACCTGTTGGGAAGGGATGGTGCCCTGGTATCCTCATTTCCGCCTGGTCTCACCAGCCAAGATAAGCTCTAGGAAGAGTCCAACCTGCTTGCATTTTGTGTCTGACCACAAATTCTTCCATTCAGTTTAGTTCAGTCGCTCAGTTGTGTCTGACTCTTTGAGACCCCATGAATCGCAGCACGCCAGGCCTCCCTGTCCATCACCAACTCCCGGAGTTCACTCAAACCCACGATAGGTCCTTGCACATCTGAGTTTGTTTTTGTGGGTCCCTCAATCCTTGCCCAGGCTGGGAAGGATGCCAGCCTGACTGGACAAAGCAGAGCAGTCTCATAGCTGGCTCCGTGGCCTACGCTCACGGCATTTTCAGAAGAAGACGCCTGAGTCTGGCTGAGGTGCTAAAGAGGAACCAGGTTGGGGCAAAGGTTAGCTCCTCAGGGAACCTCTCTGGCCAGTCAGTATCTGCAGGCTGTGGCCAACTCCGCCTGTCGTCCAGGGATGTCAGAGAGGAGGAAACCGCGGGGGGCTGTGCTGCCCCTGAGCAGGGCAGGATGTGGGGACAGGCTCTGGGGAAAGGCAGTGCCCAGCTGAAATGCCAGAAGGGAAGGGTGATGGGTGTAGGGAGGAAGCGCCCTCTTCCCACTCCCATTCCTGATGCTTCACTTCAGGAGGAAATCACAGCAGTGAGGCTTCTCTTGGTGACTAGTGTGAGGCCCTGTGAGACCTCACAGAACAGAGAAGCAGCTTCCTAAAGGTCTAGGCTTTGGAATTAGGGAATTTGGAATTAGAGCAGCTCCCCTGGCCTCTTTCCTGGGAATAATGGGGCATGAAAAACTGCAGGAGACTTTGTCTCTCCCATCACTACTGGATGCTGGTACAGTTCCTGGGAGCAAGTGCATCTTCCAACAGTCACTGATGCCTAAATACTCAGTAAAAATAGCCTTTCCTCCCCAGCGGAATAAAGATGACTTTAAATTAGGTAAAAGGAGAACACAGGGGAAAGTAACTATTTAGAGTGAAAGAGACCTGTTGGGGATTGAGTTCTGTTACTCTGCTTCTGACTCAGGTCTTCCTCCTTCCATGGCCCCCTCTTTCCACGGCCTGTCCTTAGTGTCCCCAGGGTTCTGCTTGAAGGCTTATATCTCAAGCTTCACGTGGTCCTGGCTTTCACCTTTCTGGAGATACTTCAGTCAGGTCTGGGCTGAAGAGAAAAGCATAAACTTCCGTTTCTTGCCAGATACCTTGAGTCTAGCCTCCGAGGATGGCTGTTTCCTCCTTCTCTCAGTGCTGTCCTGCTTCCGGGGAGCTCAGCTTGTTCCTTGTCTAGTGGATGGTAATGGGCTCCATGGGCTCTCCCCAGGCCAGAGCTGGCAGTGTGTACTCAGGCATCATGAAATGCCACAAGCCCCAGTCTCCAGTGGGGCAGGGCTGGAGAGGGGAGCAGGGAGGCAGTGTGCTCCCTGCCCTGGGCCTTGGCCGGGGCTCCACTCAGCACCACAGCTGCATGGGGCTGGATTGAGGCCAAGGGCAAGCCGGCCATCAAAGCTGGGTCTAGACAGGGAGATTTGGAACAATCAGGGTCCCCATATTTGTGTCCTTTGGAGTGGATTGCCATTTTCTCCTCTAGGGGATCTTCCTGACCCAGGGATCGAACCCAAGTCTCCTGCATTGTAGGCAGATTCTTTATCGTCTGAGCCACCAAGGAAGCCCCTTCTTAGTAGGTGAGGCTCAGATTAGAGCCCCTCCCAAAGCTCAGCCCGTTGTCAATAATTACACTGCAAATTTAATCAGAACGTCAGCAAAGGCAAGTTTCTAAGTTACCAAAGTAGAGCATGTTACAGGAGACTCCCTTGGGCAGGGTCATTTGGGGCGATTCTTTCCCATCTGGGTGGTTTCTCACTCCTGACACTAACAGCTGCACGGTGAGTATCTGTCCCCATCCTGAGATGTGCAAGGACCACCTCTTTCCCATGCTCCCCAGAGCCCCTTTTCTTATCCTGTTTCTCCCCAGTCAGTTCAAGTCCAGACAGACACAGCTGTCTGCTCACGTCACCATATCCCTTTACTATCTTTTGTGTAGGAGCAGAAACCCCCTGGAGAAGGGAATACCATCTACTCCACGATCCAGTCCCAGGTACCACTTTGGTTTTTAGAATCCATTCCACGCCATTAGGGTTTCCTAATGCCACCCTAGAAACTCACACCCTTGAATGGCAGAGTAAGACCTTGGTGCTCCTGGAGTCTGGAAGACAGCTTGGCCTCAGTTGCGTTACATTGTCTGGATAGATGAGTGTGGTTCTGGAATGTCTTGACAGCTGGACAGGGCTCGAAAGTCGGACACAGACATTCTTTTCTCTTCCATGCTTGGTAGCAAGGGTGGTCCAGTGGGAGGAGGAACTCAGGGGAGTTCAGGGGACTCAGCTTCTGTTTTCTCTTCCTGATGCTCCCTGTACTTGGGGACTTTGTACTTTTCATTCTTGCACTTAACTATACCTGTTTTCAGGAGAGAATGCATCTGTGTTGTTCTTTTATCTAATTATGACTTAATAACGTTTACTAAGCACGTAACATGCCATTTTCTTATTGAATCTCACAAAACAACCTCATGAAATAGGTCTAATAGAAACCTCATTTTGTAGATGAGGAAACAGACTCAAAGTCTAACTAAATGTGCTCAAGGCCACACAGCTCTGCTGTGACAAAGCTGAGCCAAATGATTTTCGAGTCTTCTCTCTACCTCTTCCTACTTCATCTTTAGTATTTTGGGATTGTAGGATTTCGTTCATAGGCTAGAGAAGCAACCTCTAATATTGACTGCTAGAAAGACTATTGATAATCCAGATTGGGGCATCTTTTTCAAAAGAAATGCTGCCTCCTGGTGGCCAGTGATGAAAATTTCTGATAAAAATGAATTTTTTTTTAACGCTAAGACTTCAAGCAACAAACTTTTTAGCTTTGTGGCTAGGCTGCAGGGCAAAGAAAACACTTAGGGAATGGTGATAAGCTCCCGAGGAAGATCAAGAAAAGAAGGAAGAGAAGAAAAGGAAGGGGAAGAGGACAAGGAGAGGCAATCCAAAGAGAGGAAGAGAGGAGAGAAATGGAAAAGAAAGAGGAAAGGAGGGAGGGAGGCACCCAACCACTCAGAGCCATTCTGGAATTCCCAAGCTGGGTGTTGCTTTCTCTTGTTCCCCTGAAAATGACGTGATTTGCTGGATCAGAGTGTGTCAAAGAGAGATGTAAGGACAATTTCTGGCTTCAGCCACTCTGAATTATAACAAGAGGAATTTAAATAAATGCAAGGGAAGAGCTCCTCTCAGACTGAGATGCTGGTGAGAATGAGCTTTCTCCTCTGAGCAAAAAGAGGGTGGTTACTTGCCTTTGAGAACACCTGGTTCAGGTCCAGAGAGGGAAGGCGTGATGTCAAAGGGAGCTACTGTGGTGCTGAAGAGAGAATCTTGGAGAATCTGAGGTTTAAATTCTGCTTCTACTCCGAGCACACTGTCTGACTTGGGTTATTTACCCTTTTGGAGTATCATCTGTAGAATGGGGCAAATTATGATCATTCTTATTTTGTAGGCTTGTTATAAGGGTTAGGGGAGGATGCACACAGAGAGTAGGAACTCAGCAACTAGCAGCTATCTTTAATGGCAAAGCAGAACCTGTGTTCAGGTTGTCTGACCTTCCAACTAGTCTGGGGTTCTTTTCACTAACATCTCGAGCTTCCATCTGGGGAAGATTGAGGGCAAGGAATGGAGGAGATAGATGTCTGCCTCTGTAGGATTGTGCTGGCTGTTGCTTCTGAAATGGCTTTGTTTCTGTTCTCTTTAGGCTTCTGCTTCCATGTCACAAGGTAGCGCAAATACACTGTATTCGTTGGTACAGACTCCCAGGAAGGTAAGTCTTCTCTATGGGCTGCATGCATATGCAGGTGTGTGTTTGCAGAGGGTGTGTTGTGTGTCTGCATGGGTGTACTTGTAAGTGAGTTGTCTTCCACTGTGTGTATCTGAGTAGCTTGTGTGAAATGACTGTTTAAATGTTAATGGATTAACTAAAAATGCCTTTCTGGTTCTGTTTGGAGAAAAAGAACAGCTCTGAGATTAGGAGGAGAGGTGGATTCTCTGTGAGCTTCTGTGAGAAGCAGTACATCATCAAAGACAGAGAGGAGGTGCTTTGTGCAGAAGGACCAAGGAGTCCTCATTAGGACAGTGGAGGCTATGTTGAGAGATTTTGGGGAGGTTTTCAAGACAGGGGCATATAATCTACAGCTGGAGGAGTAGCTTGGGCCAAGACAGACACAGTGTTGACTTTCAGACGAAGGTTCTGGCCAGTCACCTGCTGCTGGTGGTCTCTAGACTGAGGTAACCCATCACAGCCCCCTTGAAACCTGCTCCAAGCTGAGCTCATGGCTGTTACTGTGCCTGGGACCATAAAGAAGGGCATCTTAACGCCCCTGGTCATATTTCTACCTTGGAAGAAAGAGGGTGGGAAGAATGTTAAGTCCAAGGCTGGAGTCACAGTATGAAGCCAAAACCTTGCCCTTGTAGTGAAGAAGTTGGGAATCTGCCAAACTCTGGGAGTGTTGCACTCATATGGGCCAAGGCTCCTGTGTTTGCATCAAATGGAGGAGAGGGTTTGGGAAGACCTTTAGATTTTTCATTCACCCCCCTTCTAATAAGTCTTTAAGTCAACTTGGATTCTACCATGCATGTGTACTAAGTTGTTTCAGGCTTGTCTGACTCTGTGACCCTATGGACTACAGGGTCCTCTGACCATGGAATTCTCCAGGCAAGAATACTGGAGTGGGTTGCCATGCCCTCCTTCAAGGGATCTTCTCGACCCAGGGATTGAACCTGCATCTCTAATGTCTCCTGTATTGGCAGGTTCTCTACCACTAGTGGCACCTGGGAAGCCCAGATTTCATGAGACATATTTATATTTAAATTATGTTGTTGTTGTTTTCTTGTTAAATCATGTCTGACTCTTTTGTGACCCCAAGAACTGTAGCCCACCAGGCTCATCTGTCCATGGGACTTATCAGGCAAGAATACTGGAGTGGGTTGCCATTTCCTTCTCCAGGGGATCTTCCCAATCCAGGGATCAAGTCCTCATCTTCTGCATTGGCAAGCGGGTTTTTCACTGCTGAGGCATGAGGGAAGCCCATATTTAAATTATACACTGTAGTTTATGAACATACAGTCACAGACATCGTGATCATATGCTTTGGTATTAGATTTTGAAAGCTCTGTATACTGCTGAGAAAGCTTCTGAGTTCCCATGTCTCCAGTGTTTCTCTGTGTTCAGAGTATGTGCTAAGACTGGTACTTAAGTGTGTGGCAGAATTTTTTACATGAACCGTGTGTATGTATGTGTTGAAAAGATACACAGTTTGAGGCAGCATTTGAATTAGATTTGTCTGAAAGGTGTGTGTCTGTGTGGGTGCTGGGAAAATGTGTATGTGTGGATTTCAGGGATATGTGAGTGTGATTGACTTTGGTTCAGAAATATCATATTATAGGCAAGTGTGTATTGTGCCTTCTTTGGAAACCATGAGCACCATTGTTTACTCCCAGGGTAGAAAATACTAGACAATTCTGGGTGAGAAAACCTCAGGGACTTTCTGGGTTCTGAGTCTCCTTTGGGACCTCTCACAACATTTAAAAGTAAGACATTTCTTAACTTGAAGTTAAGCACTCTTTCCCCTCTGAAATTTCAGACTGGATCCAAGAAGACGAAACAAAGCCCGTCCTTCAGTAAAACTATCTATGAAGAGGTAAGATTCTGGAATTCTTTCTGAAAGGGTTTAGTGCTCACAGCATAGCCCTGAAATCACACGTGAGAAAAGTCATCCATAGCATCTCAGAGTTGGAGGGATTTCAGGGATCTTCTCAGAGAAGGCAATGGCACCCCACTCCAGTACTCTTGCCTGGAAAATCCCATGGACGGAGGAGCCTGGAAGGCTGCAGTCCATGGGGTCGCTAAGGGTCGGACACGACTGAGCGACTTCACTTTCATGCATTGGAGAAGGAAATGGAAACCCACTCCAGTGTTCTTGCCTGAAGAATCCCAGGGATGGGGGAGCCTGGTGGGCTGCTGTCTATGGGGTTGCACAGAGTCAGACATGACTGAAGCGACTTAGCAGCAGCAGCAAGGATCTTCTAATGTGAATCTTCATGTTAGAAATGAGGAAGTGGAAGTTCAAGAAGAGCTATGGTCTAATCCAAGATCTTATCATATTTTGGGGATTTGACTGCTTTTGGGGAGATCTTTCCCCACTATTTATTTATTTATTTGGCTGCTCAGGTCTTATTTATGGCATGTGAGATCTTCAGTCTTCGCTGCTGCATGTGATATCTTTAGCTGCAATATATGAACTCTTAGTTGTGGCATGTGGGATCTAGTTCCCTGACCAAGATTCGAACTCCAGTCTGCTGCATTGGGAGTGTGGAGTCTTAGCCACTGGACCACCAGGGAAGTCCCCAAGACTGAGTTTTAAACTAGAGATGTCCCCAGATGTTTCCCGGCTGTGGGCCACACATTGGACCTCTCTCTCTTCCATGGATATGTGTGTGTTGGGAAGTGGGGGGCAGAGAAGGGAGGATAAATGAATCTTAAGGATTTCACCAAGTTAGCAAGTAATCGAGCATCACTCCAGGACACATACAGTCTTCAGCTGCTGGGATGGACACTGAACAGTGGTGACCATTGAGCCTGGTGGCTGGACTGATTCTCATCAAGCCTTTTAGGGAATGGAAAGTAGGCGCTCAGTGTTTATTGGAGGTTTATTGTGTATATATCAGTGGTAGCCTGCCAGTGGCTTCATGTACACTATCTCATCTAATCTTCACAGAATGCTATGAGGTAGTATAATTACACTTCTTATTTATACCCAGAGAATTTAAGGCATGGAAAGCACCCCGCTCATCAGCCTCATGTAACACCTGAGCTTCCACTTGTGGCTTGATAAAGATGTTGCCACGGGTCACAAGGGAGAGTGTGGATGGGTGCCTGCTGGAATTTCTGGCACTTGAGCTGCGGTCCCACATTTAAGCCAGCTGGACAGTCAATGTTTTTGGAGGACACTGTGCGGGCCAAGGCAAAGTGGGTCATGAGGAAGCATGGTGTCATTAAAAAGCGCTAGGAATGGAGCCAGAAGAACTGGATTCAAGCCTCTTACTTCTTACTGGTTGTTGACCTTGAGTTATTTCCCTTACTTGGCTGAGCTTCCTTTTGTTATGAATGATGAATGGGGATAATCATCCATAGCCCACAGGACTGTTACAAGGATCTCTTAGTGGGAGAGTCTGACGTTCTTCTTTTCTTCTGCAGGTTGGAAAAAGAACTTCCAAAGCTGAGAACCCTGCTCGACTGAGTCGTAGGGAGCTGGAGAACTTCTGGATATATTCCTAGTTGCCACGGCTGTTCTCACCCCTCTTACAGCCCAACTTCTGCTTTGGGAGTTAGCACAATGGATGATGCCACATGATTCTCTGCAGAGTGGTTCCTAGGAGTTAGCACAATGGATGATGCCACGTGATTCTCTACAGAGTGGTTCCTAGTCTGGAGATGATAGAAGAGTTTGTGCATGGTCTATATTTGTTTTGAAAATGATTTCTTTTTTTTTTTTTAACATTACTTGTATTTTTTTAAAAATATAACTTTATTTATTTGAAAATGATTTCTAACAGCTGCTTTAAGAGCAGGGCTATTAAATAATATCTCAACTCACAGACCAGACAAGAACAGATAGAGATGTTGGATGGTTTCCAAAAGACGACACAGCATGTCCCAGTGCTGTTCGTCTTCAAGTGCTATGTAAATGTGTGGTGGTGTTACTATCACATTAAGATTCTGTTTCCCTGGTTTTCCCCTGGTGACTCATCTTCACTCCTCCCTAATCAGTGATGACCACATTTCTAGACCCTTCCTTGGCCCAGACCCATCTTCCAAAAAGGAAGGAAAAATAGCAGGGGCTCAGAGGAGAAGAAAGAGGTCTCTCTGTGAAGGTATACTGAACAGCCCTAAGCCACCGACAAGTTCTCCAAGGAGGCTGGGCCTGGGCTATACTCAAATACAGAGGAAAGACTTCCCCACTACATATTAAACTTTACCTCTAGCCATCTGGTCACAAAGGGATGTGGGCAGGAGCAAGAGTAGATGATGCAAATCAAGCCCATCGCCAAGTGGGAAAATCACCCAGAGTCCATGCCACCCTGACAATCGGGCAGTGGAAGCAGCTTTGCCTGCAGAATGATGTTTGATTTACAAAAATACATTATTAGACATCTGTTTTGGCTTCTTTACACATTCCTCACTGTTAGAAACAGTATCATTTAAGTTCTGAGTCCTGATGCTCCCCATGGCAAACACTGGAAGAAGGGCTCAAGCAGCTGAGCACTTAGGAACCAGACACCTTGCTGGGCTCCCCTGAGCCTTCAAGCCAGACCCTTCCACAAGACTGTGGGGAGCAGGCTGAAAGTCTGGCTGAGCCCAGGAAAGGGGGAACTGGAAGAGGGCCTGGTCAGAGACACCAAAAGGTAACGTTGCATGGAGCCTGATTCTTCAATTGCCCCACTCTGTGCTTAAGGTATGAATTTAATATAGAACTGTGCTATTACTTAAAGGCAGTCTAAATTTCTTTTCTGAAATTTAGGAAAGAAAACGTAAAAGGGGCCCTTCCCTACTCGGTACTTTTCCTCTCCCAGCCAAAGGGCACTTGTAGGCCATCAATAAACACTCGCTGTTTAACTCCTGCTGGAGAGGAGTCTGGACTCCTGGTGAGCTGTCAGCTGTCTCCTAGCCCTGTTCACACTGGAACAGCAGATCCCCAGGGGTCCCCAGATCCCAGGGGCCACTTAGTCTTGGGGGATAGCCACTTGCTCATGCCCCTCAGATCCTTCTCCCCTGTGGGTGTGTGATTGGTCAAGCTAGCTTCTTCCTGGAGACTAGTCCATAGACCACATCTGGGAGAAAGTGTTGGGGTACAAATCGGAGGATATATGCAAAAGGATGGGGAATGCAACTGTGGGCAGCTGAGCAGCTGAGTCAGGAGTTTCGTGAGAAGAAGGAATAGCAAATTATAGGGGTCACAGCAATTCAGATGAACAGCAGAGATACTAACCGTTGCCTACTGCTGTCCTTTTACATGTCCTGAGTTGCATAGATCTTGAA
>SJYV01039861.1:0-47215 GCA_006410875.1 Neotragus pygmaeus | reverse complement strand
TAGTCGGCAAGTAATGTCTCTGCTTTTGAATATACTATCTAGGTTGGTCATAACTTTTCTTCCAAGGACATATATATATATATATTATTGTTATATCTTCTTCTTGGATTGATTCCCTCAGTCATTATGTAGTGATTTTCCTTGTCTCTTGTAATAGTCTTTATAATATCTGTTTTATCTGATTATGAGTATTGCTATTCCAACTTAATTTTGGTTTCCATTTGCATGAAATATCTTTTATCATCCCCTATCAGTCTCTATGTGTCTTTGAGTCTGAAGTGGGTCTCCTATAGACAGCATATATATGGGTCTTGTTTTTGTTTCTACATGTATGTATATGTGAATATCCAATTTTCCCAGCACCTTTTATTGAAGAGGCTGTCTTCTCTCCATTGAGTATTCTTGGCTCCCTTGTCAAATATTAGTTGACTCTATATGATTGGATTTATTTCTGGACTCTTGATTTTAGTTCAGTTAGTCTATTTTTCTGTTTATATGCAGTACTGTACTGCTTTGATTACTGTAGATTTATAGTATAGCTTGGAATCAGAAAGTGTGATGCCTCCTGTTTTGTTTTTGTTTCTTATGATAGCTTTAGCTATTCAGAGTCTTTTAGTTACGTATAAATTTTAGAATTATTTTTTCTACTTAAAAAATACCATTAGAATCTTGATAAGAGATTACACTGACTTAATTGATGGCTTTTGGTGGTTTGACATTTTAACAGTATTAATCTTTGCAATCCAGGAGCATGAGATACATATCCATTTATTTGTGTCGTCTTTGATTTCTTTCCTCAGTGTCTTGTGATTTTTGATTTTTAGATCTTCCATCTCATTTTTAAAGTTTATTCCTACATAGTTTATTGTTTCTGATGCTATTGTGATTATTTCTTTTATAGATAATTCATTGTTTATAGAAATGCTATATGATTTTTGCATGTTAATTTTGTATCCTGAAGTTTTACTGAATTTGTTAATTAGATTTTTAATTTTTTTTGGTGGAACCTTTAGGATTTTCTAGATATAAAGTTATGTTGTCTGCAAATAGTCTTACTCCTCTCCTCCCCATCCCCCCACTTTTGAGGCCTTGTATTTCTTTTTCTTGCCTTGTTACTCTGGCAAGGACTTCTAGCACTGTGCCGAGAGTAGGAGCAGTGAAAGTGGGAACCCGTGTGTTTCCGTTTTTAGAGGTAAAACTTCTGCTTTCCACCACTGAATATGATGTTGCTGTGACATAATCATATATGGCCTTTATTATGTTGAGGTACATTTCTCTTTCTAATTTATTAATTTTTTTTACCATAAATGGATGCTTAATTTTGTTAGGTGCTTTTTCTGCATTTATTGAGATGATAATATGATTTTTTTTTCTTTCCAGTAATGTAATGTCACTTCAACTTGTGTATTTGAACCATGCTTTCAAGTAGAAATCCCTCTTGATCATGTGCTAATATGTTATCGAGAATTTTTGTGTCTGTATTCATGAAGGATATTGATGTGGTATTGTCCTTTCTGGCCTTGTAAAATGGATTTAAAAGTGTCCTCTTTAGTTTTTTGGAATAGTTTGAGAAGGATTGGCTGAAGCCTTCTCTAAATGTCTGGTATAATTCACCAGTGAAGCCATCTGGTTCTGGACTTTACTTCACTGGGATATTTTTGACTTCTGATTCAATCTCCTTATTAGTAATTGGCCTATTCAGAGTTTCTATTTCTTCCTGAAGCAAGCTCCTAGTTTAAATGCTTATAAGAATTTTTCTATTTCTTCTAGGTTGGTCAGTTTGCTGTTGTATGGTTGTTCATACTAGCCTCTTGCATTTTTATGGTATTATTTTTAGTGTTTCCTTTTTCACTTAAAATTTTCCTGAATTGGGTCTTCCTTTTTTCCCTGATTGGTCTAGTTAAAAGTTTGCCCATTTTGTTTGTCTTTCCAAAGAACTAATTCTTGATTTGGTTAATGTTTTCTATTGTTTTCCTGTTATTTCACATGTTTCTGCTCCAGTCTTGTTTATTTCCTTCCTTTTGCTGACTTTTGGCTCAGTTTGTTCTTTTTCTGGTTCCTTAAGGTGTAGAGTTAGGTTGTTTATTTGGGATCTTACTTCTTAATATAGGCATTTTGCTGTGAACTTCTATTTTAGAACTGCTTTTGCTGCATCCCATATGTTTTGGTATGTTGTGTTTCCATTTTTATTTTAAGATACTTTTAAGTTTATCCTTTAATTTCTTCTTTGTTCTNCTTACTTCTTAATATAGGCATTTTGCTGTGAACTTCTATTTTAGAACTGCTTTTGCTGCATCCCATATGTTTTGGTATGTTGTGTTTCCATTTTTATTTTAAGATACTTTTAAGTTTATCCTTTAATTTCTTCTTTGTTCTATTGGTTGTTTAGAAGCATGTTACTTAATTTCCATGTTTTTGTGAAATTTTCCGTTTTTCCCTCATTATTGATTTCTAGATTCATACCATTGTTAGCAGAGGAGACAACTTGATATGACTTCAGTTTTCTTGAATTTGCTAAGACTTGTTTTGTGGCCAAACATGTCATTTATCCTAGAATGTGTGTTCTTGAGAAGAATGTTGTCTACTTTGTAGGACAGAATGTTCTATATATGTCTGTTAGATTCATTTGCACTACAGTATTGCTCAAATTCACTGTTTTCTTATTGATTCACTGTCTGGATAATCTATTCAAAGTTAAGAATGAGATGTTAAAAGTCTCCGACTATTATTGTGTTGCCATATATTTTTCTTTTAGCTCTTTTATAGTATTTGCTTTATTCAAGTGCTCTGATGTTGGATGCACACATATTTACAGTTGTTTTACCTTCTTGATGTATTGACTCCTTTATCATTACATAATGACCTTCTTTGCCTTTTTGTTGTTGTTGTTGCCGCCATTTTCAGGTTAAGGTCTGATGTAACTTTGTCTGATATAACTATAGTTAACCTTGGTTTTGGTGCTTCCCTGATAGCTCAGTTGGTTAAGAATCTGTATGCAATGCAGGAGACCCTGGTTCGATTCCTGGGTCAGGAAGATCTGCTGGAGAAGGGATAGGCTACCCACTCCAGTATTCTTAGGCTTCCCTTGTGGCTCAGCTGGTAAAGAATCTGCCTGCAACCTGGGAGACTTGGGCTCCATCCCTGAGTTGGGAAGATCCCATGGAGAAGGGAAAGGCTACCCACTCCAGTATTCTGACCTGGAGAATTCCGTGGACTGTATAGTCCATGAGGTCACAAAGAGTTGGACACGACTGAGCGANTGCAACCTGGGAGACTTGGGCTCCATCCCTGAGTTGGGAAGATCCCATGGAGAAGGGAAAGGCTACCCACTCCAGTATTCTGACCTGGAGAATTCCGTGGACTGTATAGTCCATGAGGTCACAAAGAGTTGGACACGACTGAGCGACTTTCATTTCAACCTTGGTTTGGGGCTTCCCAGGTTATTCAGTGGGTAAAGAATCTGCCTACAATGCAGGAGATGAAGGCAGATGTGATTTCGATCCCTGAGTGAGGAAGATCCCCCGGAGGAGGGCCTGGCAACCCACTCCAGTATTCTTGCCTGGAAAATCCCGTGGACAGAGGAGCCTGGTGGGGAACAGTCCACGGGGTCGCAGAGAGTCGGACATGACTGAGGTGGCTGAGCACACGTGTGCCCTTGGTTTGACTTGCTTGTGCTTCACTTGGAATAATCTTTCCCTGTCCAGTCATGCTCACTCTCTGTGTGTCTTTAAGGCTGAAACGAGTCTCTCGTATCATTGCATTTTTCTGTTCTTAAGCCATTCTGTATCTTTTCTGTCTTGAAAAGTAACTGCTGAGAATATCTGCTGATAGTCTTATGGGGTTCTCTCTTATGTAACTTCTTTTTTCTTGCTGCTATTAATGATCTTTTGTCTTTGACTTTTGACAGTGTCATCATAGCATGTATTGGTATAGTTCTCCTTGGATTCACCCTGTTTGGGATAGTTTGGACTTCTTGTATCTGGATATGTAGCTTTTGCCCCAGTTTTGGGAAGTTTTTTTTTTTTTCTTTTTTGCTTTACATACAACTTTTTAAAGAAAATATATATTTTTTTGCTTTCAACATACCTTCTGTCTCTTACTCTTCTGGAGTTCCCACAATGTGAATATTGTTTCTTTTCATTGTGTCGCATAGGCTTTCTTCACTCGTTTTCATTCTTTTTTCTCTGACTGGATATTTTTCACATGTTCTGTCTTCCAGGTCATTGATTGTTTTTTCTGCATGGTTGAGTCTGCTTTTGAAGCTCTCTGTTTAATGCCTCAGACAGTTTTTATATTTTTCAGCTCTAGTGTTTTTGTGTGTTTCATCTTTTTAGATGGTTTCTATTTCTCTGTTGCATTTCTCATTTTGTTAACTTATTTTGTGTAATATTTTCTTAATGTCATTTAGTTGTTTTTATTTCCTTGTATTTCACTAAACTTCTTGAGGGTGATTATTCTGAACTCTTTGACAGTTCATTATTTCTTTAGGGTCAGTTATTTGAACTTTATTAATTACTTTTGATAGTGTCATATTTTCCTGATTTTTTATAATCCTTGATTCCTTACACTGGTGTCTGTGCAGTTTGAGTAAGGGGTTTTCTCTTCCAGACTTTGCAGGTTTTCTTTGGTCAAGATAGTTTTTACTATTAGCTCATTTTGGGTTTCTGGGCATATGTCCTTGGACAGGTGGCACCTGATACAAGGTCTAAGTTTTGTGCTTTAAGCTGTGAGATGGGATGAGTGGTGTGTGCCACTCACTGGGAGTAGCTGGCTGGAAACACTAGCCTGTTCTCTGTTCAGGTGAGGCTGTAAAATGGGCTTTGTGGTTGCCTGGGTTCTCTGGTCAGGCTTGGGTCCTATATTCAGCTGTAGGTGGGGCTAAGAATTAGCATCTCTGCAATTTTAGGACCTGAAGCAGGCAAGAGTGTACACTGAACATTCTGGTGCCACAGGCTTTCCTCTGCACATAGGAAAAGCCACAGCTTTCTGGGCAAGTGTCACTGTAAGTACGGCTGTTGGATGGGCTGTGCAGTTTCTGTGTGCTCTGGTAAGACTTTCCTGTGTAGCAGGTTGATGGCTGTATTCAGTGATGAGTGGGGCTATGAATTAGTTTCTCTGCCTGGGCACAGAAGAAGCAGCCCCAGCGCCACTCAGGCTGTTCGGGGTCTCATCTCAAGCTTACCCCTGTCCCAGGTGGTCTGCTGGCTGAGCAGGGCCACTGGCTTTGCTTTGGGGGTGATCAGCTCTGCCTACCTGCCTCTTGGCTTGAGTGTTACTGGGTTATACAACAAGTTCCAGGTGTTCTCACAGCTCTTTCTGCAAGGTGGGTCTGGGGTTATGCTCTGCAATATATGGGCTATGACTCAGCTCTCTGACCTGGGTGGAACTGAGTGGGCCCACTCTAGGCAACTCCCAAATTTTCCAAAACAGAGTTTCTGGTGTGGGGTTTGTAGGGGTGAGGGCCATGTTCTGAGCAGGCAGGGCAGACTCAGCTCTTCTGCTTGGGTGTGAGCAGCCCAGGCTCCAGAACCAGGCCAGCCTATTCGAGGCTCTGGATCAGGCAGACCAGCACCCTGCTGAATTCTCTGGTCACTCTACCCCACCCAGCTAGTGGGGGCTACGACTTAGGCTCTGCAGGTGAGAACTCAGTTTGCCAAGGCTCAAGGGCTGGTTGTTGAAGCCTCTCCCCACTTCTTCATCATGACCAGATTTTCAGTGATCAAGCCTCACAGACTCCCATGGTTCCTGTGGAGTGGAACTAGAGTTGGGGCTCCCTGTGCTGGGAGGCTGGACATCACCCTGGGCTCTCCTTTTCCACTGGAGGAGCTGGAGGCTCGGGGAAGGCCTCTTGGCGTGCTGCTGCGCTGCTCTGGGCCGTGTGGTCAGGGTGTGGCTGCCCCTCCTACTCTTGGGTGGCAGTCTGTCTTGTCTGTGGGGTGGTGGGGAGTGGGGTGCTTCAGCCCCGCCACCCTGTTCAGGATTCTGTCAGAGGTGTCTTGACCATTGTAGTTGTTAGCTGTTCTTGTTAAGGGGAGTGAAGTCAGTAGACCTATGTCACCTTCCTGGTGATGACACTCCTATCATATACTTTAGTGACAGAGTCCTCAGTGTTTCCTTCTTGATTTATTCTACACAACATGTGACTGGGCTGAAGCTGATACTAGGAATAAGGGTATACTTTGCCCTGTAGGAGAAAATGAACGGGGCACCTGGATGGTGGAACACACTCATGGGAGGGTGAGGAGGTGGGAACTGGGTGGAGAGCAAGCTTATGGGCTTGAGATCTGGAGTTCTAGGTGGATGGTGACTCCACCATCAGCTCTGCAGGAGTTTTTCTCAGGCGGTAACTCCCTCATCCCTCCAGGGCCCTTCTCCCCTTCCCAGTCCCCTCCCCACCTCATCGTACTCCTCGATGGGAAGGCTCCCATGTTTCAGGTTATTGGATGGAACACATTTGGTAGAGGAAGCGTGTGCCACAGGCAGCCAGTTTGGGAACTGACTCTTGAGCACAGAGGACCACTTTGCTCAGCTCTGCCCTGGGTAGAGATGTTGGTATTGAGAAGACCCTTCCAGCTCTTCCACCCCCATCACCTGCTGTATTTCATTCTCCTCCAGGACAGACCTTTAAGCTCTAGCTGGGAAGACATTGTGTCTGAATAGCACCAAGCTTAGTGAAGGACTAGTCTGTGGATCTTCAGTCTATAATAACCCTGCGTGGGTACTGTGGTGACACAGTGTCCGTTGTGGGGAGAGAGGGCTGTGTTTGGACATCTACTCTTGCTGCTTTGAAGAGTTTCTCCTTACTTGGCAGATATGCCAGTCAAGGCAGACTCCTGGAAGCAGGGCCATGGACCACTCTTTGCACTACCCGCCCTGGCCTGAGTGCCTCACATGGGGTAGCTGGTTAATACCTTTTGAACAAGTGACTGATGAGTGGATTGTGCTCTATCTTTGTGGTAGCTGTTGACAAGTTGGGACACATCACGTGGATTCAGGTGCATTTCCTGGATGCCTGGAGCCACACAGCATCTGGGCAGCAGCATGGACTGCCTGCCTCAGGGCTGTTCTGATGAGTCAGTTGGGCTGTGCTGCTTGTGGGCTGGTGTGGCCCCTCCAGCTCCAGGCCTAACCTGGCAGGTTGAACAGTGGCTGCAGCTGAGAGGGTGAAAGGGTGCTGACCGCTTCTCAAGAGTGCCTTGGCAGTCAGTGTCTTTACTCATAGCTTTCTATCGAATTGTACTCGGTTTGGTGGTCTGATCTCTTCAATATTAAACATCTAGGAATAGTCCCTAAATTAAAAAATGTTCCCGAGAGGGTTCAAAATTTAGCTTAGGAAAAGCGACAATACTGCTCAAGGAGTTTGACCTAATTACAGGAATGTCCTTCCAGTCAGGACCGAGTAGCTGATGAGCTCTGTGGCCACAAGGCAGAACCTGTGTGTTTGGGATGCACAAGCAGATGAGCGTTCCTCATCCCCATCTGTGCCCCAGGCCTCCCACAGTGGCTCCTGACTTCCACCACCGTTTCCACCATCTTCATCCCAGACTGTAATCAGACTTCTCTCCATAAATATCTCCTGAGTTGTCCGCTTAATAAGGAATGCTTCTCCCAGCCCTAGCGAAACCACCTGCTGCATTCATCCGTCCACCCGCTGGTTCTCAACACTGACTGTATGGCAAGCACTGTGTTGAGGCACTGGGGATACAGAGATGAGTGAGACATAGTCACTGCCTTCACAGCTCGCAGTCTAGCAACATGTAAACAGCACGCAGTAAGTAGTGAACGTCATGATGCGTCAGACAGTGAACTATGGGAACACAAGCAGTAGAGAGATGAGGGAGGGAGAGGAAGGAGACTGATTCCGAACAATAGATACATGTCACAGAGCTTAAGTAACAGTGACCCTCTCTTAGGACTACCCCATCTAAAGCAGTGAGTTTTAATCTTTGTGCTTTTAGTAGCAAAACTGTGTTTCTAAATAAAATTCTACATGGATCACCAGTAATCAAAGCAAACAGAAGCAGTTACCTGGGGGTGGGGTGAAGTGGTCTGGAGAGCTCTGTGCCTGGCCTCATCCAGGCTTCTGAGCCCTGGCCCTGCTCTTCCTGAGGTGCTCAGAGACATACCGGCTCTGGGGCAGCACCTGAGAGCACAGGTGCTTTGGAGGTCTTGTTACAGGCATATCTCCCGGTGATTTCTGTCATTCCCACCTTGGACCTAAACTGGAGAGCTAGGCTTTTCTTATGGGTAAGAGGTACGTAAGTATAGTACTTAAAGGTAGGAAGGGCTGGATTCGAGTGAGGACTGTTTCTTTTTCTGAGAATGGAGAGAGTGAGGGCAGCCTGAGGGCGGGCCTGCCCCTCGTGTAGTTTCCTCCAATGGGCCTTGTTAGTGCACATCACTGTTAACTGATTGGCCTCACTGAGGACTTGCAACATGATGGACCCTCATCACAAGTGTTTTGTAAATATTGGCTTAGTTAATCCTTCTAACAGCCTGCTGCACTTGGTATTATTTGTGCATCAGTTTTGCCAGTGAGGAAATGAAGACATGGAGAGGCTACACAGGTGATGGGTGCTGATGCTGGCACCCCCACGGAGGCAGGCGGCTCCAGAGGGCACCGAGGCACGGTCTCCACCTTGCACCCCAGCCTCCGGACTGAGGGGCCACCTCACGTCTCAGAGCTGGGGATTTTTATTTGGGAATTTAACTATAATGGATCAGTTGCAAATCATAGGCCATGTCTTTGTATATAATGTACATATTTATATAGTTTTTATTTGTAAAAACATCCTTCAGATGTGGGCAGGCAGAAGTTGGTGCCAGGTCGCTTTGCTGCCAGTAGAGAAAGTTTCAGAGAAATGGTGCCTTCCCCCTAAAGCAGCTCCCACCTGACAGACCCTCATGCCTGGTCCCCAGCACGCAGCTCTTGGCCGGTGAGTTCTGGAGCAGGGACGATGGAATTGGGGCTGCAGGCTCAAGAGGGGCATACATTGATGTTCATCTTTCTTCTCTGAGGCTCAGAGCCCATCTTCCCATTATTGCCTTGGATGTGTCCTTTTTCACAAAGAGAATGCTTTCTAGCTGAGACTGATGCTGAAGACCACCCACTCTTCAACAGCCAAGCCCAGTTCATGTAGACCAATGGTTTTCAAAATGTTAACCTTTTTAAAAACAGAATCTCTGCCTCAACCTTAAACTGCATGAACTCCAGCAAGTGCATCAACTTTGGCCCTGGGACTTTGGTATCTTTGACTGTTTCTCTGATCTCTCACTTTCACTGGAAATTTTGGTTTTGGTCACAAATATGAATTGGAGGTTTAGGGTGGGAGGAGGCAAAGACTGGAAGAAGAATTTTGGATTATCTGGGGATTTTCATTGACTGTGCTCTCTCTGTCCCTCATTGTTGTGATGAATAAGGTTTGTTTTATAAATGATTAGCATGCCAGTGCCATTTTGCAAGTAGAAGTTTAGGACTTTTTCTTTGAATCAAACACTAAGCAAGAAAAACAAATCTAACACAAAACCTCAAAGCAAAAAAGAATATCCAACAGAAAATGCCATTCTGTTCAGACTTATGGCCCATAGGAAAAATATCAAAAATATTCCTTCAAAGGGCCGAGCAGCAGGCCTCCCATTTAAGCTTTGCAACTGTTATAGGATGTCTCTCTCACATGTCACTTTGAAATTTTACCCTTCTCATCCTGAGTGATCAAATCCCTTCTCTTGCTTTCTTTCATTTGCAGTCCTGAATAGACCCGCCATTGCTCTCCAGCAGGGTATGGTTTTAGTGTCATCTCATTTTGGAAAAGCATTGATGCCAACCAGCAGTATTCTTGGATCTGCCTTTCTTTTTCATCCCCTTTCTTCTGAGCCTAAAGAGATCACGTTCAGAAAGGCAGTGGGGTTTTCTAGGTCAGGGCAGATTCTGGATGCTTTCCAGGGGTCTCTTGGTGGTGAAGGGATTGCTTTCTTCTGCCTCCTCAGATTTGCCACGGCCACCAGTAAGGGAATGGTTTTCCAGATGTTTCTCGCTAAAATACACTCAGAAGAACTCCCCCCACCTGACTCCATTTTATTTCCAAAGTCAGTGTATTAAATATTAAGTCATAAAGCCAGTGATTATAATTTTAATGAAAAATATCCTGTTTCACTCAAGACAGAAAAGAACAAAAATACCCCTTAGAAACACTGCTTTGAAAAATAGTTAACATTAACTTTACACACAACAGAATCCTTTCTTAAGCTTTATTTAAGAAATCGAGTACTATATAGTTCAATATATATAAGACACATCCAGTATTGTGTTCCTGATAGCAAGTGCATAGATTTTGTTAAGATATCATTTTCACTCGATATAAACGTTTCATGGTCACATGAAGATAATATTCCCAGTGATTTTGCCCAAGCATGAGAGGAGAAAACAGAACACAGCAGAAATAGTGAACTACAACAGAGATGAAAAACAAAAACATCGAATTAGCAGAACAGTCGATTCCTGATAAGTGAATAAGCTGATTGTTTGGTCACAATGTTTTTATTCACTTATCAGGAACGATTCACAGTCCATTAACGTTCACCGTGTTTCCTCGCCTGCCAGCTCAGAGTGCCCGCCCGAGACTGCTCAGAACCGCCGTGGGCTGTGCAGGCGTGTGACGCTGTCGGCAGTCAGCCTCAACAGGCCTCTCATTTCCCAGTGCGGCCTGTGCATGGCAGGCAAAGACTGCAGGGGCGCTTTACAGAATCAAGAGGGTAAGTGTGAATTTAAGCAGGGACCAGCTTTACATCGTACGTGCTTAAGGGAGCTAGCATTTTTGTCCCCGTCTTTGGAGAGTTAATGTTTTCGTTGTTTTTCCAAAACAACAAAAAAAATTCTTGTCTGTCTTTCCCTTCTTTTACTTAGCATGAGTATTTTTTCTTGTGCCAAATGGTGGATGTAGATACTTGTATGACTTAAATGTTGAAAAAGTAAACACTCGCATCTTGGAAAGAGTTGATCACCCTCTTTACACCCTTCTCCCCTCCCTCACACCCTCCACCCCCCGCAAAAGAAAAGGAAATCACACCCTTAGCACTCTTTTCCCCACTAATGTAAGCAGTGGGTTTTCAGAGGCAAACTGCTGAAGGCTCTGATGAGGTTTAAAGCAGAAGTATTGGCAGGAAGTCAGCTCCCATCTGTGTGGGTCTGGAGCTAGTGGAGGCTGCTTCGCTGAGGTGTTTGGCCTGTGTGGGAAACTGCCTCCGCCTCACCCAGCCCCTCCGTGCTGTGCCGCCAACTAGAAAAGAGAGGCAAGGGCTCAGAGGGGCTGCCGAAACCGGAGGGCGAGGGGCCTGAGCACCTGCAGGGAGGATCTCATTGACAGCCAGGGGATGGCTGCCGGTGCCGGGTGGCCTGAGTTAGACAGAGCTTGTGCGTCTGAAGAGTTGGAGGGAGAGATCAGACAGGGAGCAGATGTCAGTGGAATCTTGTAAGAGCACTTGGAGAGCAATCAGATTCCTGAGCAGAAGAGATGGGCAGAACGGGAGGAGGGCCTGTGGCTTCAGCTTTCAAGGGTGTACAAGGAATGGTTTTCTCTCTCGTTTTCTACCTGGGGTTGGGCGATGGTGGGGCACAAGGCTTTCTACAAAGTATACACTTTCAGGAGGGAGTGTGTGGATGTTTATGGCATTCTTGGTTTTCATGTGGAAATGGATGATGTATTATGAAGACTTGGGCAGGAGAAGCTTTTCCTTTCCCCCTCCCACCTGACTGGACTGAGTAGAGCTTCCATTGAGCCCTTGTAAGTATTTTCTCTTCCATTAGTTTTAATAATTAAAGCTGCTCTTGGATTCAGCTAGCTCTTTAAAATAATTTACTTTTCTACACATATCTATTGATTGATGGCAATGCATGGATTTAAGTTTAATGCCTTTCATATCTATTCACCAGGTAAGTAAAGTTTATTTTCTTCCCTTAAGGAGCTCACTTTAAAAAAAATGTGACTGGTTTCTGAGAAGAGTTTGATGGTAATGATCGGCCTCTGGACTCATGGGTAGACAGAAGAAACCCCAGAGCTGCTGCCTCTCTGCTGATGTTTCTTAAGGTTATGTAGCAAAGTGGCAGCCGTTTTTATTGAGTGTTAAGAGCTGCATACACATATCAAGAGAAGAAGAGAAGGGGCAGAGAGCAGAGGAGAAAAGAGAAAGTGCAATGTACCAGTGTGGTCAAAAGACCGGACAAGGTCTTGGCAAATCCCACTCTGCAGGCAGTTATGTTGGTGGACCATAGACGTAAGTCTTGGCAGCAGTGGTTAAAATAGCCTATTGTACATAAATCTGAGGTGGCTGGTGTGTAGTTCCCCTTCCCCAAATCAGATATTCACTTAGGTGGAATCGACTGTATCTTTTTACACAACATATAGAAAAAAACAGATACGTGAAACAGTGAGGTGTGTAGATGTATCACCAACATACAATGACTACCAACAATACAACACTCAGAGAGAGAAACAAGTATTAGGAAAATGGTTTAATATTGGAGACAGAAGCAAAAAACTGCATCACACAATAACATACGTTACAAAAATAAGTTTGACTGTTTCAACTACACGGTTATGTTCACAATGAGGACAGAAGAATCAGAAAAAACTTTGATCTAAACAGCAAAAAAGCAAACCCCTAAAGTTTTAACTAATACATTTATCCACTTAAAGTGACTGAGTACTTCTAAATCTAATTACCTTATTGTGTAACTGCACAATACAGAATAAAAAGTGAAACTTACCGCTGTATTTTAAGACAAAATTCTAATGCTAGATATAAGCAAAGGGAAAAAAGAAATCAAGCCAAAGTTTTTAATTCTCAAAAGAAAAGCAACTTTCTTTCTATCAACCAGAAATCAAACTTGAAATCAGTCATTGTCAGGGGGCCCACTAGAGTAAGCCACAAAAATTTCCATTTTTTTTTTAATCTCCAGTATAAAAAGTTCCACTGGTACAAAATGCAGAAGTACAATCAGTTGTAGAAATAGGAAAGCCNAACTTGAAATCAGTCATTGTCAGGGGGCCCACTAGAGTAAGCCACAAAAATTTCCATTTTTTTTTTAATCTCCAGTATAAAAAGTTCCACTGGTACAAAATGCAGAAGTACAATCAGTTGTAGAAATAGGAAAGCCTGCGTTATTTTTTTTTTTTTTGGCTCAAATTCCATCAAACAACAAAATCCAAATGCATCAATAAAACAAACAATACTCAAATGGTCTTACAGTTTTCCACTAGGTTGCATTAACTTTGGCTTTTCTCAGACAATATTTAAAAACTATTTTGTAATTCTAAACAAAATGATATTATTAATCTACAAACAATTCTCACAGCACAAAAAAACACATACTTTTTTTGTATGACATTATTCAAAAAGGTAATGAAACTACAGGTTTTTTTAAAATTTTATTTCTTAATTAGCACTTAAGATAATTAAAAACAAACAGTAAAATGAATCCAGAGTAGCACAAGCCAAAGAACTATAACCCCTATGGTGAAAGAAAGGTGAACTTGTTACGCCTTTGAGGACTGCCATTTGATTGCAATTCTCTAATTGTTTAAAAATGACTATTCTCTACACTTGGTTTAAAAAGCCGTTTCCCTGTGTGTTTTCTTCTGGCACAGGCCCTTCGCACCCTTGCAGCTTTTTCCTTTTGACATTAAAAGAGAAAGTGAAGAAAAGGACAACTTGTCTTTGGAGGAGGGTTATCTTTTTAGCAATGAAACATGCCAAAAAAAAAAAAAACAAAAAACCAGACCTTCCCCCTAATGGTACTGTCTTGGTTGCCTGTGGAATAAACACTTAGCTCTAAGTGCCCGCCCTGAGCCTCTTGTCAAGTGCACTCAGCTCCTCTGGGGGAGGTGGAGGAGGGGAGGGAAGGAGGAGGGCACNAAAAAAAAAAAAAAAAAAAACCAGACCTTCCCCCTAATGGTACTGTCTTGGTTGCCTGTGGAATAAACACTTAGCTCTAAGTGCCCGCCCTGAGCCTCTTGTCAAGTGCACTCAGCTCCTCTGGGGGAGGTGGAGGAGGGGAGGGAAGGAGGAGGGCACTGGAGCACTTTTGGCTTCAGTGAAGTGGGGGAAGATGGTTTAAGGTTTATGTATAACTGATGAGAGATTCTGAATGAAACAGTCTAGGAAATTCAGATGGTGTTGTCTTGTGTTCTTACATGTGTATCTGTGTTACCACCGTATCATATATACGAGAGAGACATGTGTAATAACCTTTATTATTCAGCTGCTTGCTGCAGGAAGTACAAAATAGCCCTCGAAGGATGAAGGAAGGCCCCAGCAGTAGTAAACACGTGTGAGGATAATAATACAGGTCATTTCATTGTAAGTGCATGTGCTGTAAGGAAACTTTTTTTTTTTTTTTTGCATCATTAGAGGCTAGTCCTTTCCCTCCCAGGGCTATGACATCCACACACACAATAAACCAAACAGGTTGGTCAGTGGGAAATGGAGGGAGAAAGTGGAGCCAGCAGTTTCTGAACTCCTTTATGAAACAAAGAAGCTTCCAAGAAAGGTAGGAGTTTGAGTGGGTTGCAGGGATGACTTGGGGTTTGTCAGGACAGCAAGAGACCTGTTCACGTGACGTCAAAGAAACGTGGCACTTTAGAGAATGGCAGCAGGGACTGGCGCTGGGCATTTGGTCAGTAACTGTGATGAACTGAGTTTGCCTTGAATGCTCAGTCCCCGTTAGATGCATTCAGTTCAGAAGGAACAAAAAGGCAGGGAAAGGATGGTCAGCGTCTAACTCCAGACACGTTGCTTATTCAGAGGTATCCACTGGGGTCGGACAATCCCCAGCACAATGGCTGATAAGAAACATTACCTTGGGAATAAGTAAGAAACGAAAGCAGAATCCCTCCAAAGACTACCCCATCATCACAGAGTGGTTTACCTGGAGAGGTGCACGATGTTACTGTAAACTGGAACATACCGCTCACCTGACCTCGAAAGCAGACTGAATTTAAGGTTTATTTAGGTGCTTGACTCTATCTACCGTTCCCGTTTATCTTGTAAACTCTCTTCCTTTCTTTTGGATCTCAACCAAAGGATTAAAAAGTAGGAAAGACAGAAACAACTGAAAGATATATGCAGAAAAAGAAATCCAAATTAGAAATACCCCTAAACAAACGGAAATGACAGTATAAAAAGTTATCAACATTCCAGATAGCTCTGGGTAGAAAGGGTTAAAAGTTCAAAACTTTCTCACCTTAGAGGTTTCCATATATCATGAAGAAAATACATTGTGAGGTTGCCGTCACAGCATTGATGTGCAGAGTGGTTAAAAAAGTGAGACATGGGCACTTATACAATGTCTTACAAAAAACATCATAGAGAAATAACAAACAATAACAATTTCAGGCAACAAGACCACAGGATAGCAAGTTAACAAACTTTTTAACCTTTTTTTGTTGTTTTTTGTTTTTTAAATATTAGGGATTTATACAAAACACATAATAAAATACCCATGTTATCAAATTACTTCTCACAAGAAACACACTGAAGCTCTAGGAAGGAAGTACCTTTGGAATTTGGCACTATATATTTTCACTTTTTTCTTTAAAAGAAAAAAAAATCACATTTTGCTGAACACAAACACATCTAAATAGTCCACAATTAAAAAAAAATGACATCAATGCTTTACAAGCCAACACAAAACTTATTCTGGAATAGGTTTTTTTTTTTCCCCTCACATGAAATTTTTTTTTTAAGCAACTTTTTTTTAAAATTCTTTAAGTAAACCAATTCTAAACTTGTCTTATCAACAAAGAACATTAAGACCATAAGACTCATGATGAAACCACAACTTAATTCACAGAAGCACCAACGTAACACAGTTTACAGTAACCTTTCTCCTGTACATTGAAACAGTATAAAATATAGGTAATTTCATGTGCATTAAACCATGGATTGTCTAACTGTGAGTCAGTTCAGCAAAAGGTGACACAAATAGGTAGCATTTGCCCCAAAACAGGGTAAATATTTTTCTTATACTAATCTACAAAAAGTGGTTCTATATATATATCTTAATGAGAAAGTGAGCCACCTAAAATGGCCTTATCAAAAAACTTTACACTGCCTGAAAAATGTAAAAACTATTACAGACCTCTAGAGACTTAAAATCAGACAGTTTTTTTTCTCAAACTGTTTTTGGAAGTAGTCTGTTAGAAACCAACATTCTGTGTCCCTGGACACATATTGCTATTGTTACCAGTGACCGGGAAGAATGCCAATCCCTGTATAATACTTTCAAGTCTGTTTTATGAAAAGAAAGAAAAAATAAGAAAGAAACATTTTTGCCACAGGTTTTTTTCTATAATTTGTCTAATAATAAATTTCAGTCTTGCATGAATGCAGCAATGTTTTTCACATTGACTTCCCAGAATTCATAGCTAGATGAGGTCACATGCAAATTTCAAAGGTCAAACTAGATCAAAGGTCAGTAGGAGAACCAAATATGATGTGAGGTCAGAAAGACATCAGAAACAATGACGGGACGATGAAACTTTTTTGAGACGCCACAGGGACATGCTAGGCAAACGGTGAACTAACGGGCATGAAGATGTCTAGGGAGAAAACAGGGAGAGTAAAAAGTTACACAGAATCTATGCAGCAGCAACAAAATCACTCTTCAGGGTGCGGGAGAGAAACTAATGCAAATCTTAGGTCATTAGGGAGTCTACCAGCCATCCAAGTAATTTGCATTTCTTACACTGTTTATCCACAACACAATGGAACCCAAGAGAATCCATCCAGAGAGGGAGAAGGGATGGATTCTGGGTGTTTTGGGGTGAGGAACTGGCAAGGGATGGGGAGAAGAGGGTCCAGTTTCAACGAATGTAACAGACGGGAAAGTCAGACGACCAAACTGTAAACTAGATAATGGAGGTTACGAACAAAATCATCAGACAGATACAAACACCGAGAGGATAAAGCATGAACTTTAGGCCCAGGGTTCAACGGTGAAAAAAAGCCCGTTCCTAGAATGATTCCTCTAGAGACTACTTCAGAAGAATCTAGCTAGCACAGAGAACTGCTCTTCAGGTACCCAATAAGTTAACAGTAGGCAATAAATAGCTTCCATTATTTCTGAGGCAGTAAAAATTTTGTACAAAAATAGAAATGCTTTTTTTACAAATAAAATTTACAGGCCTGTGGCTTTCTTTTTTATTTATGTATTTATGTATTATTTATTTATTATTAAATTTATCTTTCAAGAAACATCAAGTATTTTCACTCATTTTTAATTTTTAAACCCTGTAGCTTTAAGAAACAGATCTCTAAATCTTTTTTTACATTAATCCTTTCTAAAAACTAAAATAAAACAATAACAAAATAGACAACCAGTGTAATAATCTGACCAATAAATGTCATGTTTCTTTGAACCCTAAAATAAAATCCTACTTATTAAAACAAACCAAATGTAGTGGAAAGACATTTTGTGTTGTTAATTTTAAGTGCTTCTCCTGGCTTTTCTCTGGTGCTATGCCACCACCTTACCCTCTATAAACAGCTGGTGCCCCCCTGCGGGGTGGGCGTGGGCAGGAGGGGCGAATTCTCCAGGCAGTGCTCTGGGGCACAGGGGTCTCAGAGTTAGAATTGCACGTTAGCCTTTGTTTGCCTTGTAAATTCTCAAGATGTCATTTATTGTATACGTGTTTTTCTTAAAAAAAAAAAAANAGTTCATGGAAATTATGAACTATTTTCTTTTTAAAATTATTAAAGTATGATAACACATTTACAGGTGACTTGGAAAATACAGAATAAGGTTACATATAGCTCCACCAAAGGTAAAAATTATTTTTTAAGTAGATAAGTTAATATTTTTAGTTGGAGTTTCAATATCAAACTCTCAAAAATTAATAGAATGGACAGAAAAGCAGAAGGATAAAGTAGACCTGAAAAGCACTGTGAACCAATTTAACATAATTAAGATTCTAGAATTTTCACACAACAGTAGGATAAATATTCTATTCAAGTTCCCGTAGACTATAAACCTGGAGATACTGGAACATACCCAGGCACATAAAACAAGGTGCAAAAATCTCAGCGCCTAAACGTATTAAAATGCAAACTATTTTAAAAACAAACAGATTAAATGACTGGATATTTTAAATGACTCATCCATTTGGATATATTAAATGACTTTCATCCATTTTCCATCATGAATATTCACAGCCAGATCCTTTATAGTGTGTGTCTACCTTTTTCTGCAGAAAGTAAAATAGAAGAGAAGTTCTGCAAGCATGGACCACTTTGTGTAAGAGATTTAAGATGGTGAAGAGGAGACAGAACAGGTCTCGAGCTCTGAGTGGCTGGCAGAGCTGACCCCTAATTGCCTTCAGTCCTCTACTTCATGCCTGCGTCCCTACTATATGAGAGAGAGAAAAGAAATCAGCCAGAAACAATGGTGATTAACATTTTTAGGATAACTTGATAGTCCCCAGAGGCTTGCTGGTGTCCCATCACAGGCCCTCTGGTTTCGTTTTCCTGCTGCACGCGGCCTTTCAGATTCTCCACAGTGAGTCCCAGACCCACAAAGGGCAGAAGCATAAGAGCTCCATTTGGGGGAGTTTACTCTTCTCACTTGACAGAGAGAAGCAGGCAGAGAGGTGAACTGACCCTCCGCTCTACGGCTTCAGGGCTAGAACTGGGACTGAAGCTACAGGCAGAGCATCCTGTCATCAACAAACCCCTCCAAGGCTGAAGCCGTACGCTGGCCCTTCTCCTGGATTCCACACACACTTGTCATGAGCTGACTCAGAGAACTGACTCACAAGTCAACAAATTGCATGAAAAGTCCGTGCCTTGCAGGCTCTCTCACCCACACCCTCTCACCGGTCTCCAGGCCTGGCCTCTGCCTCACCACCCGCCTGAGAACATGTGGGATTCTTAACCCGGGCTGTTATGGTGAGATGATGCTTCACCTTCATGCAGATCACAGCATCTTGTGTTACTCATACATACTGTGCATCGGACACTATTTCACAGTAAAACACTGGTCTTTTGGGGGTGGGGGGCAGGGAAGCAATTCTGGACCCTCTAAGATGCTACTATTTTAGACACCTCAGTGTCACTGAAAAAGAAAGAAAAAAAATTTCACTAGTCAAACTAAGATAGGGAAAGTGGCCCTTAAGAAAGGTAGATTTTTTATTACAAGCCAGTATTAAAATTGTGTATTTGGAAAGTAATATCTTTAAATGCATGTTTTATTTCTTTTTGTTCTACTATGTTAGGAGAATTATTTGTTAGATTCTTATTCTCCATTCAGTCAGGAAAATTTGGTCAGAAAACCTACCACATCAAAATCAAAATCCTATCATTTTGGACTTCTCCAGGGTAAGAATCCGCCTGCCAAGGCAGGGGCCACGGGTTCGGTCCCTGGTCTGGGAGGATCCCACATACCATGGAGCAAGTGAGTCCATGTGCCACAGCTCCTGAAGCTGCACGCCCTACAGCCTGAGCTCCTCAACAAGAGGAGCCCCAGCAAAGAGAAGCCCACACCCCGCAACCCAGAGCAGCCGCGGCTCGACCGAGCTAGAGCGGCTCCTCGGCAGCGAGAAAGACCCAGTGCGGCCAATAAGTAAACACATAAAATTTCAAAAGAAATCCTACCATTTCCATTCCCTGTAGAAAACAATATATTGTCAAAGTGTTTTTCTATTAAATTCTCTTTTGTTCCATTTTTCTCAGCTATCATCATTTCTCCCGTACCTCTGTTAAGATTGAATAGCTTTCTTGTCTAGTGGTAGGGACTGTGTGCCAAAAGCTACCTAACCTGAACATCTGAATCAATGCACAGAGATCGACTCACGTGTTCACAGCTCAATCACCATCAAATAAATTTACCATTTGGTTCCACTCTGGAAAAAAGAGTCGATATGTGTGTATGTATAACTGATTCACTTTGCTACGCATCTGAAACTAACACAACGTTGTCAATCAACTACATTCCATGAAAAATTTAATTTCAAAAACTAGTTATCAATCATATTACAGTATAAATTTGTCTGTGAACTCAGTAACAATTAGAATAAGTTGAATTTGCTTGCTCAAAAAGACCTACATAAAGATCCCACCAATGTTTGACTATAGTACACTACCTGAAAGCCTAAAGTGGTCAAACTCTAAAGAATATCACAGACTTCCTCAAATGAAGAAGGAAGAAAAGAAACAGAGAAGGAAACGGAAGAAGAGAAAGGAAGAAAGATTCAAATGTCAAAACAACTGCTTTTCAATATTTCTGATAGAATTAATATTCAGGATGATCAGATGTCATTGATTCAGGCCAGAGTTGTAAAATCAGAAGAGAAAGATGAGTTCACCGAGAAAGGAGCTTAGCCTCAAAAGATGGAGAGAAGGCAGGGAAAACAGAGGAGAGAGATGGTGTGTCCTGGGAAACTGCCAATCAAGGGACCAGTGTAGTCACTCAAAGATGACATAGCGCTGCGAGCATTTGTCTCCAAGACTGGTGTAGAAACACCTCTTTCCAAAAATCAGCTCAAAGTGAAATCAACTTTTTAAAAAGTAAAATGGCAAATGCTGGACTCTCTTTCAGACTGCAATCCACAGAATTTACAGTATTGTTTGGTAAGATGAAAACAGCTAAACAGATTGGATCATGTTTTTCTTCTGATAAAGTTTTCCAAGGATTTAGAGAATATGGTTATAATTATACAGAACTGCTGAAACCACAGCGCCTCAATTATTGCACATGGTTAAACCTGGCCCAGACTTTTAACATATGCAATGCTTTTTACCAGAAGTTGAATAACGTCAGCGTCTAGGAAACTACTGAGTTCAGCTTCCTAAGCTCTCTGCTGCTGAACGACTCACTAAATCTGTCTGTTAAATTCACATGTGCCCTGGGTGCCGTCTGCCACCTCGCACATCCCAGATGGATTTTCCATTGGACATTACTGCCAAAGAGTCTTCTCTCCTGGCACCAGGAGAGAGAGTGAAATACACCTATAGGCTCAAAAAATAAAATATAGGATGAACTTCAGTCATCTAAGACAATGTGGGCAATGTATCATAAAATTTGAGATGGATAGACATTGGAGTAGATTGAATATTATGAATTCATCCAGAAACCATCACGTTAGATTCATCAAGATTTTCAAAGGTCGGGGAAGAGTTCCTGAAAGTCATTAAGTCAATTGTAGACTTTTTCCACCACATCTGGCCAAATTCTCACCCAAGTTAACTTTTAAGGGTCGACGATTTGAAAAGTGGTTTATGAAGTCCCACAGTTTTTTTCTGACCACAACTCAGTGGTAACTTGAAATCGCCTTATTAATTGATTGATTTCACATATCACATGTCCTTCTGAAAAGCATAAAATAGTTCTTTTAAGCTGATGAGCTCCCAGAAAAAAAATCTGTCTACAGATAGTATTTGCCAATCCACTCTCTCATTCATATAGTGCCCACTCTTTTTCTTTCTGTCAACTAGAGCACTAAGTCCTCCTAGAAAAAATTAATAAAATATATAAGTAGGCAAGCCCTGTTGTCTGTGATCCTAAAATTTAGTAATGAGACTCACATATGTGCCTGCATACATTTATTATGTATTATGGGGTCGCAAAGAGTCAGACACAACTGGGCGACTAAACTGAACTGAACTGATGGGCATATATATGCATATATATAATAATCAAAATTCAAAAGAGCAGTGAGAAGCGCTATGAGAAAGATAGGAAAAAGGAAGCTTTTAAAACCCTGACTGACCGGGAATTCCCAGGCCATCCAGTGGTTAGGACATGCTTTCACTGCCCCCGTTCAGGGAGCCAAGATCCCATAAGCTTTGAGACTTAAAATTTTTAAAATAAAAATAAAAAACCATGACGGAGAAAGACACTTTCCTCGGGAGAGAGACACGTTCCTTGGGAGCAGGACAGAGAAGCAGTTGGCATGAGCAAAGCGGTTATGGAGACAGGGGCATTTGAGTTGTCCTTAAAAGGGGTTACGGCTCTGACAGCCGCAGGGGGAGGAGGGAATGCTAGGCCGAGGGCACAGCATGAGAGACAAGCACCACCCGGGACATAGAGGCTCCGAGAGTCCCGTCTGCCGGGGAGACACGGTGCAGGCGAGAAGTATTTATTCCCTTTCAGCTAAAGGACCAGGCTTTGTTCTGTCCAAAGGAGGAGGCACCAGTGAAGGCGTTTAGACAGGAGTGATGCCATACCATCAGGCAATTCAGAGTGGAGAGTCAACACAGCCCCTTTGTTATTAACCTTTGTTAAGAAAAACAAGCGTGGCGCAGGGCGTCCCGCGTGGTGGAGGGAGGCCCGCGTGGCGCAGCTCCCACTCCAGTGGGTCCCGGGCTCCGCTCCCGCCGCCCGGGCTGTGGCTGGGACTTCAGAGGCTGTCAGGGCGCCTCAGGCCACTCTACTCAGCTCCTTGTCTCTGTGATACTCCCTCTCCCTGACAGCCCCGGCCTTCCCTTCTCCTCCATCTCCTTGCCCAGTGGACCCACGCGCCTACTCCAAACTCCCTCCAGTTTCTTCCTCAAGCGCCAGGAACCAAACCCTCTCCCTCTTTCATTGGGCCACTTGGATTGCATCTTGACCGTAATGGCACAACAGCACTCAGCAGGACTCTACTCAAATTATCTTCATTCAACAAATGTATTCTGAAAGATGGGGGGGGGGGGGGGGGGGAACAGTTAGAGACTTTGGAGCCGACCCGTGCACACTCCTAATCTGTGGTTCGTATGACATCATCGACCTGTGTGGCTGCGCTGGGCTTCCGAGGCTAGGGGCAGGCCCTCTCTGGCTGCAGCGAGCAGGGCCTGCTCCCTAGCTGTGGTGCGCGTGGCAGTGACTCCTGTGTTTGCGGAGCATGGGGCTAGGGGACGTGGCCCAGTAGCTGCGGTTCCCGGGCTCTAGAACATGGGCTGATGGTCCCTGCACATAGGGCTTAGCGGCTCCTAGGCAGGCGGGATTGAGAGATTCTGCATCTCCGGCACAGCACACTGTTAGATTTAAAGTGGATCATCAACGACGACCTGTGTACAGTGCAGGGAACTCAGCTCAGTGTTCCATGGCAGCCTAGATAGGGGCGGAGTTCGGGGGAGGATGGGTATATGTATATGTGTGGCTCTGACCTTCCGCTGTTCACCTAGAACTGTGCCAACACTGTTAGTCAGCTCTACCCCAGTACAAAATGAAAAGATTTTTTTTAACTGGAAAACAAAAAACAAAAAAAAATGTATTCTGGTTATATCCAATGTCCCAGTTCAATAGTAAGCACTGGGATTCTTTTTAAAATCCTAGATTTGAGTATTCAATGTGTTCATATAAACTAAAAGGCTTTGCAAGCACACAAGACTAAATCTCTTTGTAAAACATTTAGGCATGCCTTCGAAAAAATAATAATGATTATTTTTATCTCATGAAAGTATCCAGCTATATCTAGGATGTTTGTCACATAAATTCTCATTCAATATAAAGTTTGTGAAATCAGTCACTATGGGTTGAAAATGTACTGTTTATGCTGAATAATTGTTCTTTTGCATGAAGGAAGGGATCTGGCTCATAGGAAAACTTTTCACTTTAGTTTGTTATTTCTAAGTGTCTTCATAATCCTCAAGTTCATACAAACAACGAATGGCAAACCGAGCTAAGAAAATCGTCTAGTCATTTCAGAGAAGACATGAGATTCAGCTTAAATGATTCAAAATTATTACTGGCTTCAAAAACAAGCCTGTCTCCAGTGGTCATTAAAATAAACACTCTTTTATGCTCACAAAAACTGAAAGACATCAAGGCAGCCTAATGAATATCAGTTTAAGAAAACCAGACAGCAGCTCAAAAGATATATGTAGACATCACTATCTCTCCTTCCAATTCCCCTTTACATTAGGCATTTGTGAGGAAACACTGTCTACACAAAATTCTCAAGGTTTTGGGAGTAGGAGAAAAGAAATGTCAATGCTTAAGTGTTCAGAGTTTCTCAAAAAGCATCCCGTTTCTGATCCAGTCTATTTCTATTCTCCAACAAAGCCCAATGAATTTGAAATCTGACCCTTTTTTTTCCACCTCTGATCTTCCTACTTGATTGGAAATTGAACTTTTGTTAACAAAACGGATGACCATCTGAATGCAGTACTTGTACTAAACAATTGTGCAGCTTCCACAACTATTCAAACCTCAGGAAAGTGGGACCCTATCAAGTATGTGTAAGGCACAGAGCTATACATCTGTGACAACTCTGCCATTGACTGCAAATGAGTTCCCTGATACACAGCATTGCTCTCTGCCTGCCCTAACATCTTCTCTTTAGTCACTGCAGAGAGATTGGCCATCAGCAAACTCCTATTTTCCATATTGGTCCATGTGACTCTGCACCTTTTGGCTCCAGAGATGAATCTATAACCCAGGCTTAGTTGAAAACAGCATTCTGTCCTGGCCACACCGGTTGGTTCATAGGTAAGCATGTGACTCAGAACCTATTAATCAAAATCAATCCTAAGATTTCTGTTAATTATTTGGAAACTTAATAAAACTTCCTAACCAGATTGCCAGCCTTAAGATGACCCAACAGTCCCACTAGTAGACACAGACCCTGAGAAAATCATCACTGAAAAAGATGCATGCACCCCAATGTTCACTGAAGCACTATTTACAGTAGCTAAGACATGGAAGCAACCTAAGTCTCCATTGGCAGATGAATGGATAAAAAAGCCTTGGTACATATATATAATGGAATATTACTCAATCATAAAAAGGAATGTTTTGAGTCAGTTCCAACGAAGTGGATGAAACAAAAGGCTATTATACCAAGTGAAGTAGGTCAGAAAGAGAAAGACAAAGATCATATATTAATGCATGTATATGGTATCTAGAAAAATGGTACTGGTGTGCTTACTGGCAGGGCAGCAGTGGAGATGCAGATGTAGGGAACAGCCTCGTGGACAAGGTGGGGGAGGAGAGAAAGGGACAAGTGGAGAGAGCAGCATGGAAACATACACACTGCCATGTGTGAAACAGCCTGCCGGTGGGACTTGCTGTGTTACACAGCGAGCTCAGACCAGTGCTCAGTGACTACCCAGAGGGGTGGGAGGGGGCGGGAGGTGAGAGGGAGGTTCAAGAGGGAGGGGCGATCCGTGTGCCTGCGGCTGATTCGTGGTGATGTATGGCAGAAACCAACACCATACTATACAGGAATTATCCTCCAAAGAAAGATAAATTTATAAAAAAATATGACATAAGTCTAGAACTTTGAAACTCCTTGCTGCCACACACAGAAGGAACCACAAATGGAGCCAAAGAGCATTTCTTTTCTTGAAACAAGTATTTATTTTTGACTCAAAATTACTTATTATTTAAATCACAGAATAGAGTACTATTGGATATTAATTTTTTTCATGATTAGGTTTCTTCACATAATAAATATTTGGCTTAAACACTTCCACCATTTAATTTTTTTATGGTGCTCCAACATAATTTTCTTAGAGTACTGAAAAAGAACCAACATTTAAAAAATAATCCAGTGAAACCAACAGTCACTGAATAAACACAGCAAGGCCATCTATGCTATATATTAAGTTGAAAGTTCAAAGAAATATAACTTGGAAAAAATATCTACTCTATTTTGCCCCATTGATGTTATAATGAAATTCCTGGAATGGGGACTAGTATAACTTTTGACCGTTTCAAATGGCAATATCCAGGCAACCAGACCTGGATAATGCCAAAGAGAAGATTAATAAGGGAGCAAGAGCAAGACTGGAGAGAGAAGGAAAATGAAAAGAAAAGAGAAAGAGATGGTTATGTTGTTTGAGCTCCTAAATCAGACCACATCTGAATTTATCCTTGTACTTTGCAATTACAGGATGTGATAAATTACTATTTCTGCTAACAAATACCTGAATTGGTTTACTATCTCTTGCAACTGAAACAGCCCTTTGAATGCAAGCTGGTGTTTATACTCAAAACACNAAAAAAAAGATAGCAAATAGGAAATGTTGGTGAAGCTGAGAGAAAGAAGCCCTTTTATACTTGGTGGATATGTAAATTTATATGCATAGTATATATGCCTATACTATGGAAAATGGTATGGAGATTCCTCAAAAAAATTAAAAACACATTTATTATATAATACAACAATTCCACTCCTGGGTGTCTATGCAAAGAAAACAAGACTAATTTTAGGAGATACATGCACCCTTATTTTTATTGCAGCACAATTTTACAGTAACCAAGATATGAAAGCAGCCTAAGTACCCACTGACAGGTGAATGTATGAGAAGAGGTGATGCGTGCACACACGCGCGCGTGCACGCACACACACACACACGCACGCACACACACACTGAAGTATTAGTCATTCATAAAAAATAATGAAATCTTGCCATTTGGAACAATGTAAATGGACATAGAGGTTATTATGTTAAGTGAAATAAGTCAAGCCAAGAAAGAAAAATATGGGTTTCCCCGGTGGCTCATGGGTAAAGAATTCACGTGCTAATGCAGGAGGTTCAGTCCTTGATCTGGGAAGATCCCCCATGCTGTGGAGCAATTAAGCCGGTGTGCCACAACTATTGAGCCTGCGCTCTATAACTCAGGAGCCACAACTAATGAGCCCACATGCTGCAACGACTGGAGCCCATGTGCCCTGCAGCCCCTGCTCTGCAACAAGAGAAGCCACAGCAATAAGAAGCCTGCACACCAGCAGTGGAGAGTAGCCCCAGCTGCCACAGCTAGAGAAAAGCCCACGCATCAACAGAGAGCCAGAACAGCCGAAAATAAGTGAAAGATTTTTTAAAAAGACAAATNGCCCCTGCTCTGCAACAAGAGAAGCCACAGCAATAAGAAGCCTGCACACCAGCAGTGGAGAGTAGCCCCAGCTGCCACAGCTAGAGAAAAGCCCACGCATCAACAGAGAGCCAGAACAGCCGAAAATAAGTGAAAGATTTTTTAAAAAGACAAATCCTTTATGATTTCATTTATACACGTCATCTAAAAAAACCAAACAGACAGAAACAGACTTATGGGGAAAATAAAAAAAGCTTTGGTTGTTGCCAAAGGGGTTGGGGGTATGGGAATGGGCCAAATAAGTGAAGTGGATTAAGAGGTATAAACTTCCAGTTACACAGTGAAAAAGTCATGCCCCAGTGTTTACAAAAAGAGAACTCTCTTACAGGAAGTAGATTTGTCTAAGCAAATCTAAGGATTTGCTCAGTAGGGTTGGGAAAGTAAAGACACGAAGAATATTTATTTTTATTGGAGCTAGAACTGAGTTTCTTACCAGACTTACGGCTTGAGCTGTTGGAGGTTCTCTAACAAATATAGACCACAGTAGTGACTTAAAAATCTCTCTATTAAATACATAGCCTCACTCTCTACCAGTGATAGGGAGTGATATGTGATTAAGGAGAAGTGAACTGACTGGCCAAGAACCTGAATTTGTCTTCCCTTATTTCTGATTCAAAAATATTTACTAGAACTAAAAGTTTCTTATTTCTGTGCTCTCATTACCTGTTTAAAGTTTTCATTTAGCATTCATCATTCTGCCAAATATATGTTATGTATTATATTTTATATAATGCTTTTGTATATTATATGTTGCACTATGTATTTTATATATTACATATATTGCAATTAGCATAATTTACCCCTGTTCCAGCACTTAGCACTGGGTCTAACCCCTTTAAGTAATGGCCAGGTTTCCTTGTGAAGTTCTAAATGCTTTTCTTGGATTTGATTTAATATGGGAGAAAGTAGATACTCATGTTCCCTAAAATCTTAACTGATTCTATATGAATAAGACTGTACAGCTTGAACTGCTTCTGGAAATGCTCTTCCTTTGAGGATCTTCATTGACTAGAAGGAGGATCCCAGGTGGCTATTTCACAGAGGGTTCTTCTCTTTGGAAAAAGGTTCAGGGATGAGGTGTTGCTTTATTTGGGAAGTCTAAGGCCCTGGGGTATTTGAACTTTTTTTAGCTTGATTTCTCTTGTCCATCACTATCCATACTGTGAGTTGCCCTTGAATGGTGATATACTGTGTGTGAGTGTTAGTTGCTTAGTCGTGACCTCATTGTGACCCCATGGACTATAACCCATCAGGCTCCTCTGTCTATGGGATTGCCCAGGCAAGAATGCTGGAGTGGGCTGCTGTTTATTTCTCCAGAGGATCTTCCTGACCCAGGGATCAATCCTGTGTCTCCTGAATTACAGGCATTTTCTTTACCATATACTTTAGGTAAACAGAAAATGCCAGCCAGGTGGTGCAAATTCAATTCTGCTTTTACCCTTTTTCTGTCTTAGCCTTATTATCTGTACAGTTGGGAGCCTTATCCCTGCCTTCCTCCATGGACTGTTCTGAAGACCTAGTGAGATAATTTCCGGGAAAGCATTTTGTGTTAAGGGCCACATTACGGAAGAGTTACTTGCCATAAAATGATTCTGAGCATGAGTAGTAACCAATATAATCCTAAGGAAGAGGAAAGGTTCTTCTTGGGTTGTTTAATCCAGCCAAATATTCAGTGAGAGGCTGGAACTGTTTAGCAGGTCAGAATTTCTGTGGCTAGGTCCTGAATGGGCTGTGGCAAAGGTTGTTGAAAACATTTGATTCTATAGTGTGTGACTGTGAAGCTATTCTGTTCAAACAAGATTTCTGGAAAACCTGGGTGATAAATATTCTAGAAGTCCACAGTGATAAGGTATTCTGAATGATGCCCATCAGCAGCTGCATAGCCCTAGGAGATGGTCCCATACACAGATCAAGACAGCCTTATTGCCCAGGTAACAAACATTTATTTCACTGAAGCTCAGCATGTAGGACTCTTTCTTGGTTTGATGAGATTAGCTTTACATAGATCACAAAAAAAATCCCAAGGCTTATGTCTTTGTTATTAAATATTAAACATGCTTTGCCCATTTCTCTATCACATTGCATTGCGATGAGTTCTGTGTGAGCCTATTTCCCCTTCCAGACTAGGAGCTCCTTTGTTCAAGGAATAGTGCAGTTTATTTTGATATTTTCCATGTCTAGCCCAGCATCTGGCATATAGTAAAGATTCCATGGATGTTTATTGAATGACTGTCAAAGCTTTTGCCTGCAATACTTTGTTTTTCATTATTCAGTTTTTTTATTTTCCAGTTAATAATTTCTCTTAATTTCTTTTAGCCTTTTTATATAGAGAACTTAGAGAACTTCTAGGTGTAGTTTGATTGTTGTCATTGCCTCTATTGATCCTGAGAGTGGGCCTGGTATTTCTGTTATGGTCTGGAAAGCAGACACATGTGCTGTCTGGGTCTCTGTACCTTCTTTTGAAGGCTTTTCTGAGTAATGAGTCTACCCTTTGATTCTAGTGCAAGTTGTGTTCAGGGGCCATCATGCCCCTCTGTCTGAAGTCTAGCCTAGACACTGACTTGACAGCTAGTCCCTTCTCTTCACCGGGTACTCATTTGAATCACAAGCCCCAAATCTACATGAAGTTCCTTGGTCAGCCTCTGCTCCCCTGCTCTCTATGTCTGATTCAACTTCATCACGAGGGCATAATTATTTCTATGTGTGACCTCNGCTTGTGCTTCTTCCAGCCCAGCACTTCTCATGATGTACTCTGCATAGAAGTTAAATAAGCAGGGTGACAGTATACAGCCTTGAAGTAATCCTTTTCCTATTTAGAACCAGTCTGTTTTTCCATGTCCAATTCTAACTGCTGCTTCCTGATCTGCATACAGGTTTCTCAAGAGGCAGGTCAGGTGATCTGGTATTCCCATCTTTTCAGAATTTTCCACAGTTTATTGTGATCCACACAATCAAAGGCTTTGGCATAGTCAATAAAGCAGAAACAGATGTTTTTCTGGAACTCTCTTGCTTTTTTGATGATCCAGCAGATGTTGTAGTCTCAGTGAGGACTAACAATTCACAATTAGTGGAGTGTGCCTACCAGGCCACTGTACTTTACAGATGAGAGTGCCTTTAGACAGTCTATCATCAAATTCATTTTCATATTAGAAGAAGAAAAAAATAAGTCCTACAAANGTAGTCTCAGTGAGGACTAACAATTCACAATTAGTGGAGTGTGCCTACCAGGCCACTGTACTTTACAGATGAGAGTGCCTTTAGACAGTCTATCATCAAATTCATTTTCATATTAGAAGAAGAAAAAAATAAGTCCTACAAATTGTGATAAGTGGCCCAAGAATGAAAGTAACTTTAGTTTGACTAACTAGTCAAGTTTTTTTCACCTATTTCACTCTACTCTTATCTATATGTGATGCAACCTTATCTGATTATGTCAGGCTGCCTTGCACTGCCAAGAAGAGACTCTATCAACAGTGAACAGTAAATGCTAGAAGAAAAAAAAAACACTTCCGGGCAGAATGATAGATATTAAGTGAACTTGGCAATGTAGTTGTTTTTCCAGTTTCAAAAACTGAGGAACTTGTCCCACATTTTTCTGTACATTATTTTCTATGATGATTTTCCACTAACTGCACAAATCAAAATGTCACACATAGATAGCTAGTGGAAAGTTCCAAAGTACACTTACAAGACTTTAATGAAATGGAAATGTGGATTGTCTAAACTTTGTTTCTTTTTTTTTTTANAAAAGCATCAAATCTTCGGTGCTCAGTCTTCTTCACAGTCCAACTCTCACATCCAGACACGACCACTGGAAAAACCATAGCCTTGACTAGACGGATCTTTGTTGGTAAAGCAATGTCTCTGCTTTTGAATATGCTATCTAGGTTGGTCATAACTTTTCTTCCAAGGAGTAAGCGTCTTTTAACTTATTAGCCAATAAGAATTTTAGAGGACATACAAAAAAATTGTGGGTTATTTGTGTTTTACTGAATAACTTGCCAAACTGGTCTACCTTATTTTAAATGTATGTATGTATGTGTTTATGTCAGTTTTGAGCTAGAAAATTCTCAAAAATATAAATTCAGTCAATGCACAACACAAAAGCCTTATTACAAGTATCTGGCCGTCTGGGCGACAGCATATGACACTCACATCTTCTTTATAATAAACAAGTTAGAGCATTTTCTCTACATTTGCATGATGTTAATTTGGCCCTCATCTGGCTGTGCACTATGCATACTTATAAAACACATACACAGACACACACAGATAAAGTAAAATAAAAAACAGGGTGAGGAAGAGGAAGCAACAGAAAGTGAGGAAGAGGAGGAGCAGAAGAGGAAGAGGAAGCAACAGAAAGTGAACCCAAGGAAGCAGAATGAGAGCAGTGAATCTCCTGTAACTCACCATTTTCTTCCCATGAGGACTTCAGATCTCATTATCCTGTTCTTTCACAGACATTGGTATGAAATTTCATTTGGTAAAATTTAAAGGGAATTTGTAAGTGCTACCTTTTTAACATTCCAAGGTCAGTGCTTTTTGACCGTGGGGACAGTGGGGTTCCATTCATTGCACATCATTTAACTCCCTGGTAGCTCTCAGTATAGGAAACACTGCTTTCAAACAAAAAACTGTATTGTTACATGGCACCAGTTTACGTTTAAATGGAACCCACAACAATAACAGCAAAAGGATGACTTCACATATGCTTTTATATTTCTGTTATAATATCAGGGTTTTGAATTGAGAAGAGTAAAACATCTGCCTGTAATGCAGGAGACACAGGTTCAGTCTCTGGGTCAGGAAGATCCCCTGGAGAAGGAAATGGCAACCCACTCCAGTTTTTTTGCCTGGGAAATCCCAAGAACAGAGGAGCCTGGTGGGCTACAGTCTATGGGTTAGTAAAGAGTTGGACACGACTGAGAGACTATCACTTTCACATCTTTCAAAACATATAGAAGATAGGAAAGGGCTTATAAAAAAAAATGTCATATTTTTCCACAAACAACTTTGGTTGCTTTTCTATCCAGTGGGGAGGTAGACCTAGGAGGTAGAAAGGAAAAAAAAAAAGACGAAAAGGAGAAAGTCCTTCCTTCCAGGAAATGGTCCATTTCAAATCTCCTTGCACAGAGAACTTGAGGAAGCTACTCAGAAACACAAATGAGGCTTCCCTGTGCTCAAGCATCAGAGATCATTTCTAGGTTTGGTCCTGGCTTGGTACACAGGGACTCCATTCCCAAATTCCCACCCTGTTTAGCTGTCTTGTGAGTGAGTGGACCAGGAGCTGGCAATCAAAGGACAGGATACTTAACACTAGGAGTTTTGGAGGACGAACAATTACTGACGACAAAGCCCGAAATATGGGCTTGGAAGTTGGAAACTGAAGCGGAGATGAGAAAAAGAATGTTCAAGAAAAGAACATTGAAGTTCTTTCTTAACATTGAAGTTAAGAAATTGAAAATGTAGATAAATGGATGACCTGTGTAGAGGTTGACATCTCTGGGAATGATGACGGTAGCAGATTGCAGAATAAGGCAATGAGGGAGAGCCTGGTGGTGTTCCGAGGAAGGAACAGTGAGCCATGGTTTGGAACTGGAAACAAGGAGAGGTGCTAAGGGGGACAGTGTGGCCTTCAGAAGACTGGGGGTTTTCCTTGAGTGGAGGGGCAAGGAATGGCGACTTTACTCAGAAAACCAGCAGACGGAGAAGATGGTGGACAAGTACCCAAAAAAACCGTCCTGCCCAGGTTGGAATGTTAAATTCTTGTATGGGACTAAGAGGGGGAGGTGAGGCGGCAAAATAAAAAAGGTAGTGAAAGTGAAGTGGCTCAGTCATATCAGACTCCCTGCAGCTCCATGGACTGTAGCCCACCAGGCTCCTCTGTCCATGGGATTCTCCAGGCAAGAATACTGGAGTGGGTTGCCATGCCCTCCTCCACGGGATCTTCTTGACCCAGGGACTGAACCCACGTCTCCTGCATTGTAGGCAGATTCTTTACCTTCTAAGCCACCAGGGAAGCTCCCCCCACCCCACCCCCCAAAAAGGTGATAAGTTGTTGCAAATATTTCCAGGCTCTGGCTAGTCTCTAGAGGAGATGTGTTCATTTCTTCCTTCCTGCAGCCATTCACAGGTGAGTATGGTCAGGATATTTCCTATAAGATACTAAAACAACAGGCAGAGTTCGTCATCCTCTGCTTTTATCTGCTGGTCTTGGAGGGTCTCTTGGGGAGGCAGAGGGGTGGGGAGGGGGCTGTGGCTCCCTCTGGGGTCATAAAAGCTGGTGGCAGAAACATCAGGGAGAGTCCATGCAGTTGAACTCTTGCTGGAGGCAGACATCTTACTTGGGTAATTAGCATCAAGTCCTCCAGCTAGGACTTTGAGAGAGGAAGGAGGTGGCTACGAAACAACAGTGGGAACCAAGGCCAGGGCCATCCCACTGCCTGACCTTGAAATAAAGAGGTAGAAGAGGAAATTCAGCCTCTCCTTGAGAGATGTTCCAGGTAAGTGGGTGCTCAGAAGTCTGCCAAGTTTGGACAGCAAGTGACGGGAATATTCTGGAAAGAAATTGATGAGATAGGTGGGGTTGCTAATCATAGAGTTGGAGTTCCAGAAGATTTGGGGAGAAGGAAGGACAAGTGAAGGGATTGGTTATATTGGGGAGTGGGTTTGATAGCTGGTGTTATAATGGATCAGTAGGTACCTACTTTGGTCACCTGATGCAGAGAGCTGACTCACTGGAAAATATCCTGATGCTGGGAAAGATTGATGGCAGGAGAAGAAGGGGGTGACGGAGGATGAGGCGGTTGGATGGCATCACTGATTCAATGGACATGAGTTTGAGCAAACTCTGGGAGATAGTGAAGGACAAGGGAGCCTGGCGTGCTGCAGTCCATGGGGTTGCAAAAAAGTCAGACATGACTTAGTGACTGAACAACAACAAGATACTGTTGAGCTTCTGTGCACACAGAAGTGAGGCATGAGGCTCACCCAGGAGCAGGAGATGTTAGACAGATGAGCTCTTGAAAACAAGAAGTCTAACCGCATCAACATCTAGCAGGTCATTATAACTTGGTTGCAGCTGACACAAGCTTCTGGCATCTTGTAATGGCAATTTCTTCTTTATTTTTCTCAAATTCCCTGAATTCATAATATACTTTCTGTCCTGGTTTGTTCTGACTCAAGTTGATAGCATTGATTTTAAATCCTCCCAAGGTTTTCCAGGTGTAATATTAAAGCATCACCAGTCATCCAATTCCCCTCTGTCTCCTTTAAGGCATCTAGAGCTCCCAGAAAGCCTGGACTGCAGCAGCAGCAGCAGCAGCATGGAAATCCTCCTTAGCCCTTTTCTGGGAAAAGAGCCTGATGACACAGCTAATGCATGGTTTTAATACTAAAGCCACAGAGATAAGATTTCTACCAAAGGAATGGAGGGATATTTCGTGACAGGACTAAAGAAACAAGAGCGAAATTAGATTTCCAGGGTTGGCACAAGCCCCCAGGTAATAAGGCAAGCAAAAATCTTTGCTCAAAAGGCAATGTATGACCCAGCCATCCAAGCTCACCAGGGACAAAGACTAACATCAAGTGCCCACCATAGCCTTTCAGCCACAGGAAACCGAGAAGCAACTGAATAAGGGGGAATTCTGCTTTCAAGATCCACATTCCACTCTTTTTAACTTTTTTCTGCTTCCATTTATAGGAACAAAAAGCAATAGCTTCCAGGACACACACATACAATGCCGCCATTACTTCAAAGTTGTATCACGAAGTTTTATTCTCAACTAGCTCTGTAATTGGAGAAGGCAATTGCTCCCCACTCCAGTACTCTTGCCTGGAAAATATCATGGACGGAGAAGCCTGGTGAGTCAGACATGACTGAGCGGCTTCACTTTCACTTTTCACTTTCATGCATTAGGGAAGGAAATGGCAACCCACTCCAGTGTTCTTGCCTGGAGAATCCCCGGGACAGGGGAGCCTGGTGGGCTGCCATCTATGGGGTCACACAGAGTCGGACACGATTGAAGCGACTTAGCAGCAGCAGCTCCTCTGTAATTTGCAGCTTTCCCCTGGATCATCTATAAGATGGAAACCATGTCGGTGAATGAAGATGAGAATTTATGAGTTCATATTCATTTGTATATTAAAAATTCGTTACAGAAGGGAAGTCTTAGAAATAAAGTCTTATTTCTAGAATATAGTTCTTGTAGTATGATGGTCATTGTCTAGGAATAACTTGTATGAGTTGAAATGTAAAAAGATATTTTCAATCAACCTTTAAGACTTTCTTTACAGAACTTTATTTAAACATTACTTGAGTCCTGACAAAAATGTAGGTTTTTTCCAGTTCCTTTTCATTCTTCAGATGGAGTTTACAATAATGAATAGAAATTAAAGGTTTGAAGTTACAAGGGCTTTTTTCACAAAGGGACAAGGCTTTTGTTTGTCTCATCTTTCGGCCATTTTGTTCTTTTGCTACAAATCTAAGAAACTCAGTACATGAAGTCCAGTTTCAATGGACAGTGTTTAGAAATTATAATACCTGATCTAGGGTTTGTATTTCTCATTGGCTTGATGTTCACAATCATCATAACAAAATTCTCTTTTATTGGATTATTATTGAATCTCCAATCAATCAGTTCAGTTCAGTCACTCAGTCGTGTCCAACTCTTTGCGACCCCATGAATCGCAGCACGCCAGGCCTCCCTGTCCATCACCATCTCCTAGAGTTCACTCAGACTCAAGTCCATCGAGTCCGTAATGCCATCCAGCCATCTCATCCTCAGCCATCACCTTCTCCTCCTGCCCTCAATCCCTCCCAGCATCAGAGCCTTTTCCAATGAGTCAACTCTTCACATGAGGTGGCCAAAGTACTGGAGTTTCAGCTTTAGCATCATTCCTTCCAAAGAAATCCCAGGGTTGATCTCCTTCAGAATGGACTGCAGTTCAAAAGCATCAATTCTTCGGTGCTCAGCCTTCTTCACAGTCCAACTCTCACATCCATACATGACCACAGGAAAAACCATAGCCTTGACTAGATGGACCTTAGTTGGCAAAGTAATGTCTCTGCTTTTGAATATGCTATCTAGGTTGGTCATAACTTTTCTTCCAAGGAGTAANAATTCATAAAGCAGCCTCCCAAGTTGTCAGGGAAGGGTTTATTATAATCTTGTTTTTTATGGGTGAGGAAATGCTTTTTTTTTTGTAATAGACATAACCTCTTCAAAATGTTAAACTTGAAATTTAAGTTATCTGAATTCAAACCTAGGACAGTTTGTACCAAATCATGAACTTTGTCATGATAGTGTCTAATTCACTCTCGATTTCTCTTTTAGCTCAGTAAACATAGTATTTAAAATATGTACTCATTGTATCCATTATTCTTAAAAGCTTAGAACTTAGATGGATACTGTATTCATTTCTTGGGGTGGTGGTAACACATGACCTCCAACTTGGTGGCTTAAAACAGCACCAGTTCATTCTCTCCCTCCTCTGGAGCCCAGAGTCAAGCTGCACCCCCTGAAGTCACCGAGGACAGCCCCTCTCGCCCCTGCCTACTCCTGGGGGCACCTGCCTTCCCATCTGGCTTCTCTTCACGCAGCCCTGCTCTGTGTGTCTGCTCCCCTCTCTTTTATAAGGACAATCGCTATGGGATTTGGACCCATCATGGCCTCCTCAGCTCAAGAGCTTGGACTTAATTACTTCTGCAAAGAGAGCTGCTCCTAATGAGATCATATTCACAGCTTCCAGGACAGGGACTTTGGGGAGAACCACCCTTCAAGCCACTGCAGATGCTGATGCCTGAATATTTGTCAGTGAAGACAGGACCTGAGTGCTCCTACACCATAGCTGACTGTTACAACTGGAAGATTATGAGTAAGCAGCATTTTACAGTAGCCATTTGGAAAGTAAGTTGGAATCTGAATAAGCAGATAATAAAGTGCATACAGTCCTAGGATCTCAGGACCCACTACTTAAACTCAAGATCTCTTCACTGGCACAGACTCTGCAGGGTTGGTCGAGGTGTCCTCTGGCCCCTGGCACCCAGTTCTGCTGGTCTTCTGGAAGCAGAAGAGAAATACACATCCTGGTCTCTGAGAAAGTAAGAGTGGTAGAAATTCTACATATCACTTTCATGAAGAAGCATTCTGCTTACTGGTGCTCAACTCTGTACCCCACTTTTCCTCAGGCATGGCTACTGGAAACCACATTTCAGAAGAAGGACAGTGCTGAGCTCTCATGTAGAGACAGCTCAGCTGTCCTGAGAGTTCTCTGAGCTTCTGGTGGACTTTGCATGAGACAGAAATAAATCTTTGTGCTGAAAGCTACTGAAAACTGGAGTTGTTTGTTAGTCCAGCCTAACCTAATCCACACTGACTGCAGCAGCTATTTATATTGATGCTAGGATTATAGGTTGCCATGACAAAAACACCAAAATATGTGGCAAGACTTAGTGTCTATCTGACGGGGGGTGGCGGCTATGCATGACGACCTCCCATGGAGGCGGGAAGGTGGCAGTCAGTCAAGGCAGGGGAAGACCATTGGCAATATTACCACCTATGATAATTTATGAGATAAAAATAAACCTGTCACTCTAGAAGAAAGACTAACTAGAAAATGAGAGCGTCTGCAGGTTGATGTCAGCCACAGTCGGAAGGCAGCATGGAAAAGAAGAGGTGAACTCAGGAAGGACAGAATGGTTTGCAATCAGGAATAAACCAAAACAAAAGAATACAGACATTTGGAGACCAGAAGGCTCAGCAGTAAAAGAATGCACATGCCAATGCAGGAGATGCAAGTTCTATCCCTGGGTGGGGAAGATCCCCTGGAGGATGCAATGGCAGCCTACTCCAGTATTCTTGCCTGGAGAATCCCATAGGCAGAGGAGCCTGGCGGGCTACAGTTCATGGGGTCACAAAAAGTCAGGCATGACTTTCCAGTTCTGAGAGACAACTTTGTGCAAGACAGGAAAGTGAAGTCTAAGCATTAAAGCAGGCATTGAATCAAAGGCACTGCTCCCACACCACACTGAAATCCGGCAGTGGATTAAGGTGTCTCCAGATAAAGATATAATTAAGAGTGGGGCACCTCACGCATCCTTTCAACTGAACAAAAATAGCAAAGAGATGGTGTGTGACTCTCACACACATCTCAGTAGAGTTAAGGGGAAAGCAACTGCAAATATTGAAGGGAGGGTCTCTTTAAAAAAAAAAAGTATACAAGAGTACTCTTTCTGAGTTTGTTTCTTTTTAAGGATGTCCATTCTTGGATCTTTAATATTATTAGAGAAGGCGATGAAGAGAAGGAGGAAAAGGGAGGAAGAAAGAGGAGAAAATAAGAAAGTAAATATTCCAGGAATCAAACCTAAGCAAACCTTGTGGGTCTGGAATCGGTCCACGGGGCTGTACAGAACCACACAGAGGATTTCATCCCAAAGGAAGCTTGAGCCTGCACTCAAAAAGGCCGGCTTTTGTGACTTAAAATCACCCTTGGAACGTAACCCTTCTCAGGCAAGGAGCAGACTAAGAAATTTGCTTACTCCTCAGGGAGATTTCCCCAGCACGCATTCCAGATGTGACAAAGGAAAACAGAGGAATAATTCACCTTCCAGAGTGGGGAGCCAGGAGTCACTGAGAACAACAGTCGGGGCATCTCTTCCCAGGGAACAGAAGTGGGGTTTCATCTGGAACATTCTGGGTAGTCCTCACAGTGACTGCGAGTTTCAGAACTGGCTCCATTTCTTTATAGTCTACGGATCATGGTGGGTGGGGAGAAAATAACCTTTCTTTTAAGTTCGTCTTTCTCTGTGAAATGGAGTAGAACCCTATGGTCCTTGGCCCACANTGTCACTCTAGAAGAAAGACTAACTAGAAAATGAGAGCGTCTGCAGGTTGATGTCAGCCACAGTCGGAAGGCAGCATGGAAAAGAAGAGGTGAACTCAGGAAGGACAGAATGGTTTGCAATCAGGAATAAACCAAAACAAAAGAATACAGACATTTGGAGACCAGAAGGCTCAGCAGTAAAAGAATGCACATGCCAATGCAGGAGATGCAAGTTCTATCCCTGGGTGGGGAAGATCCCCTGGAGGATGCAATGGCAGCCTACTCCAGTATTCTTGCCTGGAGAATCCCATAGGCAGAGGAGCCTGGCGGGCTACAGTTCATGGGGTCACAAAAAGTCAGGCATGACTTTCCAGTTCTGAGAGACAACTTTGTGCAAGACAGGAAAGTGAAGTCTAAGCATTAAAGCAGGCATTGAATCAAAGGCACTGCTCCCACACCACACTGAAATCCGGCAGTGGATTAAGGTGTCTCCAGATAAAGATATAATTAAGAGTGGGGCACCTCACGCATCCTTTCAACTGAACAAAAATAGCAAAGAGATGGTGTGTGACTCTCACACACATCTCAGTAGAGTTAAGGGGAAAGCAACTGCAAATATTGAAGGGAGGGTCTCTTTAAAAAAAAAAAGTATACAAGAGTACTCTTTCTGAGTTTGTTTCTTTTTAAGGATGTCCATTCTTGGATCTTTAATATTATTAGAGAAGGCGATGAAGAGAAGGAGGAAAAGGGAGGAAGAAAGAGGAGAAAATAAGAAAGTAAATATTCCAGGAATCAAACCTAAGCAAACCTTGTGGGTCTGGAATCGGTCCACGGGGCTGTACAGAACCACACAGAGGATTTCATCCCAAAGGAAGCTTGAGCCTGCACTCAAAAAGGCCGGCTTTTGTGACTTAAAATCACCCTTGGAACGTAACCCTTCTCAGGCAAGGAGCAGACTAAGAAATTTGCTTACTCCTCAGGGAGATTTCCCCAGCACGCATTCCAGATGTGACAAAGGAAAACAGAGGAATAATTCACCTTCCAGAGTGGGGAGCCAGGAGTCACTGAGAACAACAGTCGGGGCATCTCTTCCCAGGGAACAGAAGTGGGGTTTCATCTGGAACATTCTGGGTAGTCCTCACAGTGACTGCGAGTTTCAGAACTGGCTCCATTTCTTTATAGTCTACGGATCATGGTGGGTGGGGAGAAAATAACCTTTCTTTTAAGTTCGTCTTTCTCTGTGAAATGGAGTAGAACCCTATGGTCCTTGGCCCACACGGCCATGTTACAGCCTGCCGTTTGTTGGGGGAAAAACTTTAACCAACAAATAAGTTTAATCAGAGAAGTGAGAAAACGCAAAAACAAGGAAAACGGTCAAAGGAGACCAAATCATAGCAGCTTAGTCATTAAGCACAGTCAAGGACACTTAGTCCCCTCTCACGGGCTATAGATGGTACTCTTAGCCATATCCTGTGAGCTGTCTTGCAGATACTGAAACCCCAACCAGGTGGAGAAATTAAGTACATGATGAGCAGACTGTATCCATGACATAAACTGCCACAATTCCGAGCATTGGCTTCAGAGAAACGACAACAAACCAACCATGGAACTGCAGAGTGGTTGTACTTAATCAAGACGACGCTGGTCAGACCACCGATGACCAGTTTCAAGATGACAGAGCTGATTGTGCTGTTACTGCATGTAGCCCTCTCCCTCAGCCTATAAAACCTCCAGCCCCTTGATTGTCAGGGGGTGGGAGGGAGTTGGCCTTTGGACAGATGTCCACCCTCCTGCTCCACTGCTGGCATCCAAAATAAAGCAAACTTTCCTTTCCACCAACCTGGCCTCTGTTGGCTTCTGAGCAGCGAACAGCCAGACCCTACTTTCAGTTACATCTGTACCAAGAGGAGGCTCATTCTTATCTGAGATCCTGGACTGTGTGCTGGATGGGAGTGTGGGGGTTGTTTTCCTCGACTGTGGATTGAGGACGAGAGGAAAGGATATTTGGTTATGGGAAGAGTGATCTACAGCCAGATCCATGACTGTTGCTGATGCATGCTAGGTCGCTTCAGTCATGTCCAACTCTGTGTGATGACTGTTAACTGATAGCAATTCCTTCTCCTTTCAGACTCACAGACAATGGTGTTCACCCTCCTGTGAGGTCACGGGCAGCCCCATGACCTGCTTTGGCTAATTTGATGTGAACAGAAATGATGTCACTTCTGGGTAGATGCATTTCCTGGCAGGCACTTCATGATCATTTTGGAAGCTCATATTGGTAAAGAGGTGCCACACGAGTCAAGTGGAGGAACATTTTTCTGTTGTCTTCGCGGCCCTTGTACATGAGAAATCGATTCTGTCTTAGGCCACTTAGATTTCTTTCTTTATTACTATAGTACGACTTACAACAACTTGACTAACGCAGGATCAATACTAAAATCTGAATAATAAGTATGTTCATCAATGTTTCTATCTCCTTGTGATGACTGAACTCATTTTCTACTGTTCCATTTTAGAAGAAGTTATCTAATAGATAATCTCACAAATGATAGCTGCAAGCCAGTTCTCAATAATCTGCTGCGTTATTTTTATGTCTGGTTAATCTTTCCTTCGAAATAATTTCAACTTTACTCAAATTTCAGTTTTTAAGAGCAGTCAAATACCAATAGTCTGAGTCAAAAACAAAAACAATTATATTCTAAATCTTTATAATTAAGTATAAGGTTCTTTCTCAAAAATAAAGACAGTAAATAAGAGTAATCTTTTTGAGTTATTCTGTTTTAAAAAGAAAGACCATGCTTGGAACTTCAATGTCATTATAGCCTACTCTTCAGCATGAATTCACCTACCTCAAACCCCAGGCATTTCGCTTGATCTGGTGAGGGAAAAAAGTTCTGTAGACCAAGAAAATGCCTTAGCAATAAAATATGTGAGAAATACTTTGACAGTTCTCCCAATCTTTTTCCCCTGGCTATAAAACGCATTTCTTCTCCTCCCCAACTCTGCTGTCACTTTGAAAACCATCCAATAAATTGGTCATACCTATCACAGTTACCCGTAGGCAAAAAAGAGAGAAAAACAGAGAGACACAGAAAGAGAGAGAGAGACATCGGTTCATGAATTGAGATTAGGGTACTTTTGCCCAGATCTAATAAATTCTTTAAAGACACACGTTAACACTCTCCAAGGCCAAATAGGAAACACATAGTCATCTCCTTATGGGTAGAAATATTTCAAACAAGCCCCCTGCAAATTCATTACCATCAGAATGTCCTGTTGCCAGAAAGGGTAGATTCCACCAGCCTTTGGCTGACAAAGAACGGCTATCTGCAGTGTTGTTTTTTACAGAAACCCATGCAGCACTCTTCAGCTCAGACTGAGACACTGGGCAATTATCCTTCAGCTCATCATCTGAGGGCATCAGCAGTGGTACACGTTTTAGTTAGAGCTGCATTCGAGGCAATTTACCTGTAGGAGCCACCAGTCTCTACCCACTAATAAAGGCTTTCCAGGTTCCCCAGTGGTACAGCTGGAGAGCTCCCGGCAGAAGGGTGTTTATACCTTGGGGCACAGCCAGGACGTGAAGGCTCCCGGACAGATCACGAGTTGCCAGGCATGCTCGCGTGTCCCAGGTACGGGGTGGACCCTACAGAATCGCATCCCGGCCCTTTAATTATGTACTGTCTTGTCCCCGTCTGGAGGACTTTTCAGAGGCTGACAGAGCTTTTACAATTTAATTGGTGTTGACACCTTTTGAAGCCGTGCCTTGAGGCACTCAAGGTCACGGTGTGCTTTCTCTGCATCTCTCTCGATGCCTCTTTTTGGGTGCCTGGCAGCCTGTGGTGCCTGCCTGGCCCCTGCACTTCCTATTCACGCACAGACTTGTTCTGGGTCCTCTTACAAGAGCCCTTGTTAAATGCCCAGCAGGCAACAGTGAATGGAGGTTTTTGACTGTGTGGGATTTGAGGCCTCTGGCAATAGTGGAGAATAAACTATAAATATAAAAGTGGCCCTGTTGCGGGCTGTGTTATTATCACCAAGGATTTATTCCAGATGCCCCTGGAGCTCAGGCACCGTCTGCGCCTGCTCGCGGCGGCAGGGCTGATACTGAAGTTGGCACCCTCCTCTCCTGGACTGCTTGGACTGGAACTTCTCCTCTGTCATTAGTTCCAATTTGGGATCTCCTTCCGCCTTCCAGTGACACTGTCTCATAATGGGTATCATTAGGATGCTGACTTGCTCTCAGACCTTGTTATCTCAGAGTTTAAAAAAGAGACACACACAAAAAGAACAGATCCTGCACTGTTTCCTCTGGTTCGGTTCTGCACGAGTGTCTTTTTGCCCCTCAAGAGGCACATTTAACAGGCACCTGAGTTCTCAGTTGCCAACTGTGACAGGCTGTATTTAGAATATCAAGATTTCCAGTCACCGTTATGAACTTCAGGCCATCAAGCAAATTTTCTTGTTCACAAACCCTGTTAAAAAATATCCTTGTCTATGGAAGTGTTGAGATTTCTGGCAAAGTATTTGGTTCCCCTAACCATCAAATTTACTCAGTCTAGAGTGAAGGAAATGGCAACCCACTCCAGTGTGCTTGCCTGGAGAACCCCAGGGATGAGGGACCCTGGTGGGCTGCTGTCTATGGGGTTGCACAGAGTCGGACACGACTGAAGTGACTTAGCAGCAGCAGCAGAGTGAAAATGATAAATCAAACAGATGTCTGAATTTTTTAAATAGATTTTTTAAAAAGACTATCAATTCCTTATTAGATGACTATTCTAGAAGATAAAATATATCAAGGAAATATAGTACATTCCGGAAAAAAAAAAAAAAAACTGAGTGGTTATAAGACACACTTAGATGGATTACATAATGCACTGCCTTGTAATTTTCAAAGAGGTATAAAACATACTCCAGTGTCCCCATTTGAATAAAAATGGTGACTATAGGAACCTGTGCAATTAAAAAGAAAAATTTTTTAAGTTAAAAAAAGGCACTGCCTTCAATGTTCATAGGGTTACATGCTAAATCAACTGAATTTTCAGGTCTTTATAAAAATCAAGTTTTAAATAAAAATATAAATGTCATCAGTCATAAGTTTCCAGGGAACAGTATAAGTAATTTCCACCAAATTGGAACACGTTGAGGACAATTCACAACCTCCATGGTTTCTGTTTGAAACCATGCTGCCAGCACAGGATTTAAGAGAGAGATCCTTTGTCTCAACAAGAAATAATTAAGTTTCTTCAAAACAAAAGACACAGCTGAAAAAAAAGAATAAATAAACCAAAATATCAAGAAAGGATTCTTACCTGGATGAAGAGACATTTGGAGGACAAACTCATCTTCCACCTGTGAAAAGCTCTTAGAAATGAAAGCTCATCTGTTATTTTTTCAATACAGCAAAGCCAGGGGAAGATGAAACCTCTTCCCGTTACACTTAGCAACAAGGAGCAAAATTAAAAGCGGTCATGAACCTGTGAGTGATAAATGGTATTAGACTTTACACGGTTGAAAGAAGGCTTCAACCAGGCTTTTCTTTTTCTGCAGAACATCAGACGTGGACAGGGAAGCATCATCCTGTTAGTCTATGTCAAGACCTGGTGTGTCCCTCACCCTCTGTCATTTGTGAGTCCTGTGATTCGAGGAAGCCGCTTGACTTCTTTGAGGCTCAGTTTCTTCATCTGAGAAATGGGACTACTTATTGCTGTAGGTTACTGTGAGTAATGAATCAGATAATACATGTGCCAGGGTCCGTGACATAGCCATGAAACAGTCAACGTTTCATTAGGGTTTGGGGAGGAGCAAGGTTGTTTTTTTTGTGGGATTTTTTGTTGTTTTTGTTGCTGTTTTGAGATACTACATAATATTTTCTCTTTTGTACCACGGAAGCCATCATTCATCCTGGATGAAAACTGTAAAACCTTCTCCAGAGGCAGTACGCTCATTGCGGAGTTCTGGAGCAAACATCAGAACCACCTTCAGGAAACTGGGGTTCTCTAGGTTGGACACTGGCTGGTATAGTGTCTGGGGTGAGGAGGATGTTTATGAATTGCTTCAGAAGTGTCGCTATAAACCCTTTTCATGAAGGAACTTGTGTACAAGTGAATCTCCAGAGAAAAAAGAGAGTTCAAAAATTCCGGGTAAGGAATTTTGAATCATGAAATCCTTGTAGATGGATATGGAGAGAAACCCACCATATCTGGGATGATAGGATTGTGGATGAACAAAGCAAACCCATAGGACGGTCCTGCATCTAAGCTCCGACGTTGGTGGCAGTGGGATGTCCACATGATGTCGCTCATACATCCCTGCATTGCATTCCTCTGAATTCCTCTGCCTATTTCAAGACCCCATGCTGGGGATATTGAGAGGAATAAAACATAATTTATGTCCTTAAGCTCATACTCTAGAAAGCACCTTCCTCCTGTCCACCCCTATCAAGACCTACCTACTACTGTCATTATCTATCAAAATAATGGCACACTTCATTGATTGTATTTGCTTATTGATCTGCCTCTTCAGTTTAGCCTGCAACATCCAGGGAGAGCAGAAAGTGAAAGTGTTAGTCACATGTTAGTGTGACCCCGTGGACTGTAGCCCGCCAGGCTTCTCTGTCTATGGCATTCTCCAGGCAAGAATACTGCCGGAGTTTCCACCAAATTGGAACACATTGAGGACAATTCAGATTCTTTCCCATCTGAGCCACCAGGGAATCCGTTGTATTCACCTCTGCATCTTCATGGTGCTTGAGTCTTTAGTCAGTGGGCGCTTAACGAACGCTTATGAAGCACATGTTAATGAATGAATGAATGAATGGACAAGTGAATGAGAGAATGAGTGAAAACACATGTGAATGGCAGTGTAAGGATGAGTTCACAGGTTAGAGAGTGAGGGTCATCATCACTTTTCAGGTCTCAGAGAGGCATCCTCCGATGCCACAGAAAGGGGCCTCCTCTGAGTACAGATCACAGTGTAAATTCTTTATGTATTTTATACAATGACTTGCTTAGTCCTTGTCTGAAGACTACACACCAACAGGAACTCTGCCACTCCTGTTCTCCTCCCAGTCCTCAGCACTGGGCCAAGTGCCTATCATGTAGAAGGAGCTAAATCAATATGTGTTGGATGAGTTAATGGATTGCCCATGATAGGAAACCAGGATCTGGGGGCACATTTCAGAGGAAGGATTAGGAAGAGTTCAATTGGCACAGGCGAGGTGGGGTAGATGTCGAATTTGAGATTAAAACAGCACAGCCAAGTGAAATTCCCTGGCAAGTTGCTGTAAGATTCGTCTGGGAACCAGAGCTGGTGTCTCAGATACAGACATGAGAATCACTCCTTCTCCTGGTTCAAGACTCGACTCAGAGCAGATGGTAAGTAAGCAATTCTTGAGAGGTTGCTGAAGGCAGAAGTTCTTGAGCTGAAGATCAGAGGAGCAAAGGAAGGAAAATGTATTCTTCACTGATACATTTTCTTTTATTACTCTTAAAAAATAAACAGAAGTCCAGGCTCATAAAAAGATAGAAAAAATTAAATAGAATATGGAGACACAAAAGACTCTGTATAGCCAAAGCAGTCTTGAGAAAGAAGAATGGAGCTGGAGGAATCAACCGTCCTGACTTCAGACTATACTGCAAAGCTACAGTCATCAAGACACTATGGTACTGGCACAAAAACAGAAATATAGACCAATGGAACAAGACAGAGAACCTAAGCTACCTATGGGTAGATTACTTTGGACAAAGGAGGCAAGAATATTTAATGGGACAAAGATAGCCTCTTCAATAAGTGATGCTGGGAAAACTGGACAGCTATGTGCAAAAGAATGAAATTAGATCACTACCTCATGCCACACATAAAGATAAACTCAAAATGGCTTAAAGACATAAATGTAAGACCAGAAACTACAAAACTCTTAGAGGAGAACGTAGTCAGAACACTCAGTGACATGAATCAAAGCAAGATCCTCTATGACCCACCTCCTAGAATAATGGAAATAAAAGCAAGCAAATAAGCAAGTGGGACCTGATTAAACTTAAAAGCTTTTGCAGACCAAAAGAAACTTTAAGCAAGGTGAAAAGACAGCCCTCAGAATGGGAGAAAACAATAGCAAAGGAAACAACTGATAAAGAATTAATTTGTAAAATATACGAGCAGCTCATACAACTCAATACCAGAAAAGCAAACAACCCAATAAAAAAGTGGGAAAGGGACCTGAAGAGACATTTCTCCAAAGAACACACACAGATGGCTAACAGACACATGAAAAGAAAATCAACATCACTCATTATCAGAGAAATACAAAGGAAAACTACAATGAGATACCACCTACCCAGGCAGAATGGCCATCATCAAAAAGTCTACAAACAACAAATGCTGGAGAGGGTGTGGAGAAAAGGGAATGCTCTTGCACTGTTGGTGGGAAAGCAAACTGATACAGCCACTATGGAAGAAGCTATGGAGACTCCTTAAAAAGCTGGGGGGGGGGGGGGGGGTGTTCTGCAGAGTTCAGCCTCACCCTCCTCTCAGGCAGTCCCTAGG